>CM065379.1:49003317-49563317 GCA_033060915.1 Euryodendron excelsum
GGATGCTGAGTACTTCTTGTAAATCTTTCAAATGGGAGTTGTTGAGTTTACTTTTGACAACCATATTGTCAATGTAGACTTCCACAATGCTGCCGATTTGGTTTTTGAACATCTTAATGACCAATTGCTGGTACGTGGCCCCAGGATTCTTCAGGCCTAAGGCCATCACTTTATAGCAAAATATGCCCCGGGGAGTGAAGAAGGCCGTTTTCTCTTGATCGTCAAAATGGAGGGGAATCTAGTGATACTTTCGATAAGCATCCAAGAAACTCATCCTCCCAAAGCCAGTTGTTGCATTCACGAGCTGGTCGATTTTAGGGAGAGGGAAAGGGTCCTTCAGGCATGCTTTGTTTAGATCCGTGAAGTTCACGCAGACCCTCCGCTTGCCGTCCTTCTTCTTTACCACCACAGTGTTTGAAAGCCAGCTTGGGTAGTTGATTTCACGAATTGCCCCAGTTTCCAAAAGCTTCTTTGTTTCTTTGATAACGGCGTCCACATGTTGTGTTGCCGCCCTCAATTCCCGGCATATCATAAGGAGTCTAGGCGAACACCTCAAGGTAACTCATTAATAACTCGATCAGAGAGAGCTCCTCCATTTTGGACAAAGAAGTGCCGATGATGAAGTACTTATCATCCTGCCAATCGATGTGTATCTTTTTCAGTTTCTCCACGACCTTGCTCTCAGGCGTCTGCCCCACATCGTCGATAGTGGGGGTGTCTTCATGCAGTTGCATCATCTGCACTTTTTCGGCCTTTGTCTTTGTTGTGCATACAGTGAGGAAACACTGCTTGGCAGCCACTTGATCCCCCCTTATTTTCGCCACTCCATCGGGGATCGGGAATTTGATTAGCTGATGATAGGACGAGGGGATAGCTTTCATGAGGTGTAACCAGGTCCATCCCATTATAACATTATTGGGGGAAGGCACGTTGACTACTAGAAATTCTATTTGCAACGTAATTCCCCCAACAGTCACAGGTATCGTTACCTTCCCCATGGGCTAAATCGGGTTTGAGCTAAATCCGACCAATGGGTTGAGTGATGGCTGGAGGTCGGACTCCATAAGCTCCAATTTCTTAAACAAGCTGTAGTACATGACTTCGGACGAACTTTCTTGGTTAATAAACAATGTTTTCACATCACAGTCTGCTATTCTCATTGTTACAACCAAAGCATCATTATGAGGGGTTTGTAACCTAACGAGGTCTTCGTCGGTGAAGGTAATGGAGGCATGGCCATCGCCGACCTTAACTTTCTTGCTCGGTAGTTGTATCTGCATCACTTCTCTCAAGTGTGCAGCCTTCTGTATTTCGGCCCGATATCTATGTGGGTCGACGGTTCCTAATTCAGCCGAACCGTGCAGCATATTGATTACTCGGATCAGTCTCACTTCAATCTCCTTCTGGGGTGTATCTTCCATTCACGGTTGTTCGGCCTCATTTTTCGTCTTTTTCCGGTCAATAAATTGTTCGAGATGGCCATCCTTTGCCAAATCTTCCAAGTGAGTCTTGAGGTGTCGACACTGCTCTGTTTTATGCCTCTTCTTGTAGTGGTAGGAACAGAACCTCTTCTGGTCCTGGGACGCTGGGTCCCCTCACAACTTCGGGGGCCACTTGAAAATTGGTTTGTCACAGATCTGGGACAAGATTTTATAGATAAGATCCTTAAAGATTGTGTAGACCCCTTCATTCATCTTTCTTACTCGATTGTTGTCTTCTTGTTGGGGTTTCTTGGTATCTTTCTTGTTTGTCTTATCGGTGGCAATGCCGACTTTTGTTGAAGCTGGCTGAGGCATATCTTCTTCTTATATCGTATAGCGCTCGATCCTTAACATCAATTCCTGTATGGTGAGGGCCGGTTTCTTCATCAAGGACTGCCGCAGGCGATGCTCCCTGGGAAGGCTGATTTTGAATTGAGTCATGGCCAGTTGTTCGCTGCACTCGTCAATTTCATTGTAAGCCTTCTAGTAGTGTCGTGCATATGCTTGTAATCTTTTGCCTTCTTCTTTCCGTAAGGTTAGTAAGAAATCGACCTCCTTAGGCTGCAGGCTGTTAACTATGAAGTGAGCGGTGAACAGCTAGGCAAGTTGCCTCTAGTTTGACATGGACCTAGATGGCAACTTATCAAACCATCGCAAGGCTACGTCTCGCAGACTGGATGGGAAGATTCGGCACATCAATGTTTGGTCACCGCACCATATCATTATCAGCTGCTTGTAATGTCGGACATGGTTAACTGGGTTGGACTTTCCGTTATATAGAGTGAACTTTGGTGGGGTGAACTTTCAAGGAATTGGGTGAAACTTAATCTCCTCTGTGAATGGTGTAGATATAATCTAGTCCAAGGCCTTCTTCACCAGGTTATGGGCTGTGCACTCCTTAGTTTGCTGCTTCTTATCCTCCAGCTTCTCGTTGTACCATTTTTCCCAGTCCTTTCGCTGCTGACCATCTTCTGTATATTCATCGTTTGGCGGGGTCTTGCTTCTTCTTCTCCATCGATCTACTCCTCCATTGTCACAGCGCCAGGTGCTAGAGGTGTAGCTTCCTCTTACTCGCGGTGCCGGGGTGTCCCTGTTTCTTACAATTCTTTTATGGTTTAGGGACCTATCTCTCCCATGCCTATCTCTTCCGGAGATTGCCTCTCTCATGACCCGAACTTGGGAGGTGAGGTAGGCAATCTCTTCGTCGCGCCACCAAATTTCTCTTTCGGCTGATCGAAGCGTATCTTCACTTAAAACTCGTTTGCTGAAGGGCGAGGGGGCGAGGTCCCGGCAGTGGTTTCTACGAAAATTTCATTCCCTGACATAGTCTGGGTTCCTCCGTAGTCCATCTGGTACTTCCTAGTAGCTTTCAGCGGGGGTTTGTATTTCCGACCTCAGTTTTTTACCCCGGTGTCGATCTACTAGGATAGATTGGCGGTGTGCCAAATTGGTTTGATCTTTGCTAGAGGAGGCTCTATTACCTTATTTAATGTGGTTCTCTCCTCTTTCCCTTCAATCGCTCAAACTCATGGTTATCTGAGCTTTCCCACAGACGGCGCCAATTGTAAGTGGAATTTTTCGGGAAGGCCGGACTGAACACTCAAGCCCACATTGACGAGTCCAAACTCACTGCAGGAAAAAGAAGTTAGAATGGGTCGACCCTTGGTGGGCCGATCACACTCCAATGATTAAGTTAGAAAGCTTAATCGAGAGTCAAATGAATAAAAGTTGTATATACTTAGGGTTAATTGTCCATACCTGACTCTTGAGGGCTTGGGTATTTATAGTGTGATCGATGAAGTGTTCTGATCCTGGCCTATCGGCTAATCATCATGGCCTGCCGAGTAGGCATCATCATATGTCTGTCTTGCTGTCGTTGAGGAATCCGGCTAATCGGACGTGCATGTCGACGTTGCGTGGAGAGCCGCTGGCGTATTTAATGCGGGTTAACTCCGCATTTAATGCTCTAAGACCGCTAGCGGTTTGGGCTTGCCTTTCGCGGTTTGGGCCCAGGTCGGCACGAGGTCGACAGCTTGGGCCGAACCGTTCTCTAGTGTTAAATTTGGGTTGCCCAGCAACCCAGCTTTAAATCGTGTAGATTGGGCCTAACCAGATGGGTTGGGCCGTATGCCATTGCTCCATAGTTGTGGATTCAAAGAGTGTAATGGTTGTAAGACACTCTTGTATCATTGTTCGTCTTATAGTGCTTGGGTTGTGCTGGACTTGGTCCCGTGGTTTTCTCCCGTAAGGGTTTTTACGCTAAAATTCTCTTGTGTCTCCTTATTGCTTGCTTTGAATGTTTGTTGATGTTTATTATTCGTGTATTACTAGAATGTATGATTATGGCATAAAAATGAGTAAAGACCTATTAACCCCCTTTAGGTCCATTTTAGGATATAAATTCATATTACCAAGAACACTTGTGTTTTCAATTTTTATTATACTTTTAGGATAGATGATGTTATAATTTGTTTTAGACTTATATTAAACAATTGATATGTTTTAAATCTTTTTGCATGCATACTTTTTTAAGATAACATGTTTTCATTATGCAAAAGTGGTTTGATAATTTTTTCTTTTCTTTTCCCTCGTCAAATGCAAGACCTAAACAAGACATAACAAGTAATTTCCAATATGTGTCATGTAGTTTGAAATTTTGGCTAGTGGAAATAGGGGATGACCGGAGCTGGACTTGGCACGTTGGTCAAGTCAGAGAGAAATTATTCAGTGCTTTTGGAGTTTCACATGTTCTTACCCTTTCACTCACATGGAAGCCAGTCCCCCATATGTTAGGTGAAATATTTGACCCCACCTAATAGGGGAACCCCACCACTATGTGAGTGATGAAATAAAAATGGCGTAGTACTCTAAGAGTGTTGAATAATTTTTCCAAGTCAAGGGGTTTGAAATTAACTAGGCCTGTTATCATCCCTGCAGCTTCACCATTTTCGGAAGTTTGGAAATCTATAGCATGTTTGATGTTGGATTTGTCAAGGGAGAAGTAGAAAGTCACAAATAACGAATAGAAAACTAGTGAAGATTTTTGTCCAACATTGCACCAAAATTCAGAGGAAACACATACACACACAAGATTTGGAGGCTACCCTGCTTTCAAAAATATGTAAATTGGATCTTTGTAATTTACAAGAAATTTTAGTTCAGGATTTATATTTTTTTATTGTAGTAATCAAGTCCTTATATTTATAAAAAGTTTCAATGCATAAATTTATTTCAATGATTAACACATACTAGATGCTTTTAAAACAAAAATATTAATTATTTGACAAGAAAAATTAATCTATAAAAATAAAAAGAATCTAGTAGTAAAGTAGTCAGATTTTATCATGTGGCATTTATTTTTTTAAAAATATCTCTATTGTTAACAAATTTTGTTACTGATGTAATAGAACGCCACATATCATAATTTAATAAAAATGAGTACCAAAAACTTGGTAGTACCTGATTACTGGAATTTTTTTATGAAAATTATTAAGTATACTGGAAATTGATTAATCAGAATCCCATTTTTTTATGAAGTACTGCTTTATATAATTTCTTTTCTCATTCCTAAACACAAGTGAATGTGGGAGAGTAAGAAAATAGATTGAGAAATGGAATTACATATAACATTTTTCTTTTTGTATGGGAGAATGGGCAATGATGCTTCAAAAGCTTGCCTTGTCGAAGGTTGGAACTCATTCACATGTGTCTTGTAATTGAGAAAATAAATTAAGAAATTAATTTATATAAAAGATTTTCCTTTCCGAAACCCACTCCACCAGTACTATCTAACTTTTTCTTTGGCACTTGGCTTGATTGCTTCTCTTCCACGGGCTATTTCCAAAGCCACAATCCCAAAGATCTAATTCTTACTTGCTTTGCCTGTCTTGACACATTCCCGAGCCATGTAGCCCATGGTCCCAGCCAAACCTTTGGTTTGTCATCCTCGAGGTTTGGGATTGGGGGTTCGCTCCCTCCAAGGTCTTAGATTCAAAAATTTTTAGATGTTATTAACTCTTTGAGACTACTCCTAAGGCATTTGGCCTGATAATTGCTTGATTTGTGTGGGACAGGGGGACTACACAGCCCCGGAATTAGTCGAGATGCATACAAGCTGGTCCGGATACCTGATTAGCAAAAAACAAAAAACAAAAAGCTAGCCTAGCTAAACGAAAATCTCCAAGACTAGCATTAAAGCTCAAATCCAACATGGCGTTGCTTGATTTCATGTCTTTATGCACCACGCATTGCTTGCATTCTTCGTGTAGATAGAGAGCAAAGGCAAGGCAAGGCCTTGAGCAAGTTTTTAACCTCCGTCCATGATAGCAAATTTTCTTCCTTGAAGAGAAGGAAATCCAGGCTTCTATTTGGCATGAACTCGAAAAAAAGTAGTAGTTCTCTTTTCTCATGGTACCAGTCCAAGAATTCCACTAACAGTCTGTTTAGAACTTAAGGCAGGGCAAAGGAGGGGAGGGGAGGGGAGGAGAGAGAAGGGAAAATGTTAAAATTTCTCCTCCTTTTTTCCTTCCTTTGTTTGATTTTACCCAAGAGAGAGAGGAAAGGGCAAAGGGAGAAAAAAAATTTAAATCACTCTCTCTCTCTCTTTCTCTCTCTTCTTTCCTTCCACTTTCCTTTCATTTTCTTTATAAAACTAAATAGAGAAGGGAAAAATCCTTTTTCTTAATTTTTTATTTCCTTTCATTTCCCTTTCCTTTCCTCCCCCAAGTTTCAAACATGTTGTAAATTCCTGTGTCTTAATCGACAAATATTGTAGTGTATTGCAGTTGAAGCTCCCGTGGTAGCTGAGAAACCAAAAGTAACCCATTCTAGCAAGCTATGTTACATGGACTCAGGTATGAGTATCGGATGTGGGTATGTGCCTTAAGTATCGGATTCTTCTAATTGTCATACTCAAGGACATAATAATATAACAAAACATTCATATTTCTTAATATAATTATTTTATTTTCTCAAATAAAACAGTGTTTACAAGGTGCTACTGAGTATTTCATGCAAAACATTAGTGTTTTATGCATGGTTATAAGGTAAATGTCCAACATTACATGTCGATACATATCTATACCAATATCCTTACTCAAGTATCAGAATCCAAGTATCTAGTGTTCGACAGGGGTACTTCATGTAAAATAAAGTAATTGGCTAAATTTCGTAACTCATTTTCTTCTTTGTAATTTGGGATGTTAAGGCAACTATCACAAGCATTTGAGATGGTCTTAATGTCTATTGATTCAAGCTCATGCTAAGAGAGCCTTAGATGATACATATGGTGATTAAGTTTGTACTTCACAGGACTTCGTTGGACATCGATGGACTTTGCAAGAAGAAACAGAGAGGGCCTCTAATCCAGCTGAACTTCACTAGACATCATTGGACTTCACGACCTCTCGCAGGAAGAAATAGAGAGGAGACTCCGTCAATTGCTCTTTGCAGAACTTTGCTAGACATCGATGGACCTTGCAGGAAGAAATAGAGAGGATCTTTAATCTAGCTGAACTTCGTAACCTATCGCTGGAAGAAACAAAGAAGACCCTTTTTGGCAATATGAATCTCGCGAGACCTCGCGGCCGCGAGACGCGCGAGATTTCTAACTTAGGGAAGTGCGCCAAACGCTTTTTGACCTATCTATATATTAAGACATGCCTTTCTAAGTTCATTAGGTGAGCCGCTATTCAAAATAAATAAAAGAGAAGCTCTCAAAACATCTTTTATGCTCACAATTGGTTCTTAGCAAAAAATCATCTTCAATATCATTTAAGAGGATTGAAGTCTTGAAGAAGTTCGAGACATGAAATCCTCACTAAGAGGATCTATACAGTGGTCAAGCATGGTAACGGTGTATCAAGGAGTCGAGCAAGTTCAAGTCAACTTAGTGATCGTGGAGTCGATTGGGGATTCGGTTGTAAATGATCTTGTAACAGTTTGACATTGGTTTTAGTATATGATCTTTGTTCGGTGAAGTGGACACGTAATTTTTTCCCGGTTTGGGTTTCCACGGCAAAATATCGTGTGTCGAGATTACTTTGTCTCCTTATTTATCATTGGCCTACGTTGTAATTGCACATAGTCATAGTCATATAAAATTACATCAATACTCGTTCTTTAGCAAAGTTATAGACAATGCTAGGTTTTTCACTTCATACATTTTAAAAGAATCCACGTAACATAGCTGACAAAAAAAGTTGATGTCAATAACCACATGAGCATCAGAGGGGTCCCATCCATCTAAAAATGTATCAAACTCAACTAGAACAAATGGATACTCTATTTTGTTAATTGCTTGGTTGGTGCCCACAAGACCAATACCGCCACCTTGTTTTTTTTTTTTTTTTGGGAAGGAAAAATATATTAAAATGAGAAACTGCAAGAGAAGAGAGGAGGCAAACAAGACTGTCCAAGCAACAAGAGCTTGGCAAAAAAGGGAGCCAACCAACTCAACTCAAGGAAAAACCAGAGGTTGGCAAAATGCTAATACATAGAAGGACTTGTAACATACATATAGGAACACTAAGTAAAAACAGATTCCCTAACACTGAAAAGCGAAGAAAGCTCTCTAAATGAAGAAGAGATAGCATATAGACGACAAGCTAAAGTTTGACCTGTGGAAAGCTCATTTATGTGAAGAATTTGTTGTAAGGCAGAAATCCAGAGCATTATGGCTTAAGCATGGTGACAAGAATACATCTTTTTTCCATAATTCTCTGAATAAGAGAATCAGGAAAAATCATATTGGCCAAGTATACTCCAAGGGAAGGATAATTAGTGAACCAATGCAAATCAAAGAGATAGCAGCCGGTCATTTTTTTGATCTCTTCTTAGATAAATGGATCAACAGGCCCAAATTAGGAGGAAGTTTCCCCTTAATATTGAATACTGAAAGCTCTAAACATCTAGAATCAAACTTCTCCAAGGATTGAATTTGGAAAACTATACAAAATTTTTAATGGTAGTAAAGCCCATGGCCCTGATGGACTAAACTTCAACTTCATTAAGCAGTTTTGGAGCATCTTAAAGCGAGACATCATGGAATTCTTCAAAGACTTCCATGCTCATGGGAAGTTAGTAGATGCATTAATGCTTCATTCTTGTGCTTAATACCAAAAACTGTATTTTCAAACTCTCTTATTGACTATAGGCCTATCAGTCTCATTTCTTCAATGTACAAGATACTTTCTAAAACATTGACAAATAGATTGAGATTAGTTCTGAATAAAATCATAAGTGAATCCTAGACTGCATTCACTAAAGGAAGATAGATTGTTGATGGAGTTCTCATCGTTAATGAGATCATTGATTTTTTGAGAAAGAATAAGAAATCTGGGGTTATGTTGAAGATTGATCTAGCACTATCCTAGTGTTTATAAATGGCTCCCCATCAAGAGAGTTTAATGTTTCAAGAGGCCTTAAACAAGGGGATCCCATCTCCCCATTCCTCTTTAACACAGCAGCAAAAGGGCTTAATATCATGATTCAAAGAGCTAAGGAACTGGGCTTAATCAAAGGAATTGCTCTATGGGCAGAGGTTCACAATAGATTTACAGTATCCTATTTGCAATTTGCAAATGATACTTTGCTCATTTGCAATGCAGATTTAGAGGAGCTAGCAAACTTGAAAAAGATACTAAGATGCTTTGAATTAGTATCACCCATCAAGATAAACTTCAACAAAAGTTTAGTTAGTGGAATTGGAGCCAGTGATCATTTTATGTCCCAAGTAGCTGCCTTATATAAGTGCAAGATTGATCACCTTCCTTTAAGTATTAGGGTCTACCTCTTGGAGCCAATCCAAGGTTAGTGAATACTGGGGATGGAATTTTGGAAAAAAAATGAGGAAAAGATTGTTACTATAGAATAGGAATCACCTTTCAATGGGAGGTAGGCTAACCTTGATTAAGGCTACCTTATCTAACCTCCCAGTTTTCTACCTCTTCTTATTTAAGATGCCTCAAAAGGTTTTCTTGGAAATGGAAAAGCTGCAGAGAAAATTCTTATGGGGTGATAGTGAAGGCAGAATGAAGATTAGAAATGCTAGCTGGAATCAAGTTACTCTACGCAAAGATCTAGGAGGTATGAGAATTCCATCACTAAAGTTCAGAAATTATTCTCTCCTTGCAAAATGGTGGTGGAGATTTAGCAAGGAAAAGCATGCTATGTGGAGAAAGTTCATCTGTGCAAAGTATGGATTAAATCATACCAGTTGGTTCCCTCTAGACCCCAACCCCAATTCATGTTCCAAGATATGTAAGGATATCCAATCTGTTGGTCTGAATAACAATCCACTAAGCTCAATCCTTCCTTCCAACCTACAGCTTAAACTAGGCTCAGGAGAGGCTTTGAAATTCTGGTATGACTCATGGCTTGGTTCCAGGCCACTTAAATACACATTCCCAAATTATTTTTACTGTCCTCCTAGAAAGATTCTCTTGTCAGCAATGTATTTGATCCATTAACCTCTTCTTGGAATTTAAACTTCAAAAGAAACCTTCTAGCCTGGGAAACAAACTGCTTGGCAAATTTGAAAGCTGCACAACAGCCAACAACTCCTATTCCAAGCAAATCAAATTGCATTATATGGTCAGATGATCATAGGGAGTCTTTCACTTGTTCCTCATTCTATAAAGCATTTGAAGATAGTTGCGTATTTGGAGGATCAAAGCCCCTCCGAACGTTTTGATATTTTGTTGGCTAGCTCTGAAGAACATAATCAATACCAAAGTCATGCTGCTCAATAGACACTGCCTGCAGTAAGGTAGCAACCCAATTTGCCCTTTCTGCAAGACTGAACCTAAAAATGTTAATCATCTTCTCCTCAGCTACAGCTTCTCATGGAAAATTTGGTCCTCCATCCTTCTTTGGTGGGGGGCTAAACAGGATATGCCCTATGAACTTTAAGACACACATTTCTTGGTGGCTTGGATTCAAGCATAGGAACATAAAGAAAACAATATGGCATGACATGTTCATTGCCGTCATCTGGACCAATAGGCTTTCAAGAAGTGATCTGGTGTTTAATCAAGCTTCTCTACATTGGGCAGAGGTTGCTGACAACATAAAAGTCCTTGTGTTTTAGGAGGTATACGGGAACCTCTAGGAGCAAGGAAGAATGCAGGCCATCACCATTGTTTGAACCATTTGATATTAATACGTACATGGATATGTAAGGTCCTATTTTGTGAGTTCATGACAAAGGAAAATTGGGTATTCTGATTTTAGTAATGTGCCTTCTGTTATACTCTGATTTTCCTCTACTGTTTTATTGTGTATTTGGGAATCATGTGAAACAAACAAAGAAATAGTACAAGAGATAGAGCCTACAAAATTATTAATTAATGTTGAATGCTGGAATTTCGGCAAATTTCATCGTTTAAGCCTCGAAAATAGGGTTGGATATTGGGCGGGCCGAGCTTATACAAAAAAAATTTTCATCAGGCCCAAAACCAAATCCCAGGCCTGCTCATTTAAAAAAATTGCATTCCCAAGCCTACCCATTTAACATAAAATTTGTTTAATATATAATTTTTTTTCTTTATAAATAATATTAAATAGCATAAAATTTAATTACATATACGCATATATAATATTAAAATATAAAAATATATTATTTTATATATATTTCGGGTAGGGTCAGGCCTCAAAGACAATTCCCCAGCCCATCCATTAAACTAATCGGATCTAAAAAAAATTCTCAAACCCTATAATTTATTAGCAGGCTTGGGTCGGCCTATCAGGCTCGCGAGCCCATGGCCATCCCTACTCGAAAAGGGTGATTTTGTAGTTTACAGTAATATTTAGATTTCTCATATCTTTTTCTATAGACGTCAGAATTTGATCTCATTAGTTCTGGCATGATTCTAGTGTCTTAAGTTAGTGGTTTTCGATTTTAGTTTGAGTTTGCTATTTTTGTTGATTTTTTGTAATTTCCTAATTTCCACACAATTGGAGTCTCATTAGAGTTTCGAGTATTTTCCTATATAAACAGATGTATGGGTTTCGTCCCAAGGCAGCTTCTGATAAATAAGAATTGAGATATTTCTATTTTTCTGCTTGTAGATATTCTTTATGAATCAACCAGTAGTTGATGTCTTTTTTCTAGTATTATGTAGAATTAACAGATTAAAGAAGAGCTTAGTGTTCGGTATTGATGCACGAATTAACGAGCCCTAACTTGTTTATCACCTTTTATATGTTCCCTGCATCACAAGGCCAATACCGCTGCCTTCTTGGATGTCAGGAACCGGTGCAATGAAAAAAGCAATCCAATCTGCATGTAAGGCCCTATTCTGTGAGTTCATGACAAAGGAAAAATGGGTATTGAAGTCTGCAAGAGCTCCTGAAGCTTTGTCCCAAAGTTGCATCGGTTTGAAATATGCGACTCGGCTTGTGCTTGCAGTCATATTTTTGTCATTCCTATTTACCGTCAGTTGGATGACTGGATCGGAGGGAGAAGCATCTCCATAATAGTTTATGTCATGAATGTTTGGATTGAAGCTGGTGAAGTTGAAAGAGAGCTAGCTGAGCTGCAACAGAGTAGCACAGAAACAAGAAGAAGAAAAAGGTAACCATTGAAGGAAGACAGTGAAGCTCTGGCTGATGGAGATGAGTTTTCCAAGAGTTGCAGGAAACCATGGTTTGGAATCTGTGTTTGAGACAGAACTGCAAGGTTTACATTTCTTATCTGATCACACAGTTGCAACAGTTCTCTAGTTTGCAAGTCATTTACGATTTCTCTCCGGTACCTTCGAGGGTTATCCCAGGTATAGGTATCTTTCAATCACAGCTCTTGGATCAAAAAGTCAAAAAAAATTTACCATTCGATGAATATTTGAACAAAATCGAGGTGATTTAGTTAAAAAGCTATTTACCATAAATATCACACTGTCTACAAATGTGATTCATAATTACCTTGATATGGTAACTTTTTATAGTAACTGTTATTACATGTAGTAGAAACTATAATTGGTTTAACTAATTATTCCGATCCTTTCCAAGTGATAATGATCCTCAAGTTACAGTACTTTCAAGGTTGCGTAGCTGTTCCCAAAAATATTTTTTGCTAGTTTTTGAACTGAATGTCACCTCAGCGGCCGGCTTTTCTTAATACAACATTATTAATACAAAGAGAAATAATGTATTCCCATTCTAGTAATGTGCCGTCTGTTATGCTCTGATGAGTCTGATCTTCTTCTACTTCTTTTATTGTGTAATTGGGAAACGTAGGAAGCAAACAAAAAAATTTTACAAGAGCTAGAGTCTAAGAATAGTATTAATTAATGTGGACAAATCTGCTGTACTTCATCAGCCAAACCAAACTACAACAGCATGTATAAAACTATATGGGATGTTTCCAAAATTCAAATCACATCAACCACCGCCACCGCCATTCATGGCGGCACCACCACTACATCTCCTCCTTCGTTGACGCTCGTCCACCACCGCCACTTAGGGCGGCCACCCACCACCACTCCTAACCCTCACCTGTAGCAACCACCAGACAACCCCAATGAACACATTCTCAACCTCTATAACCTCCACATAAAAACCCAATCTCCATTTAACATTCAACCAATCAACTAATAAGACATGCCTATAAACAATAATCAAGAAAGCAGAACTAAAACTAGCTAATACAAGATTTTATTTCACTAGCTAGATATTCCATACATGAACAGCTCGAATACTCTTCGAAGTTAAAAATTAGTCTGAAGTTTTCTGTAAGGACTTGGCCTGTTGGCTCTTGACCGTTGTAAATATTAGAAAGTCTAGTTTCAGGCCTAACCCTGGGCAACTCTAAGTTTGATTCCTCTTTTTGGGTAAAAACTATACATGAAAGACTCCAATATATACATAAAAAATCATGTGGAAAGGCCACCAAATCATCACAAAAACTGCTCCACAAATACTCTAATGTACAAAATCCTTATTCTGTTTTGTCATGATCAAATCAAAAGCTACATGAAACAACCGTAGATTGTCCAAGTCACACAAATACAATCTTTTGAGAGAATTACAGCTTTTATGTACTCTCCCAATCAATTTGCCGACCATTTGCCATGAACTCATAAACAAGTAGGAGTGCTCTTTTCTCATGGCACCAACCAATGAGTGGCAGCAAATTTCTGTGCCTCAACCGACTAATGATCTTCACTTCTGATGCATACTCCTTTATTCCCTGTTTTGACCCTTTCGATATCCTCTTCACAGCGACATAAGAATTCAATTCCCTCAAGAAACCTCTATAAACCCCACCAAATCCTCCCTCTCCAAGCTTCTGTTCCTCCGCGAAGTTATTCGTTGCACGTGACAATTCACCATACGAGAACTTCTTTGGCCCACTTCCTGTCTCGAATTCACTGTCCATGGACAGAACAATAGCAAACTGATCATCTTCTTCCTTTGCTCTACTTTTCTTCCACAAGCCAAAGCCAAGCAAAGCCAACCCACAAACCAAAACAGATGAGCCGACGCTCCATCCCACCGAGCCGACGCTCCATCCCACCACCAGTGCCTTTTTGTTGTTTTCTCCTGTCTTCTTTCCAGGGATGACTGAAACAGGGCCTGGTGTCACGGGACAACTCTAGCGGGTCAAGTATGTCTGTTACCGGCTAGGAATATCTCCGTGTGGCGCTTTCTATGCCCCTAAGTAAGCCCGCCAAACAACAAAGCACTTTCCACAATTTACAGCGGTTGCACAAAATTTAAGACAAATGGCACTAGAATATAAACATTCTTATTAATTGAAAGGTAACATTTACAATGCTTACAATGCTAGAAAGCAAGTAAGAAAGAACTTAAAAGTTTTACAATTCACCGGGTAGGAGGTGGTCAATACTTGTACCCCCCTAATATAACATTCTAAGCCATTACAAAACTGACATGAGAAAACATTAACATGGCCGAGGAGTTATAATGCCTCGACAGAAAATCTAAACGAAGTCCAAAAATTACAAGATTTGACAATGGAAAACTACATGAAAAAAGCTATACATGGAAAAAAACCTAGCTTAATTTGTTCTCCGGAACTAGGAGAAATGCCACGCCAAAGTTTGACAAAAAGAAGAAGAATGTGCAAATCTTGGCATTGACCTTTCTCATAGCTCGGAGGGAATTACATCGAGAGCTTGCTTGGCCAAAAAGTCCTAACTATATACAATGTTTTAGACCCTAGGTTGTGCGGCAAATTATGCACGAATCATCATGTTGACACGGGGCTGCTGGGTGCAGGGGCGCACAGGTGCTAGGCGCTAGGGCACTGCTGGGCGCAGGGGCGTGCAGGTGTTGGGGCGCTGGCAACCTTTTGGCCACTTGTTGAGCATTCTGTGGCCCTTTTAGCAGGGAGGTTTGGGCACAAAAATGAGACATCATGGGGTGCTGAAAGGCAGCCCATGACACCTAGGCTGGGAACTGGTTTCACCGGCTCTGGAGATATCGGATTTCCTATGTTCTCATCGATTTGCAAATTCGAATTGAACTGCCATGATCTAACATTATTTTTGTCAAAGAGATCTCCTGTTGCAGCTGAGAAGCCAATTGTAACCCATTCTGGTAAGTAGTACCTCAGATCAACGGAGAAAGAAAGGCCACTTTCAACTCTGATATTATTTACAGAACCAGTGAAACTAACACTCAAATTTTTGGAACTAGAATTATACCTAATCCAAGCTTCATTTTCTATCCCATGAGTGACATTACTGTACCACACTGCAGTAGCATTAGATTTGAGAGAGTTGAAATTGATACCTACATGAGTTGCCTGGGTGATATTTGGGTCCCAACCATTGTGATAGGTATCAAACTCCACAGCAACAAATTGACTGGTCGGTTGCAATGTTTTGGGGTAGATTGGAAGGCCCATGGCACCACCTCCTGTGATATTGGAACCATCAGGAGCAAGGAAGAATGCAAGCCCGTCTGCATAACTCAAACTTCCACGTGAATCAATGACAAACGAGAAATAGGTGTTGAAGTCCGTCAGGTTTCTAGAGGTTTTGTCCCAAAGGTGAAGAGGTTTGATATATGTGGCTCGACCGGCTTTCTTCTGCAGGTCCGTGCTGCGCTCGTCTGGGGTGACTTGGATGCCTTGTTTTGAGATATAAGCATCTTGATAGGTTTTTATGTTGACATTGAGATCCTGGGGACCAATATTGGTCAGGTTGAAGCTCAGTGCAGTTGCATGATGACGGATTACAAGAAGGAAGTAATTAACAAGGAGAGAACAGAGCAAAATATGTGATCGGAGGGGCTTCCTTGAGTTCCAGACAACCATTGTTTTGCTGTGTTGTAGGCGAGGGAAAATTCTTGAGCTTCGAAGGGCGCTGTTTGAGATGTAAATAACTCTATAATATTATTCATCCCACATATATTATCCTGTATGAATTAGAGTAATGATATCCAATCAAAAAATTTCGAATAAGTTACACTTTGCACCCTTGCACTTTACATCAAATCTCATTTCATAACTTGTACCCTTAATTATAATGATTAAGTCTCTGTATTTTTAATTTATTGTAATTTTACCCTCACATAACTTCTGTTTATGTAATTGACACTCAAAAACCCTATGCTTTTCACGGGACCCTTTTTTAATGGGCAAAAATATATTTACCCATTGTTTTGGCTCCCTCAGCCCTCCCTCACATGAAACGATTGGGGGGACGGGGTGTATTTTGTACCCTAATTTTGTTTATACACAGAATGACTTAATTTTTAGAGATTTTGAGAGAGATTGGTTGAGAGATGAGAGCATTTGAGCACCAAAGTAGTGTAAAATTACATTTTTATCTTTGAAACAGGGTCACGTAAGACGCACATGACTTTTAACAGTTAATTGCATAAATAGAAGCTCACAAAGAATGATATTGCAACAAATTAAAAGTACAAGTGCTTACAATTAAAAGTACATATTCTGAAATGAAATTCAGTATAAAGTACAAGAGTGTAAAATGTAATTTATTCAAAAATTTTATACAAAATGATTATGTGGTGGCTGAATGATAAGTCCTTTGTTTTAAAATAAAATATTCTAAAAGAGTTGTATGTATAAATTTTATAAAATAATAACATTTTTTTCCATATGAAAATGACATTGTCGCGTAGTTATGATGGGGTTTAGTGGAAAGATTTCATTTTGCCATAGGATTTTCCAAGAAGTTTCCGTGTTGATATGGAAGTCTCGCTTTATGATAAAGCAAGTGATCTCTTTGCTATTTTTTTTTTCCCTTCCAGTTAAATGCTTTTCCTCAAATCGCCAAAAGTTGAGGACCATTGACTTCACTACAAGATCCTATCAGAAGGCAAAGGAAAGTTGTTCCATCTCCAAAAATACTGTAAATTAACGCAAAGGTTCCATCTCTTTATGTGTTGATCGCGACACTAAATTTATGTCAATATTATGCTTTTAATGCTTAAACTGTATGAAAAATTAGTAAAGAAATAGTTATTTTACAGTAGTTCTGATTTTCATTCTCTTATGGCATATTATTTTGAGTTTAAATTTAACACATTGACAGTATAGAATTTTTTTATACAAACAGACACTAAAATATGACATGTGTCTATGAGTCTTGCTTCCTTACATTGTACTTAAATTTTAAAGGACACGTGTCGTACTCTAATGCTTTGCTTGTGTAAAAATATTTTACACTGTCTGTGCATCAAAACTATGTAAAAATATTCTACACTATCAGTGCATCAAAACTAAACTCTATTATTTTTAATATTGGTGTGAGAACTTTTGTTACACTAGGGTGCATTTAACTCATAATTATTTTACCACTTTGATATCTTGCTTATTTATAGTAAGTGGGAAACTAATGAGGAAATTTTTTGTAGAATTGTTAGTGGTGTTAAATATGTATTCTACTTCTATCTTACAAGGACAATCAATTAATCTCTCTCTCTCTCTCTCTGGGGTAGATGATGGATTAATACGTAAGGAAAGGTCTAGGGAAGCAATTAATCTCTCTCTCTCTGGGGTTGGTGATGGATTAATACGTAAGGAAAGGTCTAGGGACCGCAATTAATCTCTCTCTCTCCGGGATAGGTGATGGATTAATACGTAAGGGAGGATCTAGGCCTAGCATTTTCCATTACGCAAGGAAAGGTGCAACCATGCAAGTAGATTAGTCATTCCTGTTATTTTTCTCATCCTTAATTAATACCACGACTGGCTAGCGGTCAATCTCGGTTATTCTCGATGCGTATCAGCTATACTACAATTTTTAATTTTTTAATTCTAAAATAGTTTATTTTTGTTATAATTTTAGGATACATGATGTTATAATTTGTTTTAGACTTATGTTAAACAATTGATATGTTTTAAATCTTTTCGCATGCATACTTTTGTTAGATAACTTGTTTTCATTATGCAAAAGTGATTTGATAATTTTTTCTTTTCTTTTTCCTCCTCAAATGCAAGACGTAAACCTGACATAACAAGTAATTTCCAAGATGTGTCATGTAGTTTGAAATTTCGCCCAGTGGAAATGGGGGATGACCGGAGCTGGACTTAGCGCAGTCGTCAAGTCAAAAAGAAATTATTCATTGCGCTTGGAGCGTCACATGTCCTTACTCTTCACTCACATAGGAGCGGTTCCCCACTTGCTAGATGAGATATTTGACCTCACTTAATAGGAAAATCTCACCACTATGTGACCGGTGAAATAAAAATGACATGGTGTTGCAAGACCGTTGAATAATTTTTCCAAGTCAGGGGGTTTGAAATTAACTAGGCCTGTTATCATCGCTGCACCATTTTCTGAAGTTTGGAAATCTATAGCATGTTTGATGTTGGATTTGTCAAGGGAGAAGTGGAAAGTCACAAATGTCGAACAGAATACTAGAGAAGACTTTTGTCCTACATTGCACTGAAATTCAGAGGAAACACATACACACACAAGATTTGAAGGAGGCTACCCTGCTTTGAATAAAATGTAAATTACACTTTGGATCCTTGTAATTTACAAGAAATTTTACTTTAAGATCTATATTTTTTGTTGTAGCAATCAAGTCTTTGCATTTATAAAAAGTTTCAATGCATAAATTTCTTTCAATGATTAACACATATTAGATGCTTCTAAAATGAAAATATTAATTATTTGACAACAAAAATTAATATATAAAAAATAAAAAGAATCTAGTAGTAAAGTAGTCAGATTTTATCATGTGGCATTTATTTTTTTAAAGGTATCTCTATTTTTAACAAATTTTGTTGCTGATGTAATAAAACGCCACATGTCATAATTTAATAAGAATGAGTACCGAAAACTCAGTAGTACCTGATTATTGGATTTTTTTTACGAAATTATTAAGTATACTGGAAATTGATTAATCACATTCCCATTTTTTTTTATGGAGTACTGCTACATACAATCTCTTTTCTCACTCTTAGACACAAGTGAATGTGGGACTTGTGTCTAAAAGTGAGAAAATGAATTGAGAAATGAAATTACATATAACATTTTTCTTTTTGCATGGGAGAATGGGCAATGATGTTTCAAAAGCTTGCCTTGTCGAAGGTTGGATACTTTTATTTGGATGAGCAACACAAAAGCCCAACAACCATTGAGTGTTACCCATCTTTGCTTATCGAATTCTGCACATATTTTTGGGTCTGCTGCTTCAAAAATTCTTTGGAGAATCCTTTCTCAAAGAGTAATGATATACACAAACCAATTTCTCAATCCATTTTCTTGTCCACAAGATATAATGCACGTGAGACCCATATTAATAAATGCACGTGGAATCCATTCACTTGTGTCTTGTGGGTGAGAAAATGAATTGAGAAATTAGTTTATATATAGCATTTTCCTTTCCGAAACCCACTCCACTAGTACTATCTGACTTTTTCTTTGGCACTTGGCTTGATTGCTTATCTTCCACAGGCTATTTCCAAAGCCACGATCCCAAAGATTTGATTCTTACTTGCTTTGCATGTCGTGACACATTCCCGAGCCATGTAGCCCACGGTCGCAACCAAACCTTTGGTTTGTCATCCTTAAGGCTTGGGGTCTGCTCCCTCCAAGGTCTCATATTCAAAATCTTTTAGGTGCTATTAACTCCTTAAGGCCACTCTCAGGGCCTTTGGCCTGGTAATTACCCAGTTTGTGTGGGACAGGGGGACTACACAGCTCCGGAATTAGTCAAGATGTGCACAAATTAGCCCGGATACCTGGTTAGCCAAAAAAAAAAAAAAAACAAGCTAGCCTAGCTAAACAAAAATCTCCAAGACTAGCATTAAAGCTCGAATCCAACATAGCATTGCTTGATTTCATATCTCTATGCACCACGCATTGCTTGCATTCTTCGCGTAGATAGAGAGCAAAACCAAGGCAAGGCCTTGAGCAAGTTTTTAACCTCATTCCATGATACCAAATTTTCTTCCTTGAAGAGAAGGAAATCCAGGCAACTATTTGGCATGAACTCGAAAAAAAGTAGTAGTTCTCTTTTCTCATGGCACCAGTCCAAGAATTCCACTAATAGTCTGTTTGGAACTTAGGGTTGGGGGAGGGGAAGGGGGGGAGGTGAGAGAAGGGAAAATGTTAACATTTTGCCCCATTTTTCCCTTCCCTTGTTTGATTATACCTAAGAGAGAGAGGAAAGGGAAAAGGGAGGAAATTTTTTAAATCACTCTCTCTCTTTCTCTCTCTTCTTTCCTTCCACTTTTCTCTCAATTTCTTTATAAAACCAAATAAAGAAGGGAAAATCCTTTTCCTGAATTTCTCTTTCCTTTCATTTCCCTTCCCTTTCCTCCCCCAAGTTCCAAACAGGCTATAAATTCTTGTATCTCAATCGACAAATATTCTAGTGTATTGCAGTTGAAGCTCTCGTGGTAGTTGAGAAACCAAAAGTAACCCATTCTAGCAAGCCATGTTACATGGACTCAGGTATGAGCTTTGCATGTGGGTATGTGTCTTAAGTATCTGATTCATCTAATTGTCATGTTCAAGGACGTAGGGATACAACAAAACATTCATATTTCTTAATATAATTATTTTATTTTCTTAAATAAAATAGTGTTTACAAGGTGCTACGGAGTATTTCATGCATAACATAAAAGTTTTATATATAGTTCTAAAGTAAATGTCCAACATTACATGTCGATACATACCTATACTAATATCCTTACTGAAGTATCAGAATCCAAGTAATTAGTGCCCGACAGGGGTACTTCATGTAAGATAAGGTAATTGGCTAAATTTCGTAACCCATTTTCTTCTTTGTAATTCGGGATGTTAGGGAGTCTATCACAAGCATTTGAGGTGGTCTTAATGTCTATGCATTTGAGTTCATGCTAAGAGAGCCTTAGATGATACATAAGGTGATTAAGTTTGCACTTTGCGGGACTTCGCTGGACATCGATGGACTTTGCAGGAAGAAATAGAGAGGCTCTCTAATCCAGCTGGACTTTGCTAGACCTCGCTGGACTTCGCGACCTCTCACAGGAAGAAACAGAGAGGAGTCTCTGCCAATTGTTCTTCGCGAGACTTCGTTGGACATCGATGGACCTCGCAAGAAGAAACAAAGACGGTCTTTAATCCAGCTAAACTTCGTAACCTTTCGCTGGAGGAAACAAAAAAGACCCTTTCTGGTAGTATAAATCTCGTGAGACCTCACGGCCGTGAGAAGTGCAAGATTTCTAACTTAGGGAAGCACGCCGAAAGCTTTTTGACTTACCTATATATTGAGACACACCTTCCTAAGTTCTTTAGGTGAGCACTATTCAAAATATACAAAAGAGAAGTTCTCAAAACATCTTTGATGCCCACAATTGGTTCTTAGGAACAAATCATCTTCAACATCATTGAAGAGGATTGAAGTCTTTAAGGAATTCGAGATGCGAAATCCATACTAAGGGGATTTATACGGTGGTCAAGCATGGTAACGGTGTACCGAGGAGTCGAGCAAGTTCAAGTCAACCTAGTGATCGTGGAGTCGATTAGGTATTGGGTTGTAAGTGATTTTTTAACCGTTTGACATTGGTTTTAGTATACGATCTTTGTCCGGCGAAGTGGACACGTGATTTTTTTTCCAGTTTGGGTTTCCATAGCAAAATTTCGTGTGTCCATTGCATGATTGGTTTGTCTCCTTATTTATCATTGATATATGTTGTGATTGCAATTTGGAAATTTGGAAAACTGTAAAAAAAAATTTAATGGTAGTAAAGCCTTTGGCCCTGATGGACTAAACTTTAACTTCATTAAGTAGTTTTGGAGTATCTTAAAGGGAGACATCATGGCATTCTTGAAGGACTTCCATGCTCATGGGAAGCTAGTTAGAAGTATTAATGCTTCATTCTTATGCTTAATACCAAAAACTGCATTTCCAGACTCTCTAATTGACTATAGGCCTATTAGTCTCATTTCTTCAATGTACAAGATACTTTCTAAAACATTGGCAAATAGATTCAGCCTAGTTCTGAATGAAATCATAAGTGAATGCTAGACTACATTCACTAAAAGAAGACAGATCCTTGATGGAGTTCTCATTGCTAATAAGATCATTGATTTTTTGAGAAAGAATAAGAAATCTGGGGTTATGTTGAAGATTGATTTTGAAAAAGGTTTTGACTGTATAAACTGGGAATATTTAATTGACATGATGCCTGGTCTAGGATTTGGGCATTCCTAGATAAAATGGATGAAGGAATGCCTTTCTTCTAGCACTATCTCAGTGTTTGTAAATGGCTCCCCATCAAAAGAGTTTAATGTTTCAAGAGGCCTTAAACAAGGGGATCCCATCTTCCCATTCCTCTTTAACAAAATAGCATAAGGGCTTAATATCATGATTCAAAGAGCTAAGGAACTAGGCTTAATCAAAGGAATTGCTCTAGGGGTAGAGGTTCACAATAGATTTACATTATCCAATGTGCAATTTGCAGATGATACTTTGCTCATTTGCAATGCAGATTTAGAGGAGCTAGCAAACTTGAAAAAGATACTAAGATGCTTTGAATTAGTATCAGGCCTCAAGATAAACTTCAACAAAAGTTCAGTTAGTGGAATTGGAGCCAGTGATCATTTTATGTCCCAAGCAACTGACTTATATACGTGCAAGATTGATCACTTTCCTCTTAAGTATCAGGGTTTACCACTTGGAGCCAATCCATGGTCCATGAAAACTTGGGATGGAATTTTGGAAAAAATGAGGAAAAGATTGTCATCGTAAAATAGGAATCACCTTTCAATGGGAGGCAGGCTAACCTTGCTTAAGGCTACCTTATCTAACCTCCCAGTTTTCTACCTCTCTTTATTTAAGATGCCTCAAAAAGTTTGCCTGGAAATGGAAAAGCTACAGAGAAAATTCTTATGGGGTGATAATGAAGGCATAATGAAGATTAGAAATGTTAGCTGGAATCAGGTAACTCTAAGAAAAGATCTAGGAGGTCTAGGAATTCCATCACTAAAGGTCAGAAATTGTTCTCTCCTTGCAAAATGGTGGTGGAGATTCAGCAAGGAAAAGCATGCTATTTGGAGAAAGTTCATCTGTGCAAAGCATCGATTGAATCATACCAGTTGGTTCCCTCTAGACGCCAACCCTAATTCATGTTCCAAGATATGTAAGGATATGCAATTTGTTGGTTTGAATAACAATCCTTTAAGCTCAATCCTTCCATCCAACCTTCAGCTCAAACTAAGCTCCAGAGAGGCTCTGAAATTTTGCCATGACTGATGGCCTAGTTCTAGGCCACTTAAATACACATTCCCAAGATTATTTTTACTATCCTCCCAGAAAGATTCTCTTGTCAGCAATGTATTTGATTCATCAACCTCTTCTTGGAATTTAAACTTCAAAAGAAACCTTCTAACCTGGGAAACAGATTGCTTGGCAAATCTGAAAGCTTTGCTCTAGCCTGCAACTCCTATTCCAAGCAAATCAGATTGCATTATAAGGTCAGATGATCATAGAGAGTCTTTCACTTGTTCCTCATTCTATAAAGCATTTGAAGATAGTCGTGTATCTGGAGGATCAAAGCCCGTCCAAAAGTTTGATATTTTGCTGGCTAGCTCTGAAGAACAAAATCGATACCAAAGTCATGCTCCTCAATAGACACTGCCTGCAGTAAGGTAGCAGCCCAATTTGCCCTTTCTGCAAGACTGAACTTAAAAATGTTGATCATCTTCTCCTCAGCTGCAGCTTCTCATGGAAAATTTGGTCCTCCATTCTTCTTTGGTGGGGGCTAAATAGGATATGCCCTAAGAACCTCAAGACACACCTTTCTTGGTGGCTTAGATTCAAGCATAGGAACATAAAGAAAACAATATGGCACGACTTGTTTATTGCTATCATCTAGTCCAATTGGCTTTCAAGAAATGATCTGGTGTTCAATCAAGCTTCTCCACATTGGGCAGAGGTTGCTGACAACATAAAAGTCCTTGTGTTTTAGGAGGTATATGGGAGCAAGGAAGAATGCAAACCATCACCATTGTTTGAACCATTTGATATTAATACGTATATGGACATGTAAGGTCATATTCTATGAGTTCATGACAAAGGAAAATTGGGTATTTTGATTTTTAGTAATGTGTCTTCTGTTATACTCTGATCTTCCTCTACTGTTTTATTGTGCATTTGGGAATCATGTAAAACAAACAAAGAAATAATACAAGAGATAGAGCCTACTAAAACCGTCGCGATGATGAATGCTGGAATTTCGGCAAATTCCATCATTTAAGCCTTGAAAATAGGGTTGGACATTGGGCAGGCCGGGCCTACACAAAAAAAATTTCCCATCAGGCCCAAAACCAATTCCCATGCCCGCCCAATTAAAAAAATTACATTCTCAAGCCCGTCCAAGCCCACCCATTTAACATAAATTTTGTTTAATATTTCTCTATAAATAATATTAAATAGCATAAAATTTAATTACATATACATATATATAATATTAAAATATAAATATATTATTTTATATATATTTTTTGAGTAGGGTTGGGCATCAAAGGCAATTATTAAGCCCGCCCATTAAACTAATCGGGCCTAAAAAAAATTCTCAACCCCTATAATTTATGGGCAGGCTTGGTTGGACCTATCGGGCTCGCGGGCCCATGGCCACCCCTACTCGAAAAGGGTGATTTTGCCGTTTACAGTAATATTTAGATTTCTCATATCTTTTTCTATAGACGCTAGAATTTGATCCCGTCAGTTCTGGCATGATTCTGGTGTCTTAAGTTAGTAGTTTTTTATTTTAGTTTGATTTTTCCATTTTTGGCGATTTTTTGTAATTTCCTAATTTCCATACAATTAGAGTCCAATTAGGGTTTCGAGTATTTTCCTATATAAACAGATGTACGAGCTTCGTCCCACGGCATCTTTTGATGAATAAGAATTGAGAGATTTCTTCATTTTCCTACTTTTAGATATTCTTTATGAATCAACCAGTAGTTGATGTCTTTTTGTTGGTATTATGCAGAATCAACAGATTAAAAAAGACCATAGTGTTCGGTATTCGTGCACGAACCAACTAGCCCTAACCTGTTTTTTACCTTTTTATACGCTTCCCTGCATCACAAGGCCAATACCGCTGCCTTCTTGGATGTCAGGAGCCGGTGCAATGAAAAAGCAATCCAATCTGCATGTAAGGTCCTATTCTGTGCGTTCATGACGAAGGAAAAATGGGTATTGAAGTCTGCAAGAGCTCCTGAAGCTTTGTCCCAAAATTGCATCGGTTTGAAATATGCGACTCGGCCTGTGCTTGCAGTCATATTTTTGTCATTCCTATTTACGGTCAGTTGGATGACTGGATCGGAGGGAGAAGCATCTCCATAATAGTTTATGTCATGAATGTTTGGATTGAAGCTGGTGAAGTTGAAAGAGAGCTAGCTGAGCTGCAACAGAGTAGAACAGAAACAAGAAGAAGAAAAAGGTAACCATTGAAGGAAGACAGTGAAGCTCTGACTGATGGAGATGAGTTTTCCAAGAGTTGCAGGAAACCATGGTTTGGAATCTGTGTTTGAGATAGAACTACAAGGCTTACATTTCTCATCTGATCACACAGTTGCGAGAATTCTCTAGTTTGCAAGTCATTGACGGTTTCTCTCCGGTACCTTCATGGTTATCCAAGGTACCGGTATCTTTCAATCACAGCTCTTGGATCAAAAAGTCAAAAAAAAAATTGACCATTGGATGAATCTTTGAACAAAATTGAGGTGATTTGGTTAAAAAGTTATTTACCATAAATACAACACATAGTCAACAAATGTGACTCGTAATCACCTTAATAAAATCACATGTTGTAGTAACTATTATTACATGGCATTGTAATTATAATTGGCTTAACTAGTTATTACGATCCGCCCAAGTAATAATTATCCTCAAGATACAGTACTTTCAAGGTTGGGTAGCTGTTACCAAAAATATTTTTTGCTTGTTTTTGAACTTAATGTCGCCTCAGCGGCCGGCCTTTCTTAATACAACATTATTAATACAAAGAGAAATCATGTATTCCCATTTTAGTAATGTGCCGTCTGTTATGCTCTGATGAGTCTGATCTTCTTCTACTTCAATTCTTTTTGTGTAATTGGGAATCGTAGGAAGCAAACAAAGAAATAGTACAAGAGCTAGAGCCTAAGAATAGTATTAATTAATGTGGACAAATCTGCTGGACTTCATCACCCAAACCAAACTACAACAGCATGTATAAAACTATATGGGATGTTTCCAAAATTCAAATCACATCAACCACCGCCACCGCCATTCATGGCGGCACCACCACCACATCTCCTCATTCGTTGATGCTCGTCCACCACCGCCACTTATGGTGGCCACCCACCACCACTCCTAACCCTCACCTGTAGCAACCACCGGACAGCCCCCAATGAACACATTCTCAGCCTCAAACCTCCACATAAAAACCCAATCTCCATTTAACATTCAACCAATCAACTAATAAGAAATGCTATAAACACTAATCTAGAAAGCAGAACTAAAACTAGCTAATATAAGATTTTATTTCACTAGCTAGATCTTCAACACATGAACAGCTCGAATACTCTTCGAAGTTAAAATTTAGTCTGAAGTTTTCTGTAAGGACTTGACCTGTTGGCTCTTGACCATTGTAAATATTAGAAAGTCTAGTTTCAGGCCTAACCCTGGGCTACTCTAGTTTGATTCCTCTTTTTGGGTAAAAACTATACATGAAAGACTCCAATATATACATAAAAATCGTGTGGAAAGGCCACCAAATCATCACAAAAACTGCTCCACAAATACTCTAATGTACAAAATCCTTATTCTGTTTTGTCATGATCAAATCAAAAGCTACATGAAACAACCGTAGATTGTCCAAGTCACACAAATACAATGTTTTGAGAGAATTACAGCTTTTATGTACTCTCCCAATCAATTTGCCGACCAACTGTTCCATCAATAAACGAAAACCCTAGTTCTAATCAATCATAAGATTAAGAAAAGGAGATTCTTTCACACTAAAATACATTAAAATACTCTACAAGGTACCCTTGAATCAACTTATTTTGTGTACAAAAGTGATGCAGATGGAGAAGAAGCTGAAGATGAGGAGGTTAACTTTGAGGAATCTGTGTTGTAGCTGTAGTTTGAAGACTGGATTTGGCTGCTCTCAGAAACAGTGGCGCCATAGGTTAAAGAAACTGAAGATGTAGAAGTACTCACTGGAGGAGGAAGATATGTTGCCACCGGCATTTTTGCTGGGAGAATGGGAAATGGAGCTTCAAAATTAAGCACATGAATTGCCTGCCTTATTGAAGGCCGGAGAATTTGATCAGGATGAGCACACCAGAGCCCTACAATCATCAAGCGTTCCATTTCTTGCTGATCAAAATCTGCGCATATCTTGGGATCCACTGCATCAAGAAGCTTTCCCGTCCCATACAAATCCCAAACCCACTCGACCATTCTCATCTGACTTTCTTGGACCTTCAGGTCAATGGGTTTTCTTCCACAGGCTATCTCCAATGCTACAACTCCGAAACTATAGACATCTGATTCCTTGCTAGCTTTGCCTGTAACTAAGCATTCAGGTGCCATGTAGCCCATGGTCCCTGCCAAAACTGTTGTTTGCGATCCTTTGTCGTGGTCAACAAGCCTAGCTAGCCCAAAATCCCCAAGTTTAGCATTGAAATTCGAATCCAACAAAACATTGCTTGATTTTACATCCCTATGCATCACACATTGTTCCCATTCTTCGTGTAGATAGAGCAATGCTGAGGCCAGGCCCTGAGCAATTCTGTATCTTGTTGCCCATGTCAGCAAGCTTTTTTCTTTGAAGAGATGGGAATCTAAGCTGCCATTTGCCATGAACTCATAAACAAGTAGGAGTTCTCTTTTCTCATGGCACCAACCAATGAGTTGCACCAAATTTCTATGCCTCAACCGACTAATGATCTTCACTTCTGATGCATACTCCTTTATTCCCTGTTTTGACCCTTTCGATGCCCTCTTCACAGCAACATAACTATTCAATTCCCTCAAGAAACCTCTACAAACCCCACCAAATCCTCGCTCTCCAAGCTTCTGTTCCTCCGCGAAGTTATTCGTTGCACGGGACAATTCACCATACGAGAACTTCTTTTGCCCACTTCCTGTCTCGAATTCACTGTCCATGGACAGAACAATAGCAAACTGATCATCTTCTTCCTTTGCTCTACTTTTCTTCCACAAGCCAAAGCCAAGAAAAGCCAACCCACCAACCAAAACAGATGAGCCGACGATCAATCCCACTACCAGTGCCTTTTTGTTGTTTTCTCCTGTCTTCTTTCCAGGGGTGACTGAAACAGGGCCTGGGCTGGGAACTGGTTTCACCGGCACTGAAGCTATCGGATTTCCTATGTTCTCATCGATTTGCAAATTCGAATTGAACTGCCATGATTTAACATTATTTTTCTGGAAGTCATCTCCTGTTGCGGCTGGGAAGCCAATTGTAACCCATTCTGGTAAGTAGTCCCTCAGATCAACCGGGAAAGAAAGGCCACTTTTAACTCTTCTATTATTTATAGAACCAGTGAAAATAACGCTCAAATTTTTTGAACTAGAATCATAGCTAATCCAAGCTTCATTTTGTATCCCATAAGTGATATTACTGTGCCATACTGCAGTAGCATTAGATTTGAGAGAGTTGATATTGATACCTACATGAGTTACCTGGGTGATGTTTGGGTCCCAATCATTTTGATAGGTATCAAACTCCACAGCAACAAATGGATCAGCCATTTGCAAAGTCTGGAAGTTGATGGGAAGACCAATGGCACCACCTGCTGAGATATTGGAACTATCAGGAGCAAGAAAGAATGCAAGCCCATCTGCAAATTTTAACCTTCCACCTGAATCAATGACAAAGGTGAAATGGGTGCTGAAGTCAGTCAGGCTTCCAGAAGCTTTGTCCCAAAGGTGAAGAGGTTTGATATAAGTAGCACGGCCAGCTTGGCTCTGCTGGTTTGTGCTGCGCTCGTCTGAGGTGACTTGGATACCTTGGTTTGAGATGTAAGCATCTTGATAGGTTTTTATGTTGACATTGAGATCCTGGGGACCAATATTGGTCAGGTTGAAGCTCAGTGCAGTTGCATGAGGGATTACAAGAAGGAAGTAAATGGGAATCACAAAGAGAGAACCAGGTAAAATTCTTGAGTTAACAACCATCGTTACGAGGAAAATTCTTGAGTTAGGAAGTGGGCAGTTTGATATGTAAATAACTAGGTTATTGTTCCAGAGACTTTGTGATTTGCTGCACCAGTCTTTAAAAAGGATCAGTTTGGAATGGCTTATATCAAGTTTTTTTTTTATAAATTTTGCTTTTTTGAGTTATAAGTCCAAAAGCTAAATTTTTTTGCTATTTTGCTTTTATCAGCCAAAGATAAGTAAAAAAGTAATAAAAAAACCAAAAACATAAAAAAAAAAAACTAGTTTTACTTATAAGTTAAAAAAAAGTCAAGCCAAAAAGCCCTACCAAACAAGCGTTTGTGTACTGTTTCAAACTTTCAATTGAAGAACTTTCTTCGCCCTGGGTACTTTTTCATCAAAAAGAAATAGAAAACAATTTCTGGGGAAATTTTTTTTATTGTTACCTTGTTTGAACCTAGAAGAACTGGCCGGCATTTAAGTCGAATGGCACTTGCCGGCGACATATTGAATAAATAAAAAATCATATTGGACGGCAATTGGAGACGGATAATCTCAGAGTGGTAAACAATGTAGATTTTCATCTGAATATAGCTTGTAGCTGCTGAAGTCTTGCAGTTTAAGCTTATAGGTGTCCTTTACTCCTTTATTTTTGTTTATTAATCTTTTGTTCATATTTGTCAGGCTGACATTGTTTACTAAGCCAACTATATATATAATATCTATATATATATATCTCTCCTCTCTCTCATGCAACTTTTTGTGTATCTATCTGATCTTTGAACAGGTCTTTATGAAGGAGCTAATTCTGCACACAGGGTGCCTCCTTGTTTTTATCTTGGCTGATTTAAACCTTGCATCAAATTGCCTTAAACTAAACATCAACATCCATTCATTAAGTTCTTCACATTTCATTGGACAATTTTGGCGTTTTATATAGGCATAGATATAGCACATTACTTTCTGCAACACCTTCAAAACTTTCTGTTTATTTACAAAGAATGTGAATAACATGGAACGGCTATATATAATTGTCGATGAGAGATTTTTTCGGTAGAGTTGATATATTATATAACTCTGGCATTTTCAATTAAGTACTTGTTTTGCATACACCCAACAAGTTCTTGTACCCATCCGTGTACGCGTTTGAATTTAGCATTTGTTCTTTTCATATGTCTCTTTTTGCATGTGGGGAAATCTAGACATCTCTTTGGTTGCTGATGCAGCATTTTTTATTTTATGACTGTTTGCTTGAAGACTATGATATCAGGTGTTTTATACTTAAGGATTCATCTATGGTATCAATTTGATTTTTTTATTCCCACTTATTATTAGAAACCTCAGATAAAAATTCCAGTGTGGGTTTGTCTCTTGATTTGATCCAAATATTTCAGTTTTCATATTTTCCAAGAGTTTAAAGATTTATCTACATTGATATATTTAGCTAATTAATTATTAAGCTAAAAAGAACGTATACAGAACATGTGTCCGACATGACACGTGTCCGACATGGCGACACAACAAATTTTAAAAAATGCAAAACATGACACGGAGGGAATACAACAAAATTATATAATATTTAATATTTTTATATGGCAATAAATTATTTTTTGTACATCTTTTTATTTGTAATTTATTTACTCACAAATTATGAAAATAGTACTGAAGTAATTTTAATTTAGAAAGTTTTTTATTTAGTTCTTTTGGGTTTATTTATTTTTTGATTGATTATCTCCCAATGTTACATTATTTAATAGTCCATTAAATTAGGCCTAAGAGATTATTTATGAAGAATAAAAAAATCTTTCAATTTTCAAACAGGTAAGTCTTCTTCTTCTCTACTATTGCCGCTGCCACTGCGGCTTCCTTCTGTTGTTGCCAATGCCCCATTTGCTGCCCACTGCTCCTTCTCCTTCTTTGACTGTTCTGTTCTTGTTGCATTTGACTGTTCTGTTCTTGCTGCCGTGTCCCACAAGTATTTGACAATAGACACGCATTTGACTGTTCTGTTCTTGCTGCCGTGTCCCACAAGTATTTGACAATAGACACGCATTTGACTGTTCTGTTCTTGCTGTCGTGTCCCACTGTTCTATTCTTGCTGTCGTGTCCCACAAGTATTTGACAATAGACACGCATTTGACTGTTCTGTTCTTGCTGCCGTGTCTCACAAGTATTTGACAATAGACACGCATGTCTGGAGCGTGTCTGGCACGGGTCTGACAGAGAAAAAATTGAAAAAAAGTCAAAACACGGGTCAACGCTTGTCCAACACATGTCGGCAAGTGTCAGATGCGTGTGCGTGTCCGTGTCAAACACGCGGACGGCAACCTTCGAGGAGTGTCTGTGCTTCCTAGTTATTAAGTAATAAATGAATGGCAGGTTTCTTTAGTTTTTCATTTCCCTTTATTTGGTCTGTTAGGTGTATGTTCTTTTAACCAGAATTAAGGGCCCAACTGACATTTTTAGAAATCCTTAAGCTAGTTGCAGGAGATTTTCTTAGCAGAGAAGGTTCAAGAAAGATGAAGTGAGGAGGAATTTTCCCTTGTTTAATATCAAACAAAATAGAAAAGGAAATAATATGGTAGCTATTATTTTAAAAAATGGAAAACAATAATAGAAAAGCAAGAAGGAGAACAACTCTCTTGTTTTCCTTGAATTTTGTTTCTCTTCCCTCCCAAACTAAGAACCAAAACAGAGAAAAGCAGAAAAATTAACTTTTCGAATCAGACTTATTTTTGTTTACACTCAAGACTTGAGAATGAAAGAGGGTGATGCAGATGGAGAAGAAGCTGTAGAAGATGGAAGTGAACTTTGAGGAATCTGAGTTGCAACTATATATAGTTCGAAGACTGGATGTGGCTGCTGTCAGAAACACTGTCGCCATAGGTTAAAGAAACTGAAGATGTCGCCACAGGCATTTTTTTTAACCGTCCCGTTTCTTGCTGATCAAAATCTGTGCGTATCTATGGCTCCACTGCTTCAACCATGGCTGTGTGGAAAATTCTTCCAGTTAGCAAGGATGCAGTTTGACACGTAAATTTAACTAAGCCATTGCTCCAGTCTTGTGATCTGCTGAATCAATCTTTGTGTACTGTTTCAATTGAAAATTCCGCAGCTATTCTTTTCATGATATAGAAAGAAATACAAAACATTGCTCGGGAAAGACTTTTAGTCATTGACTTGCTTGACTCTATAAAAGCCGGCATTTATGTCATATATATATAGAACTCATATTGAATACTAAAATCATATATATATAGTGAACAGTATGCTGTATGTTGATCCATCAAATATATATATGTGTGTGTGTGTGTGTATACATATATTTAAAGGATGAAAATACGTTAGCTGCCAAAAATTTAAAAGAACAAAACAAGTTGCGTTGACTTGGTCACGAGTTTTTGATATCTCACTTGACATGTACGGCAATAGGGTGGAGCCAGTGTTGGCTTCGGCAAAGAAAAGAAAAGGCCAAGGAAACTGGAGGCACATCTCCAACTGCAATTTAGTAGAGAACTACTAATGGCTTTTAAAATGGTCAGAGAAGAGTGTCCTTATAATAACTACATCCCCATGATCAGAGGAAGGTTGCATAGTTTGCAACTTTTTGATATTAATCCTCAGGATGGAACTTCGGTTGGCATTAATCCTCATATGGATAAAACTTAATAAGATGGATAAAAATTTACTTATGAAAGCCCTAAAACCCATTTTATTACAAAGTCAATAATAAAAACAAAGGTTGGTCTTTAAAAATTAAAATGACAAATGCCGTAAGTATTAAAGATACAAACACAATTTAAGGGAAAAACATACAGAGTAGGGGAAGCCCCCCCCAAAACACACACACACACGCACGCACGCGCACACACACATATAATCTAAACTCATGGTTCAAATAGATAAGGTATTATCAACTACTGGCTCAGATCGATGGATCTCAACTTGTCGCGTGTGCAGGAGTAGTGAGAGAGAAGCAGCTCAAGCTGAAGAAGAAGTGGCAAGCTTTGAGGGATCAGTGTTGCTACTATTGTTTGATAACTGTATTTGAGAAGTACTGCTTCCGGAAACACGGGCATCATTAGAAAATGAAGATGAGGATTTAGTCCTTGAAGGAGCCGAGTATGTTGCCACGGGCATCTCTGCTGGAAGAATGGGCAATGGAGCTTCAAAGTTAAGAACTTGAATTGCTTGCACAATTGAAGGCCGGAGATTGCTGTCAGGATAAGCACACCAGAGCCCAACAATCATCAACCGTTCCATTTCTTGCTCATTGAAATCTACACATAGTTTCAGGTCAGCTGCTTCAAGAAGTTTTCCCATTCCGTGGAGGTCCCAAACCCACTCGACCATTCTTATCTGGCTTTCTGGGGCCGTGTGGTTGATGGGTCTTCTTCCACATGCTATTTCCAATGCCACTACTCCAAAACTGTAGACATCTGATTCCTTGCTAGACTTGCCTGTGATGCTACATTCAGGAGCCATGTAGCCCAGGGTTCCCGCCACAACTGTAGTTTGCGATCCTTTTTCGTGGTCAACTAGCCTAGCTAACCCGAAATCCCCAAGTTTTGGATTGAAATTTGAATCCAACATGACATTGCTTGATTTTATATCCCTATGAACTACACATTGTTCCCATTCTTCATGTAGATATAGCAATGCCGAGGCCAAGCTTCGTGCAAGCTTTTTCCTTTGAAGAGATGGGAATCCAAGCTGCCATTCGGCATGAACTCGTAGACAAGCAGGAGTTCTCTTTTCTCGTGGCACCAGCCAATGAGTTGCACTAAATTCCTATGCCTCAGCTGACTAATGATCTTCACTTCTGATGCATACTCCTTTATCCCCTGATTTGATCCCCTTGATATCCTCTTTATAGCAACATAAGAATTTAATTCCCTCAAGAAACCTCTATAAACCCCACCAAAACCTCCCTCTCCAAGCTTCTCTTCGTCCGAAAAGTTACCTGTTGCAAGAGACAGCTCACTGTAAGAAAATTTCTTAGGTCCAATACCCCTTTCAAACTCGTCATCCATGGACGCCTCAAATTCTCCATCCCTGGGCGTCTCAAATTGCCTTTTACCCCTCTTCCTCCACACGACAAAGCCAACCAAACCCAACACACCAACCAAAACGCACGAGCCAACGACCAATCCCACTGCTAATCCTACATGGTTGTTTTTTCTTGCCCCTGATACCATCGGAGGATGCTGAAGGGGGCTAGGACTTGGAGTCACTGCCCCCGAATCAATCGTACCTTTTGTGTTGTCAGCGAGTTGAGTTGAATTGAACTGCCATGATTTGATGTTGTTTTTCTCAAAGCAGGCTCCTGTTGCGGATGAGAAGCCAAAAATAACCCACTCTGGTAAGAGAGTCCTCAGATCAACCCCGTAAGAGACAGAACCTCGTTGTTCAGTTTGATTACTAGTTCCAAATCTTGTGAAAACAACACTAAGAATCTTCAAACTAGAATTGTAACTAATCCGAGCGTAAGTTATGTTCCCATCCATGATATTTTTGCTTATCCCATCCCACCATATCGTAGTATTAACAGACAACATAGAGTTGATGTTGATACCTACGTGAGAATTGTGTTTAGGAGCACTAGGATCCCACGAATTCTGGAAAGTATCGAATTCCACTGCAACGAAGTGATCAGCCGAGGCATTGACCGTCTGGTTGGTGAGGCCGAGGCCGCTACCGGCCGAGTCAGGAGGGATATTGGAACCGTTGGGAGCAAGGAAGAATGCTAGGCCGTCGCCATAATTTGGATCCCCGTTTGAGCCGATGACAAAGGAGAAATGGGTGTTGAAGTCAGCCAGTTGTTCTGAACCCTTGTCCCAAAGGTGCAGTGGTTGGACATAGGTGGCTCGACCAACTTTATAATTCATTGAGTCGTTGCGCTCATCTGGGGTAAGTTGGATTCCTTGGGGTGAGATATAAGCATCTCCTGTGATGTTTATGGAACTAGATTCATTGGGTCTAATGCTGGGGAGGCTGAAGTTCAGTGGAGTTGCTATTGGGATTGTAAGAAAGAAGAAGAAGAAGGTGATCACTAAGAGTGAATGAAACATCTTTGGTGATTGGAGCTGAGGTTTGCAGACACCCATGCCAGGCATAAAAATAGAGTTTTGAAATCAAGCTTTGCAGGTTTTTTTTTTCTTTTTTTGGTGTTGAAAACAAGAAAAATTCTGTTCATACAGAATTCTTATACCTCATTCTCGTGTATTTTTATGTAAATAAAAAGATAATCCTATACAAATAGAAAAATTCATATAAAATTTATCACCAGAATAATGTGGTTGAATAAGAGTTATTAACTTCAAAACAAAATACCCATCATTATGGCTTTTAATTACGATAATGCCACTGAAGAATAGCATTTTTCTTTATTGTAAATAAAAAGAATAATGTTATACAAACAGAAAATTAATGCAAAATTTTCATACATAATGATGTGTTAAATGAGAACCTTTTAACTTCCTGACAAAACACCGATCATAATAGCATTTAATTATAAAATTGTCACTGACACAACATTCTGATGCAAGATTCTACACAAAAATTCTATAAGAATATTATTTTTCAAATAAAAATTCAAAATGCTATTCTTACTTTTGCAACGAACATCCAATCCGAATGATTTAGAAATGATATTTTTATAATTAAAAATCATTATGATATTCAACCGCATTATTCATTCGGTACAAATTTTCCGTTTCCTAATTCTTAAGAATAGAATTTTCCAACACATTTCCAAGTTAATCTGGAAGACTTTCTTTATGACAAATCTAAGTCTTCGTTTTTTTTTTTCCAGCTAAATTCTTTTCCTCAACCGCAAAGATTGGAAGACCATTGACTTCACTACAAGATTGTAACAAAAGGCAAAAGGAAACTTTCCCCATCTCCAAAATACTGGAAATTAGCGTAAACTTTCAGGCCATTTTAAAGATGATATAAGCCTTCAAAAAAAAAAAAAAAACACTACTTCCCAACGGAAATGAATTAAACGTTTGGTTATTGTACCAACAGGAAATTGTTATCAGTCAACTATATTTCTCAATATGTTGAGGACTAAATTTATATCAACATTATATTTTTAATGCATAAAAAAAGGTTTTATCAGAATGAAAAATAAGTAAAGAATATTTATTTTACAGTTTTCTGATTTTTATTCTCATCCGGCATATTTTTTTTAATGCTTGTGTGAAAACTTTGTTAAACTATGGTGTATTTAACTAAAAAATATTTTACCCTTTCGATATTTGTCTTATTTATAGTAAGTGGGAAATTAATTGAGCAACCTTGGGAAATTTTGTAGAATTGTTGTTAGTGTTAAATTCTTCTTTCTCTCAAATATTCAATGCAACAGTGATGAGTTATTTATGAAAGGAAAGGTGCAAGCAGATGCAAAATCAAAACATAGGGTAACAAGTAATTTTGAAAATATGTCAAGTTGTTTGCTATTTCGGCCTGCGGAGACTGGAGACGACTAGAGTTGTGCCTAGCCCGGTCGACAAGTTGGAGGTGGGTCCGAAGTTGACTAGTCCTGCTATCATTCCTGCAGTTTCCCCATTTTTCTAAAGTTTAGAAATTTATAGTGTGTGATAATGCAAATGACACAAGTACAGTTGGTCGGTCCTTTTGTGGATAGACCAGATCTGCTCGGTTCACATATCCAGTTTAGCCCCCTCCCTCTTAGGTCAGGTCCGTTGACAATAAGACCGGCAGAGCTCGAGCGATACACTGGACGGCGGCATGAAAACACTCCGGGATTCTCGCCTGGTAATTAGCCCCCACGATCCCATGATTCGAACGGTTCCCTCGTGAGCGGGGGCATGGTCCATGGAGCCTAAAATCAAGGCACGATATATTCCCACGAAGTGGGAGGCATGACTGGGGGCATGATTAACTGACCCACGAAGGTGCCCACGATCTAAGCCAACACTCCTATAAAGAAGAACAGTCCTCACCTCCAGGAAGGTACGATTCCACACCACCGTAAATACTGTAATTCTGTTTATTCTTCCCTTGACCTAACTTTGGCATCGGAGTGTCTTTGGCAGGCACCACACCGATGTTCCAGACAAGGGGATTCATCACTCCAACAAGCTCCACCAGGAGTTGGGAAAGACGTACCAATTCCTCGCATCATCAGTTGATGCCGTCTGTGGGAACGACACTTCGATCATTTCATGGTCTTGACCCGATCCGATGCTGCATCAACTAGGGTAGGTGGAGAAATGGAAGAAGAAAGCACCGCCAGAATCGCTGCCTTGGAGCAGCAGATCATGGAGATGATGGCCACTATGAACCAACTCCAGTCCCAGAATCAAGAGTTGGAGAGGAGATTGCCTCCCCCGCCGAAGGCACCAGGGACGGTAGACCCGCCACCGCTAGAGGACCCACCATTACCTGCAAACTAGCCGGCGGCAAGGAACCAAGGAGGCGACGCCAGCAAAGGAGCAGAAAACCCAGCGCCCCCAGGGGAGAACCCTCTTCCGAGGGGGGCCGGATTTCACGCTGACGAAGCCCAAAGCCACGCCGACTGGTCCAAAGCAACAATAGTGGTTGGCCCAGAACACACTGCCGAAACTCAGCTGATATGGGACGAACAGTTGAAGGAAATGCAGGCCAAACTGGCTGGGGTGATAGTGGCGGTGAAAGAAAAAGGCCCCAGCACGGTAGAAGAGCTGGTAAGCCGGACGGACACGCCATTCACACCAACGGTGATGAGGGTGCCCTTGCCCCCGAAATTCAAAATGCCCACAATAGAGTCTTTCGACGGCACCAAGGATCCCCTGAATCATCTCGAGACGTATAAGGCTCTGATGGACCTTCAAGTGGTCCCCAACGAAATCATGTGCTGGGCATTTCCCACCACCCTTAAGGGTCCAGCGAGGATTTGGTTCCACAGGCTCTCCCTTGGGACAATTAATAAGTTTGTGGACCTGAGCAGGTCGTTCGTTAGCCATTACATCGGAGGGCAAAGACAGAGGAGGCCTTTCACCTCCCTGTTCAACATCAAGCAGCGCGAGAAGGAGACCCTACGAGAATTCGTCACCCGCTTTAACCAGGAGACACTTTATGTAGACGACCTGGATCAGAAAATGGCGGTGGCAGCCTTCATTGCAGGGGTCAGGACTCCCAAGTTCCTGTTCTCCTTGGCCAAGGAGGCGCCCAAAAACATGGCTGAGCTAATGCTTCGAGCGCAGAAATACATGAATGCAGAGGACACACTCAAAGCCAGGGAAGACCAGGAGAGCGTCACAGCCAGTCTGGACAAGAAGAGGGCGGCGGAGGAAAAGAAAGACGACAGAACAGCAAAGACCCCACGATTGGCAGAGCAGAAGCCAAGGGGTGAGAACGATAGGACCAAGCAGGCCAGGTATAACCAGTACTTCACCCCATTAAACACTTCTCTGGATCAAGTGCTCTACGAGATCAAGGGGGATACGGCGCTGAGGTGGCCTGGGAGGATGAGGACCCTACCAGAGAAAAGGCCGACCAATAAGTGGTACCGCTTTCATCAAGACCACGGGCACGACACAGAGGACTGCTACGACCTCAAGCAGCAGATCGAGCACCTAATCAAGTAAGGGAAGTTAGGCAGATACATAGCGGGGGGCAGACGTGACGAGAGGCGAGAGCCGGCACCAAGACAGGCCGAACAAAAAAGCCCAGAGAGGGGAAGGCCAAACCAGCAGCCTATGGGCGAGATTAGGGTCATTTCTGATGGTTTCGCAGGTGGAGGAGAGTCTTCATCAGTAAGGAAGCGACATGCAAGGGAGGCACGGAACCCGAGAGAGATTATGTCCATAGATCGATCATCTAAGAAACCCCGGGCTAAATATGATCCCATCACATTCACAGACGACGAGGCTGGGGCCATATGCCAACCTCATAATGACCCCTTAGTCATATCGGCAGTCGTGTCCAATTTTTTAATCCGTAGGGTCCTGGTAGATAGTGGTAGCTCGGCAGATATTCTCTTCTTGAAGGCCTTTGAACAACTGAAGGTCGGCAGGGAGCAATTATAACCGGTCAACTCCCCCCTTGTTGGATTCACTGGAGACAGAGTCACACCTCTAGGCTCCATCGCTCTACTGATAACGCTAAGAACAGTGCCCAAACAAGTCACCAAGATGGTAGCGTTCTTAGTAGTGGATTGCCCGTCAGCTTATAACATCATTGTGGGCAGAACAGCCCTCAATGAGTTCAAGGCCATACCTTCGACCTACCATTTGAAAGTCAAGTTCCCCACATCCCAAGGAGTTGGGGAAGCCAGAGGTGACCAGCAGATCGCCAGAGAATGCTATATGGCGTCCCTTGAGGGGGAAACCAGGGAAGCTATGTTAATTGAAGAGCTGGAAGTTCGAGATGAGGAGGAAATCAGGAGGGGAGAACCTGTGGAAGAGCTCGAGGAGGTAGTGATCGGAAAGCACAACCAGGCCAGGACAGTGAAAATCAGAACAGCGGCCCCTGAAGAATTCAAGGAGAAATTGAGGTCCTTCCTTAGGTATCACGCCGACGTTTTTGCCTGGTCTCATGAAGATATGCCAGGAATTGATACCCGGATTATTGCCCATCACCTAAACATAGACCCAACGGCAAAATCGGTTAGACAAAAAAGGATGTCTTTCGCCCCAGAACGCAACGAGGCGGTAACAGACGAAGTCGAGAAACTGACCACCGCAGGCTTCATAAAAGAAGCCCAATACCCGACCTGGCTATCTAACGTGGTGATGGTCAAAAAGACAAATGGAAAATGGAGAATATGCGTGGATTTCACGGATCTAAACAGAGCGTGTCCCAAAGATAGCTTCCCCCTACCCATAATAGATCAACTGGTGAACTCGACGGCAGGGTACGAAATGTTGACCGTTATGGACGCTTTCTCAGGATACAACCAAATAAAAATGGCCGAGCACGATCAGGAAAACACAGCGTTCGTGACCGACAGAGGACTGTATTATTATAAGGTAATGCCATTCGGCCTCAAAAACGTCGGGGCAACCTACCAAAGGCTTGTTAACCGAATGTTCAGCAGTCAGATCTGGAGGAACATGGAAGTCTACGTAGATGATATGCTGGTAACGAGCAAGCGAGCCATCAACCACCTAGCCGACCTGGAAGAGACGTTCAAGAACCTACGAGCCTACAAAATGAAATTGAATCCTGCTAAATGTGCCTTTGGAGTGGCGTCAGGCAAGTTCCTGGGGTTCATGGTTTCCAACCGAGGGATAGAGGCTAACCCCGAGAAAACCAGGGCAGTGTTAGACATGCAATCCCCAACATCCACCAAAGAAGTCCAAAGGCTGGCTGGCAGAGTAGCAGCGCTAAACAGATTCATCTCCAGATCAACAGATAAGTGCCTCCCTTTCTTTAAAGTTCTACGCAAAGCTTTTGAGTGGACTCCTCAATATGAACAGGCTTTCCAGCAACTCAAAGGGTATCTGAGTTCAGTACCACTATTGAGCAAAACCATAGAAGGAGAAGAGCTCTACCTTTACCTCGCCATATCAGAAACAGCGGTGAGCTCTGCCCTGGTCAGGCAAGAGGAAGGGGTCCAAAAGCCCATCTATTACACCAGCAGGGCCTTGAGGGGCGCAGAAGAGCGATACCCCACGATGGAGCTGCTAGCCCTTGCACTCATGACCTCAGCAAGAAAATTGAGGCCATACTTCCAGGCGCACACCATTGTTGTCCTGACAGATCAGCCATTGAAAAAGGTCCTCCACAAGCCGGAGACGTCAGGAAGACTCGTCAAATGGTCCATAGAGCTCAACCAATTCGACATTCAGTACAGACCAAGACAGGCAATTAAGGGGCAAGCTGTAGCAGATTTCATCGCTGAGTTCACCCCTCCCACAATTTGCCCCAGTAACAACTCCCTGCAGCCACAGTGGGTGCTCAATGTAAACGGCTCCTCGACGAACAAAGCAGGAGGCGCCGGGGTCGTGCTCGTCACCCCTGAAGGACACAAGCTCGAATATGCCGTCAAGTTCAAATTTCCGGCCTCCAACAATAAGGCTGAATACGAAGCCTTGATTGCTGGTCTCCAAATGGCTTGGTGAATGGGGGCAGAGCACATCTTGGTACAGAGCGACTCTCAACTTGTGGTAGAACAGGTCAAAGGAGAATACGAGGCCAGAGGAGACAAAATGCAAGAGTATTACGAGATGGCTAAAAGTTTGGCAAAAAAATTTCCCAAAGTACTTCTCGAAAGAGTACCAAGGGCGCAGAACGAGGAGGCAGATCGGCTAGCCAGGATCGCATCATCCCAGGAAGACGACCCTGGAGTACCCATGGAAGTGCTGGATTCACCAAGCATTCGGAAACCGAAAATATTGTAAGCAGAACAAAAGGTGGAATAGGCAACACCAATCAGAAACTACTTGGAGAAAGGGTCCCTGCCAGCAGATAAAGTTGAGGCAAGAAGGATTCAATATAGGGCCAGCAGATACGCCCTGATAAACAACATTCTGTATAAAAGGAGACACACCATGCCCTGGTTAAGGTGCGCTGAAAAAGTAGAGGCAGATTACATCATGAGAGAGGTACACGAAGGGGTCTGCGGTAACCACTCAGGAGGGAGATCTTTGGCTAAGAAGATTCTCAGAGCAGCCTACTACTGGCCCACAATGGAAAAAGACGCTCAAGAGTTTTTAAAAAGATGCGATAAATGCCAAAGATTCTCTAACATTCCAAAACAACCGGCCCAGGAATTAACGTCAATTCAGAGCCCATGGTCTTTTGCCCAGTGGGGGATAGACATAGTGGGCGCTCTGCCTTTGGGAAAAGGCCAAACTAGGTTCGCGGTGATAGCGGTTGATTACTTCACAAAATGGGCGGAAGCCGAGGCTGTCGCCACGATCACTGAGCAGAAGATGAAGAATTTCCTATGGAAAAACATCATATGCAGGTTCGGCATCCCAAAGGTGGTCGTCACGGACAATGGGAAACAGTTCAAAGGCGGTCAGTTCGATCAAATGTGTTCAGACCTCCAGATCAGCCACCACTACTCTTCTCCGGAGCATCCCCAAGCCAACGACCAGGTTGAAGTCACCAACCGAACCCTATTCAAAAACATCAAGACAAAGCTGGAGCAGGCAAAGGGTTTATGGGCGGAGGAGCTTCCCAATATCTTATGGGCCTACAGAACAACAGAAAGGGTCGCAACAGGACACACCCCCTTCTCTCTGACTTTCGGATCTGAGGCGGTCATCCCGGTAGAGATAGGCCTCCATAGCCCCAGGGTTGAACATTTCGAAGTAGAGGCCAACAGTGAGGCCCTAGAAGTAAGCCTAGACCTACTTGAAGAGAAAAGGATGCAGGCAGCAGTGGAGGTGGCTGCTTATCAACAAAGGATGCACAGGTATCACGATGCCAGAGTAAAACCTAGGGCGTTCAAAGCAGGAGATTTGGTTCTCAAGAGGGTCAATCAGTCTACTAGAAGGCCCAGCGATGGCAAACTCGGGCCAAATTAGGAAGGGCCTTACACAGTGAATGGGTTCTCAAGGAAAGGAACCTACTGGTTAACCGGAGGTGACGGCAAAGAGCTTCCTAACCCTTGGCATGTCGAACACCTGAGAAAATACTATGTTTGATGTAATCAGCACTATTTAATGAAAAGTATGTTGTCAAAGGACTCCCCAAAACAACTGTCTTTCAGGATTATTAGAGCCCAACTAGTCAGTCCTGACCGGACAAGCCGAAAGGCCACAAGGCTAATAAGCCCAACTAGTAAGTCCCATAGACTGACCAGCCAAGCCGAAAGGTCACAAGGCTAATAAGCCCAACTGGTCAGTCCCATAGACTGACCAGCCAAGCTGGAAGGCCACAAGGCTAATAAGCCCAACTGGTCAGTCTCTTAGACTGACCAGCCAAGTCAAAAGGCCATAAGACTAATAAGCCCAACTAGTCAGTCCCCTAGACTGACCAGCCAAGCTGAAAGGCCACAAGGCTAATAAGCCCAAATGGTCAGTACCCTAGACTGACCAGCCAAGCCGAAAGGCCACAAGGCTAACAAGCCTAACTGGTCAGTCCCCTAGACTGACCAGCCAGGCCACAAGGCTAATCGGCCCATCTAGTCGGTTCACTAGACTGACCAGACCAGCTGAAAGGCCAAAAGGCTGATAAGTCCAACTGGTAAGTCCCGTGGACTGATCAGACTAGCCGAAAGGCCACAGGTCTGGTAAATTCAACTGGTCAGTCCCCTAAATCGACCCGGCGAGCCAATAGGCCACAAGACTATAAGCCCATTTGGTCGGCCCCATAGGCTGGCCAGGTAAGCCGTAAGGCCACGAGTCTACAGACAACTGGTCAATCCCTCTATTGGCCAGACCAGTCCAATGGAGCCAAGTTTGCCAACCCATGCTGGTCAGTCTAAGGACTGACCGTGATAACAGTAAAGCGGTTTGGCCCAACCTGCCATTCAACAAGACTGGCCAACCAGCTTAATGGCACCCAAATCACCAAGCCTAATTGACCAGATTGCCCAAACTGACCAGTTCAGTGAGCCCCTTTAGGGCTAGTCAAAATTTATGCCAACCGTTGATCACAAGCATCCAAACACAAAAATACAGTCGATAAAGGTAGACTTTTCATTCATTCAAAAGAAGCATTCAAACACAAAAATACAGCCGATGAAGGTAAACTTTTCATTCATTCAAAAGAAGATAGCGATTACAAAAAAAAAAAAAAAAGAAGGAAAGAGTTGATTGCTATTCCAAAGAGATCAAGACTGGGCGTCGTCCTCAACCTCAGCAGCAGGAGTCTGGTCTTCCTCGGCAGGGGCCTGAGAAACAGTATCATCAGCCGGCCTCAGAGCAGAAAAGTCCAGGTCAAGAAACAGCTTCTTCGCCGCAACCTTAGCATCAACGAAGCCTTCCATGTATGCTTCGTTAACCTCCTCTTGGTAGGAAGCCCCAGCCTTGAACTCCTCCACAGCCGCCTCTCAGGCACGCTTAAGATCCCCCTCAAGTTCAGCCACCCTTGATGTCAGGGAGTTTTTAACAGCCTCGAAGGTTTGGGCATCAAAAGTTAACGCATCGACCCTCTTCTTCAGGTCAGCCGACTCATCCAGCAGGGCGGTCTTCTCTGCCTCAGCCACTGACTTGGCCTCCTCAGCATCCTTGACCTTTTTCTCCAGACCACTAATGGTCTCGGTCAAGGACTCGATGGCTTAGCCCTTTTTTGCGCTCTCGCTCGTCCTCGCCTTCAAACGAGTGGACAGGCAGAGGGCCTTGACGTGGAGCTGCAGGAGAGGAACCACAGATCAGCAAAAAAAAAAAAAAAAAGAGAAAACTCATCGCCTACCTTAAGGGCATCATGGTTCATGCTCTTCATCAGCTGGCCATTAGACCAGTCAGCAATGGGGCTCACATCGTCTAGGCTGATAAACTTTTGCATCCGCTCCCAGGCAGGTTGGACGTCCTCCATTATCAAAGGCTCGCTTTGTTGGCCAGAAGGGGACTGAGCCCGAGTCCCTGCAACAGCGAAGGCCTGTGTAGTAACCCCAGGTCTGGAGGTTTGGCCAAGCATCTGACCAGAGGAGATGGCCCCTCCTCCCCTTGCAGGGGCGTCCCCTTGAGCCATGTTAGCTTGTGGCTCGTTCACCCTCCCCGCTAGGGCTGGGCGTAGACACTTGCTCGGCCTCTCTCCGGCCGCCTTCGCTCTTTCCATCTCCTCGAACTTCTTTTTTGCGGCGGAACCCATGTTCCTCTTGTCAAAACCCATGTTATATACTTGTCCTGCAAAACAGAGCTGGGACTTAGTACCCTTACCTCAAGAAGGCGGAAACAAGAAAATAGACCAGACTCACTCCTCTCAGCGCGTAGGGTTTCGACGGAAGGGTCTGGACCTAAAAGATAGTCTGCCAAACTCTCACCAGATACTAGTGGTGCCCAGAGCTTGACCGGGTGTTCCCTTACTCTCGCTACCTGGGCCTTCCTTGACTCGTCCTCCAGCACGGGAAGGCGTGCTGAGCAAAGAATGGGTATAACGATGGTCAGACCACTATCTTAAACAGACCCAAGTACAAGCACAGAAAAGCGCTTACCCTTCCTACCTGATTTTCCCCATTGTCTGGGTATGCGTGGGGTCCGGTCAGTAACATCCTCCCAGTGGGCGATCTCTATGCCTTCGCTGTAAACGAAGAAGTATTTTTCCTTCCAATGCTTGTGGGACACCAGAAGGTCGGCGATCATAGCGGCCTGACCATCCCGAGCTGAGAAGTAGTACCAGCCCGGGCTCTCACTCTTGATTACCCTTAGAAATAGTAATCTTTTGGGCTTAAATTGTTAGTTGAATAGTTAAATTTGGTCTTAATTTAGTATTCTAACCCCTAAAACACGTTAAAACTCTTTTTGTACACTTTTTGCAGGATTTGGAGCTCAAACTAAGGCAAATGGGCAATCTTGAGCATGACCGATCGATCGGCCGATCGATCGCCCGATCGAACGGTCCACGGAACGTTCGATCGGCCGATCGATCGGTGATCCTGCGATCGATCGGTGATGCTCTGTTCACCTTCTGCAGCAAACTTCAGAGAGGGCGTTTTTCCGATCGATCGGGCGTTCGATCGGTGACGTCGGAATCCTCACAATAGACGATACAGAAGCAAACTTCAGAGGGGTCGGTTTTGCGATCGATCGGGCGTTCGATCGCCCTGACCGATCGATCGGTCGTACACCGATCGATCGGTGTGTACAGACTCTGTTTTTCTGCAGAGTATAAAAGCTTTTGTTCGAGACAAAAAGTGATATAGGGTATTTTCTGCAGCAGTTTGGACGGGAAGAAGGCTCCAAAAGTGGATTTTTGTTATCTTGTAAAGTTTTTGGTTAGATCTACTCTTAATGCTTTGTATTTAATGTCATTTATTGCTTTTGGATGATTGTAAGTGAATGTTGGTTATATATATGAAGTGAATGATTTTCTACATTTTCTAGCAACTTTCCATCATTTTCTTGGCACTTTCTCTCATTTTCTTGGCAACCAAACACTAGCTTTTTATAGTTTAATGTTAGATTTGTCTCTTTTTATGTTAGTTAACATGGATTCTAGTAGCTAAACACCCCTTGGATGTGGTTGTGAAGACCCACCAAGGATCTTCAAAGGGTTGAAAATGGGTTGTATGGACTTCAAAGTCATATCCTCAAAATTATATGGTTTCATTTGATTTAGTATGAGATTCATTAGAAAAACCTAGATTCATAACCCTTTGGTAATATTTATGCACAAATCAACATTTGGTATAGGTATTGCACATGTTTAAGGTTTGATTCTAGGGTACCAATTATATATTCTCTCTCTAGGCTCAATCAAACAAAACCCACATTTTTATAGCCGACATTTTCCGAATCAAGAATCCAAGGTGTGATTCTTGATTTGAGTTATAAAACCTCTCATTGGAAACCCTTGTTGTGAATTGGTGGATCAGAACAACCATGTCCAAGCTTTTCTCCTTAATCACATAAAACTAGCTTTTGTTGTTTTTTTTATAGTCACTAAATTATTGCATGAAGCATATAACCATCATCATCTCAAAACCAACATATTTTCGGTCTCTTTTATGTTAAGAATTTTCATTTGCAATCCATTAAGATAAGTACCCGTGCTAGTTGAGCTTTGTTGCTATATTTGCAGAATTCCCTTGGGAGAGAACGACACCGGATCCTCCGGTTTTACTACAAGCGCGATCTCCGTGCCCTTGCGGAGTGGCTCCAGTTGAAGCACAACTGGAGGCGTGTCAAGTTTTGGCGCCGTTGCCGGGGAATTCATAGGCAAAAGCTACACCGGACGAAAGCTAAGGATTGCGGAAGAAAATTGAAAAAAAAAAAAAAGAAGAGCAAGCAAAGAAAAAAAAAAAAAAAAGAACACACAAAAAGGGTGGATTTCATCACCACCCCCGAGGGAAGCATCTACGGGCTTCGGGCCCCGGTACACTCTCATTTCCCTTAAGGTGTTTTATTTTTAGGATTATTTTCTATTTCTTCTTTTCTCTAGTTTCTTTTGTTTGATATAGCATAATTGCATTGCATTTTTGTTAAGAAATTATCCCTCTTCGGGAGTATTTAGTGGAGTTAGGATAGTGTGTGAAAGTTTCAAATTGGTGGTACGCTTATTGTATGTGGAGATTGGAGGTACGGAGTTGAATTGAAAAAAAAAAAAAGCCGTTGTCCGGCCTAGAATTGAAAAAAAAAAGCCGTTGTCCGGCCTAGAGAATTGTGTATGATGTGCTGAACGACCTTATCGGTCCAACCTTTTGTGTGCATTCATTCTTGCATGTCATATTTCACGCGGGACGAACATCATCGCCTTGTGAGGATAGAGAGCATTGAGAGCACAAGCACATCTTCACCAACACCTAGCTTACCTTTAGTGGTCGACCTAGGTTTCATTCCAATGGCAAATCCCAATGAACCCGGCTTACCTAACATTCAACCCTTGCATCCAAATGTCCAAATCTACCCGGAAGGTCATGAGGAGTTTGAAAGAGGGAGCCATCATGGCGATGTGGCGGCTCCCCCTATACGGACTCTCCGGGACTACCTAAACCCACCAAGGCAAGCACCAACATCGTGCATTGTTTTCCCGCCCCATCACAACACTCTAAACATTAGGTCGGGAATGATGCAAATGTTGCCTCAATTCCATGGGATGGATTCGGAACAACCCTACATTTTTCTTAAGGAATTTGAGGATGCTTGTTCAATGCTATGGACAACTCATGTCCAAGGGAAGTATTTTTGTTGAAACTCTTCCCATTTTGTTTGAAGGACAAAGCTAAGCTTTGGTTCAATTCCTTGCGACCTATGTCCATCCATTCTTGGGCTACTCTCCAAGGGGAATTTTTGAGCAAATTTTTCCCCGAAAATAGAACCGAGGCCATTCGAAGGCAAATTTCACAGTTTTCTCCTTTGTTGGGGGAAACTTTCTTTCAATGTTGGGAGAGGTTCAAAGACCTCTTAAATTCTTGCCCCCATCACGGTTTCGCCGATTGGCACGTCATCAACACATTTTATTCTTCTTTGACACCCCAACTCAAGCAATTTGTCGAGTCCATGTGTGCGGGGACGTTTTTTGATAAGCAACCCCATGAGGCATACGATTATTTTGATAACTTGGCAAATAAGGCTAGAGATTGGGCACTTACCGGGACCCAAAATCCCGAGGGTCGCTCAATCCAACAAGGGGTGGGAAGATATCAACTCAAGGAAGTTGATGATGTCAATGCTAGGGTGGCTACCTTAGCAAGAAAGTTAGAGGCTCTTGAGGTGAAAAAAGTTCAATCGGTAGAGAGTGAGGAGTTGAGGGAAGTATGTTGTCTTGTGTGTGAAACCTCGGACCATACCACCGCTTCATGCCCAATCATTCCGGGTGTGAAGGAGGCTTTGCACGGCCAAGTTAATGCAATTGGCCAATATTCAAGAGGAGGGGGTAACCCCTATTCAAACACATACAACCCGGGGTGGAGAGATCATCCCAACTTTGGGTGGAGGAACAATGAAGGGACTTCAAACTCCCACAACTATCAAGGAGGGTATCAAAACCCTCAATCATACCAAGCACCTCCACCTCCACAAGCAATTCCACCACAATATCCACCTCCACAAGCACTTCCACCACAACATCCACCTCCACCTTACCAACAAGCACCCGTGCCCCAATTCCAAAATCAACCAAGGCCATACCAACCCCTCCATAGGAAGCCCATAGAGGACAATGTTTACCAACTTGCCAATGACATGAGGGGGGTTAGTTCAAGGGTTGATAAACAAGAAAAAGTGCTAGACCAACACTATAGGTTACTTGAGGACATCCAAAAGCAAATGTCTACATTGACACAAGCTTTGACCCAAAATGTCCCGGGAAGATTCCCGGCTCAACCTCAACCTAACCCGGCGGTGAGGCAAGTGCACATAACCGAGGGTAAGAGTGACCCTAGTACAAGTCATGACCAAGTGCAAGCCATAACCACACTTAGAAGTGGAAAGACCATTGATAAAACTATCCCACCTCGGGATGAGACTTCTAGGAAGAGTGTTGGTCAAGGAGAGAGAGAAAAAGAGAAAGAGGAAAAAGAGCCGAGAGAAGGGGGGGGGGGGGACTTAGCCAATCCCATTGAGATTTTGAGTGAAAGTGAGAGGGATAAGAGAAGGGACATAGTCAAACATGCTCCCTTCTCGCAAAGGTTGACCAAACCAAAGAATGAACTTCTAAATGCGGAAATTTATGAAGTGTTTAAACAAGTCAAGGTCAACATCCCTATCCTTGATGCAATTAAGCAAATACCTTCTTATGCTAAGTTCTTGAAGGACTTATGCACTTTTAAGCGAAGGTTGCATGTCAAGGAAACCGCCATGATGAATGAAAACCAAAGTGCGATTTTGCAATGTAAAACCGTGCCGAAATTCAAGGACCCCAGATGTCCTACTATTTCTTGTACCATTGGGAACACCAAGATCGATCGTGCCTTGTTAGACTTAGGGTCTAGTGTCAACCTTTTGCCCTTTTCAGTGTATAAGGAACTTGGCCTAGGAGAGTTGAGCCCTACTCGTGTTACCTTGCAATTGGCGGATCGTTCTATAAAGGTTCCAAGAGGTATCATCGAGGATGTTCTCATCCAAGTTGATAACTTTTGCTTCCCGGTCGATTTCGTTGTCCTAGACACCCAACCTGTTGAGAGTTGCATAGCTCACAACCAAATTCCTGTGATCTTGGGACGCCCTTTCCTAGCTACTTCCAATGCCATCATACATTGTAGGAATGGGTTAGTGAAATTGTCTTTTGGCAACACCACCTTCGAGCTTAACATCTTTTCGGTTGCCAAACAAAAGGGGGAGTGTGAGGATATCCGGGAGGTAGATATCATAGAGAGCATAGTTCAAGAGCACTTTGAGCGGGAGAGTTTTGAGGACCCTTTGGAGAGGGCATTAGTGAGAAGTGAACCGCATGCTTCACTTGATAGTGAGGGCATGGTGTCAAGTGAATTGTCTCATTTAGAGGGTGCGAGAGAGGAGTGTTTACATGTGGGTAAATGGACCCCTTCTTTTGAACCCCTCCACCCTAGTGCCGAGAAACCGATTCCTTCGGAGGAGAAGCTTCCCATTCTCGAGAGGAAACCCTTGCCTTCCAATTTAAAATATGCATTTTTAGGGGATGGGGAGTCATACCCGGTTGTGATTTCCTCTAGCTTGTCTGGGAGCCAAGAGGAAGGGTTGATAGCGTTGCTTAGGAAACATAGAAAAGCCCTAGGATGGACTATCGCCGACCTTCATGGGATTAGTCCTCTTGTGTGCACTCACCGTATTTTTTTAGAAGAGGAGGCTAAATCCATTCGTCAAATGCAAAGGCGATTGAACCCTAACATGAAGGAAGTGGTTAAAGGTGAGGTTTTAAAATTGCTAGATGCGGGTATCATTTACCCCATCTCCGATTCCAAATGGGTTAGTCCGACCCAAGTGGTGCCTAAGAAATCGGGTGTCACGGTGATAAGAAATGACAACAATGAGTTAGTGCCAACCCGAGTGCAAACCGGGTGGCGAATGTGCATTGATTATCGCCGCCTCAATAATGTGACCCGAAAGGACCACTTCCCTTTACCCTTCCTTGATCAAGTCCTAGAAAGGGTGTCCGGTAAGGCTTTCTATTGTTTTTTAGATGGATATTCGGGGTACAATCAAATCGATGTAGCCCTTGAGGATCAAGCCAAGACAACATTCACTTGTCCGTTTGGCACATATGCTTATAAACGTATGCCCTTCGGGCTATGTAATGCACCGGCGACATTTCACAGGTGCATGATGAGCATATTTAGCGACATGATTGAGCAAATTGTCGAAGTCTTCATGGATGATTTTTCCGTACATGGGGATACTTATGAAGGTTGTCTTGGTAATTTAGGAAAAGTTTTGATGAGATGTGAGGAGAGTAACCTTGTACTCAATTGGGAAAAATGTCATTTTATGGTTACAAGTGGTATAGTTTTGGGGCATATTGTGTCGGCCGAAGGGCTTGAAGTTGATAAAGCAAAAATTGAACTCATTCAAAAATTGCCCGCCCCAACGTGTGTGAAGGAGATTAGATCATTTCTTGGGCATGCCGGTTTCTATCGGCGTTTCATTGAGGGTTTTAGTGCAATCTCTAGGCCCATGTGTCATCTTTTGTCCCAAGATGTTCCCTTTGAGTGGACATCTTCTTATCAACAAGCTTTTGACAAGTTGAAGGGACTTTTGACCACCGCCCCAATCATTCGAGCACCCAATTGGTCTCTTCCATTTGAGCTAATGTGTGATGCTAGCGACTATGCCGTGGGGGCCATCCTAGGACAAAGAGTTGACAAGAAGCCATATGTCATTTATTATGCTTCTAGAACTCTCAATGAAGCTCAAATCAACTATACCACAACCGAGAAGGAACTCCTTGCGGTGGTTTTTGCACTTGATAAATTTAGGTCTTACTTGATTGGGTCATTGGTCATCATCTACACCGATCATGCGGCCCTAAAGTATCTCCTCACAAAACCCGATGCAAAACCGCGCCTCATTCGATGGATACTTTTGCTCCAAGAATTTCATATTGAAATGCGTGATAAAAAAGGGGTTGAAAATGTAGTTGCTGACCACTTGTCTCGGCTTCCCTTAAATGGGCAAGCCATGGACCCAACCCCTATCAAGGAGCACTTCCCGGATAAGCATCTCATGCATGTGAGTGCCGTTGAGCAAGTTTCAATCCCTTGGTTTGCGGACATTGCGAACTTCCTTGTCACCGGTGAGGTTCCTTCCACATGGTCATCCATTGACAAGCGTAAATTCTTCCGGAATGTGCGCTATTTTTCGTGGGATGATCCCCACTTGTTTAAGTATTGTCCGGACCAAATCATTTGCCGGTGTGTCCCAAATCACGAATTCCAACAAGTGATAGAATTTTGTCACTCTCATGCTTGTGGAGGACACTTCTCCTCCAAGAAGACCACGGCCAAAATTTTGCAATGTGGGCTTTATTGGCCCACCATGTTCAAGGATGTACATACTTTTTGTGTAGCTTGCGATAGGTGTCAACGGTTAGGAACACTTTCTAAGAGGCACATGATGCCTCTTCACCCCATCACTATTTTGGAAATATTTGATTGTTGGGGGATCGATTTCATGGGACCGTTTCCTAACTCGTTTGAGTACCTTTTTATTCTTGTTGCGGTAGATTATGTCTCAAAGTGGGTGGAAGCAATTGCCACCCGAAGCAATGACCACCAAGTGGTCTTGCGGTTTTTGAAAGAGAACATTTTTTGTAGGTATGGCATGCCTCGTGCCATGATAAGTGATGGCGGTTCACATTTTTGCAATAAGCCCTTTGCGTCTTTAATGCGTAAGTATGGTGTGGTCCATAAGGTTGGATTACCATACCATCCTCAAACGCAAGGGCAGGTTGAGTTGGCCAATCTGGAAATTAAGCGCATTCTAGAGAAAACCGTCAATCCAAATAGGAAAGATTGGTCTCTTAGATTGACCGATGGGTTGTGGGCATACCGCACGGGCTATAAAACCATTCTTGGCGCATCACCCTATAGACTTGTGTACGGGAAGGCATGTCATCTTCCCGTCGAAATTGAGCATAAAGCATATTGGGTGATTCGTCAATGTAATGAGGATATTGATGTTGCGGGTACCCACCGAAAGCTCCAACTCAATGAGTTAGATGAACTCCGCAATGATGCATTTGAAAATGCAAAAATTGCTAAGGCCCGGATGAAACACTTTCATGACCAACATATCATTCGAAAAACTTTCAAAGTTGGCCAAAAAGTGTTATTGTATGATTCACGCTTGCATCTCTTTCCGGGCAAATTGCGGAGTAAGTGGGCCGGGCCATACATTGTTAAAGAAGTCTTTCCCCATGGAGCCATTGAGGTGCAAAACCTCACGAATGGCTCGGCATTTAAGGTAAATGGCCAGCGGCTAAAGCCGTATTTTGAGACGTTTCAAGGGGAGTTGGACTGTGTGGATCTCATCGATCCACCATCCTTTGAGTGACATTAGCTTGTCGCGTTTCATAATTTAGGAGTAGTTCTTTTGATTTTCTTTTTCTAGGTTTCTTTCTCTTTTCTTTTGGTAGTTAGTTGTGTACATTTGTATTCCCGAGAGTCCCGCCCTCCCCGTTGTTCTTTTCCTATTCCATTTTGTTCATGCCTTGAGGTCATGGCATGATTCCAGTTGGGGGGGGGGGGGGGGGGGGGGGGGGGGGGGGGCACCATTTGCATGATTCTGTGAACCATTCTGAGAATTTCTGCAGAACTTCAGAGAAGCTGTTTTTGCGATCGATCGGTGGGCCAAACCGATCGATCGTGTACGTTGCGATCGATTGGGCGATCGATCGGTGACGACTGCGATCGATCGGAGCTGTTACCGCACCGATCGAAAGGGAGCGGTATCGATCGATCGGCCGTTCGATCGGCCGTTCGATTGGTGGCGCTCCATTTCGATCGGTCCGCGAGGCGATCGATCGGTTCAGGGGGCCGATCGATCGGTGACCGAGTTCTCTATATAAAGGCCACTGTTCACTGTTCATTTTCATTTCACTCGCGTTTACTTGAGAGTTTAAAGAGTCTGTTTGTCTGTCGGAGCAGCGAGGCCCTGCCAGCTCACTTTGGTGGACATTGTCTCGTCTGTTCACAGTTTTCTGCGCTTCGAGAGGTATTCCTTCCGCCGATCTTTGTCCATTCTTTTCATTTCCAGCTGTACTTAGCTTTGTAGAGAGTTATGGTCGAGACTAGGAGTTCTGAGGGTACAGCTGGGGCGGGGACTTCTCAGACTCTGGCCCAATTCCAGCAGCTCCAGCGTGAGCATGCTAGGAGGGAGAGAGAGGGAGAGTATGATTCCACTCGCTTTCGAGGGAGGGATCAGGAGCGAGAGTTTGGACGGGTGTGGAGCGCCCGTAAGATAGTAGTGGAGAGGCGTTGGATAGTGAGTCAGTTTGATGCTGAGCCATATGGTTGGCTCCAGCCTTTGACCGACCGCCGGTGGTTGGGGTTAGCTTCTTTTAGGGGCCAGTACTCAGCCACCCTCGTGGCAGAGTTCATGGCTAACATTTCATCGGACCCCGTTGGTGGCGACAGGCATATTCTTCGCTCTTGGGTTTGGGGTAGGGATGTTGTTATCACCCCGGACTCCTTTGCTGAGCAGTTTGGTATACCGAGGGTTGCTAACCCTCAGTTCTCTTATGATGGGCAGCATCCACCATCTCATGAGGAGTTGTGCGCTGAGATTTTAGCGCCGGGAGAGTCCTGGACCGCTTCCCAGATCAGGATTAGGCAGATTGCTCCCAGATACCACCCGCTGTTCCTTTGGACTTGCTATTCGATCTTTCCACTAGGGAGGACGGTGGAGTGCAGTAGGATGCGGGGGCAGTTGATGTGGGCTATTGGCACGGGCAGGACTATTGACTTACCCCACTTCATGTATATGGCATTGTGGGCCGCGACTCAGGTTGCTACTCCCCAGTCCAGCGTCCCTTTTGGTTGTTTTTTGACAGCGAGGATTAGGGCGGCAGGGGTTAGTGTTGCGGATGTTGTACTGCTCTCCTCTTCGACTGATATAGACTGGAAGACGGAGAAGAGAGCGGCAGGGCAGTTGTCGAAGAAGGGGGGGTCAGCTAGTTCGGCTCACTCGTCTTCTCAGCAGCCGGCTTCTCAGACTCAGGAGGAGACCCAGTCAGGGGAGCAGCGGCAGGATCAGCCAGTGCAGGCTCAGACTCAGGCTCAGGCTCAGGCTCAGGAGGAGCCAGCTCCGGGGACGTTACTTCAGACTTTGGCAGCTATTCAGGAGCAGCTGACCGCTCAGCAGGCAGAGCGCCAGCAGTGGCAGGCCGACGTTATGGCTAGATTAGATCTTCAGGACACTGCCATTGCCGCACTTCAGGGTCAGCTGATTGACATTCAGCAGCAGCAGCAGACCCAGTCCACTCGACTCCAGGAGATTATCCAGCACCTTGGCCAGCCTCCTCCGGATGATGGAGACCTCTTTTCGGATCTTCAGATAGATTAGATGCATTACGCACTTCATAGCATTTCATTTCATATGATGTATCTAAATCTTTTTGATTATAGTGGATGTTTTTATTTTTGAGCTGTTTGTATAGTGATCTTTCGTATTGTGGCATACCCTTTTTGTATACATTTGTTATGTTCTCTTGTCTTTTTCGTGTATATTTTTGGCAGTTCAGTTACAGGTGTACTTTTTGATTGATACCCATATCGCATGTATTGTTCCAACCGAGGTAATGGGTATTGTATGGTATTCGTATCGCCCTTTTCTATAACTTGACACCTTAGCTATGCCCTTAATTGTTGATATCATTTCTTTTTGGATTTTTTTTGTGATGGAGGTGTCAAGGTTGTTTCAAATAAGTACCATACCATGTTTTTGATTAAATTTGAGTTGATGATTAACCCACCTTAGAGATTATGATACATTGCAAGTTTTTGGCATAAAATCATTATAAGAGACAATTCACATTGTTGCGCACTAACATGTTATGTGATGCCGTGTGTTTCATTCTTATGCATGCATGTCCTTATAAGGTGGAGATTTTTACCGTGTGAGCTTTAGAGCCTATTTTTCGCCTTTGAAGAGTGAATCACATTTATTCAAGATTATTTTTGTTGATCCTCATTCATTGAATAGCTTCATTATTTCTTGATGTTGGTTTACATGTTCGAGTGTTATATAGATTTATTGACCCCTTATACACTTTTGAAGTTTTGATTTGTTGTATTCTTCGGATTCTAAACACATAGGCCATGTCATTCCATTGAGCCATTCCATGTGTATTTTTCTTCTTTTTAATATCCATATGCATGTGCATAAGTTTAAAGAGTGTCAATGCCAATAGATGCATTACTCTTATTTTTGTAAGGTTGGAGGTGTACGGAGTTGAAAAAAAAAAAAAAAATTAAAATTACATACATACAAAGAAAGGGATGAAAAGGAGTGTTCAAAAAAAAAAAAAAATCAAATACAAAAGAAGTGAGGTGAAGGAAGATAGTGAAAGTGATTCAAAAGAGTGGAAATGTGGAAGTGAATATCATTGATCATCATGTGTAATGTGCATGCATATGTTGAACCCTTTTTCCATTTTCTATCCTCTTACATGGCTCTTCTCTCATTCATCACCCTTATGGCTTTGATATCCGAAGATACATGAATCTTTAATTCAATTGTGTATGAGGCATTTATGTCAATTTTCTAGATTATGCTTAAGCTGTGAATATTCCTTCATGAAGCTATGCCAAGTCGATACACTTACAATTTATTCGTCTTTGGTTTTGGAATTGCTCTACTTGCATGGTTTATACATTTACTCGTTAAAAGAGCTTTCCATTGAGGGACCTAGAGCGTTCATGTTTAAAGTTGAGTGTATGCCTTGTAAGACTTGGATCGAAGCATCGAGGACATAATTGTACGAGTTTTGAATCATTAGGGTCATATGTCATTGGTAGTACGCGTCGATATGTTTTGTTTCTTCCATGCTTTATGTCTTTACCTTGCTTTGGTTCACAACCTAGGTGGATGGAGATTTGACTTGAATAAGATTAATGCATGTATATATTTTTGTTTTCCTCTCATACTTTGATAGGGACTATCAAAGGTTTAGTTGGGGGGTGTTGATTACCCTTAGAAATAGTAATCTTTTGGGCTTAAATTGTTAGTTGAATAGTTAAATTTGGTCTTAATTTAGTATTCTAACCCCTAAAACACGTTAAAACTCTTTTTGTACACTTTTTGCAGGATTTGGAGCTCAAACTAAGGCAAATGGGCAATCTTGAGCATGACCGATCGATCGGCCGATCGATCGCCCGATCGAACGGTCCACGGAACGTTCGATCGGCCGATCGATCGGTGATCCTGCGATCGATCGGTGATGCTCTGTTCACCTTCTGCAGCAAACTTCAGAGAGGGCGTTTTTCCGATCGATCGGGCGTTCGATCGGTGACGTCGGAATCCTCACAACAGACGATACAGAAGCAAACTTCAGAGGGGTCGGTTTTGCGATCGATCGGGCGTTCGATCGCCCTGACCGATCGATCGGTCGTACACCGATCGATCGGTGTGTACAGACTCTGTTTTTCTGCAGAGTATAAAAGCTTTTGTTCGAGACAAAAAGGGATATAGGGTATTTTCTGCAGCAGTTTGGACGGGAAGAAGGCTCCAAAAGTGGATTTTTGTTATCTTGTAAAGTTTTTGGTTAGATCTACTCTTAATGCTTTGTATTTAATGTCATTTATTGCTTTTGGATGATTGTAAGTGAATGTTGGTTATATATATGAAGTGAATGATTTTCTACATTTTCTAGCAACTTTCCATCATTTTCTTGGCACTTTCTCTCATTTTCTTGGCAACCAAACACTAGCTTTTTATAGTTTAATGTTAGATTTGTCTCTTTTTATGTTAGTTAACATGGATTCTAGTAGCTAAACACCCCTTGGATGTGGTTGTGAAGACCCACCAAGGATCTTCAAAGGGTTGAAAATGGGTTGTATGGACTTCAAAGTCATATCCTCAAAATTATATGGTTTCATTTGATTTAGTATGAGATTCATTAGAAAAACCTAGATTCATAACCCTTTGGTAATATTTATGCACAAATCAACATTTGGTATAGGTATTGCACATGTTTAAGGTTTGATTCTAGGGTACCAATTATATATTCTCTCTCTCTAGGCTCAATCAAACAAAACCCACATTTTTATAGCCGACATTTTCCGAATCAAGAATCCAAGGTGTGATTCTTGATTTGAGTTATAAAACCTCTCATTGGAAACCCTTGTTGTGAATTGGTGGATCAGAACAACCATGTCCAAGCTTTTCTCCTTAATCACATAAAACTAGCTTTTGTTGTTTTTTTTATAGTCACTAAATTATTGCATGAAGCATATAACCATCATCATCTCAAAACCAACATATTTTCGGTCTCTTTTATGTTAAGAATTTTCATTTGCAATCCATTAAGATAAGTACCCGTGCTAGTTGAGCTTTGTTGCTATATTTGCAGAATTCCCTTGGGAGAGAACGACACCGGATCCTCCGGTTTTACTACAAGCGCGATCTCCGTGCCCTTGCGGAGTGGCTCCAGTTGAAGCACAACTGGAGGCGTGTCAACTCTCAGTGATCTTGTAACAGTAGAAGAAGTCTTCGGGGGTCAGGACCTCTTCCCTATTGGTGGCGGCCTGCCACAGGGCTGCGCAGGCCACCAGTATGCGCCACGAATTGGGCATGAGCTGTCCAGGTGCTAACTCGGCTCTGCTCAAGACTCCCCTAATGGGAGGGGCAATTGGAAACCTTAGCCCACCTGTCAAAGCGCTCTCATACACTGTGACTTCACCAAGGCGGGGAAGGCACGCCCTATCCCCCTCCTCCGGGACTCTATAGCTCATGGAGGCCGGAAATTGGTAAGTGGACCAGAGCTTTCTTACTTTGGCCCCCTCTAGAATAGAGACTATATGCTTAGCCTCGTGTCTACAGTTTGCGTTAGAGGGTGCCCCCTCTCTCGTGGCCTCTGCCCTAGAGGCCCCCTCAAAGGCGTCTACAATGACCACCGGGCTCCTTGCCCTCCTAGGCCTCACCTTTTGAGTAATCTCCTCAAGGTCTGTCCCAGAATCGTTCACCGAGGCATTGGATGCCTCGTCTGGTCTCACCCTATCTAGGTCCATGGAGGCGGTACGCTCAGAGCCGCTCGATAGGTCGATTGGCAGTGGGTTCATGACCCTAGGATCCTCGATCTCTCGGAGAGTCTCAAAAACTGCTCTGGATGCCTCAAGAACACCCCAGTATACCGACTCGACAAAGGGGGGATTACTTACAAACCCTAGGGGATATGAGGCCCTAACCCTCCACTCGTAGTACCAAATAGCCTTCTGCAGGAGCCAAAACATAAACACTGACACTACGTACCTTGATAGGTATGAAGGTAAGAGGTGATTTTGGAACCTCTCCGAACAACCAACGGTGAGAAGAACGGCGAAAGGAGGGAGATAACAAGCACGGTCGTATGATTGGGAAGAAATCTGCAGAATAGGGGGCTCTTTTTGGCGAACCGCCAAGGTTTTATAAGCCCCCTTTATTCGAAATCAACGGTGTAGATCGGCCCAAAGCTCTCAAATCGAACGGGCAGTGGGATTGACGTCCAATCAGTATACGGGGCCAACCACATGAGGCCACATGGCAGAAAGGCCAAAGGTCACGTCGATTCACCTGGCATAATAATCATGACGATTATGCTGCGCCATAAATGCGCTTTTTCGACGACGCTCAGTGACTCTTCGAAATTCCCATGGGCAGACCTTTGGAATTCTCATAGGTTGACCTGGGCTGCCTAGGGAATTGGGGGCATCTGATAATGCAAATGACACAAGTACAGCTGGTCGGTCCCTTTGTGGACAGACCAAACCGGCTCGGTTCACATATCCAGTTCAGCCCCCTCCCTCCTAGGTCAGGTCCGTTGACAGGAAGACCGGCAGAGCTCGAGCGATATACTGGACGGCGGCATGAAAACACTCCGGGATTCTCGCATGGTAATTAGCCCCCACGATCCCATGATTCGAATGGTTCCCCCATGAGCGGGGGCATGGTCCATGGAGACTAAAATCAAGGCACGATATATCCCCACGAAGTGGGAGGCATGACTGGGGGCACGATTAACTGACCCACGAAGGTGCCCACGATCCAAGCCAACACTCCTATAAAGAAGGACAGTCCTCACCTCCAAGAAAGTACTATTCCACACCACCCTAAATACTGTAATTCTGTCCATTCTTCCCTTGACCTAACTTTGGCATCGGAGTGTCTTTGGCAGGCACCACACCGGTATTCCAGACAAGGGGATTCATCACTCCAACAAGCTCCACCAGGAGTTGGGAAAGACGTACCAGTTCCTCGCATCATCAGTGTGTTTGATGCAGATTTGTCAAGAGAAAAGTGAAAAGTGGTTGATGATCTTTTTCCATGGTCAACAAGGCTAGCTAAACCAAAATCTCCAAGTCTAGCAGCATGGGCAAACCCACACTAGGGATTTGGATCCGCCCCTGTCGAGTAGCATAAGCATCTCTTTCATAAAATTTATTTTATGATTATTTTGGTGTGAAGCCGGTGAAGTCGTGTGAAGCTGGTGAAGTTGAAAGATAATGAGGACACAAATGGGACTGGCAGTAGTGGTGTCTGAGACAAATAATATATTTCCTGTAAGATTTAGTCTACTAACATACTAACTTCCCCATCCCTACTAATTCTCCATCCTTGCTAACTACATCTGTATTTGATCTCTTTTACAAGAAAAAAAAAAAAAGATTCAGTATGTTCTAAAATGGGGTTTCTATATGTTTAATCTTCTTGTATTTTTTTTCTTTTTTTTTTTTGTTATATACAAGCATGCTAAACTCCTACACAAAGCTTATGTTGTGATCATTTCTATGTTTCAACAAAAGTGACAACTGATACCCTTGTAAGAGATGGATACAGGCCAAGGCTTGGGCTGACCATGGGTGAGTTCGAGATTGGGTTTGCCTGGCCTGAACACCAGACAAGATGGGCCTGGAAAAGCCCATTTTGCACCCTCACAGGCTTGCAGTAGACTGCAGTACAGCTGAAGGCAAGGCAGGGTACATCACTTGTATGATCCAACTGGCAGCCTCCTACCAAGAAAGGTGAGAGGAAGAAGAGAGAGAATAGATCTCTCTCTCTCTCTCTCTACATTTTTTTATTCTATTCTAAAGTCCTAAACAAACATTGGAATGAAAATTGGTCATTCCATTCAGGATCCAATAATTTGGGTCCAAGCGGTGAAGTTTGCCAGTCTTCATGATCATTGAAGCAAGTGAAAAGCATAAATGGAACCCCTGCAACTGTGAAAACTTTGTATTCAGAGTTTGGAAGCCTGTTATGCTCTGCTGCATTAGGCTCCTCTCCAGTTCTGGGAGAAGCTAGAGATTTATAGTTTAATGTATGAGGTTGAAACACATCATCAAAATGCAAAATTAATGGTCAACAAATTGTCACGTCATTATGAGTCTAAAGACTTTAATACATCAAATCAATATATATCCTAACCTGCTCTGGGTTTAATTTGAAATTTGGGTGACGTGACTTTTCCACATCCATTGATCTTGAACTGTAGAGGAGCCAAATCCGTGCTCTGTCAAGACAAAAACTGGTAACAATATCCAAAAGAGATCAGGAATTGTAAGCTTTTTACAGCTTGCAAATGTCGTTGAGCAATGTTGTTGGTTTATTAAACTTAAGCTAGAACATCCATATACAATTTCATGTTTCATGTTTCTCTTCTCAAGAAGAAGTGGGTGTGGTTGATTCGTTTTTGGGCAAATCACCTTGGGAGTGGTTCAGGTGGACGGTCACCTACTTGCATGATCTATTTTCCTTGTCTTTTATATTATTTTCTTTTCAATTTCATTAGAAATACCATCCCTTAAAGAGAACCAACAAAGATAAATATACAATCACTGACCCCAAAGGCAAGTAATCTTGAAAATTGTGAATAACCCAGCATTCACACAGAGCCAGATACAAAATTATTGGACATATAAGAAAAAAGAAAACTACATATTTGATAATAAAAAATTACAAAACTAATATAAAACCCTTGAACAAAATTTATATTTAAATATAGCAACAAAGTAATATAAATCCCAAAGAATGCATGGACTTGCCTGGTGAGCGTAGATGCTTGAACATTTCAAGAAGCTTTGGTGTGATCTCTCGGAGAGTGAAGAAATGGGCGACGATTGGCTGTCGGCTCCAAGATTCATCCACGTTTACAACTTTACTCCTCGTGAATAGCCGTGATATATACACATATAGCTGCATGTACATGTGCATATGCTTATATAAATACGGGTGTATGTAAATTCGTACATACATACATTGGTTCCACAAACTAAGGAACGATCTTCATCGTTCACGCTCAGGCTTTTCTTAGGGCACATTGCCGATTTGGGAATTTGAGAGCATTTTATTGTTTTTTAACCTCGATATTATTTAAGAAGCGTATTATATCTATTGTTAATGTCAGAAAATTAGAGACGTTGAAATGTGCAATAAAAGAGACGTTGGAATATGCAATAAATATGTGACTTTGTTCATTTGAATAGTACCCATATGTCTATCAACATTAAGGTTATCGGCTTACGGTTGTACAGTGAACTCAAGTTACTATCGTGCAGCTTGTTAAATATCCATTTAAGATTGACTTGCTATATAAATAATTTAAATTTTTAACACATTTTTGAACTTTTTAATTTTTTCAAACTGACTCGATAAATTTAGATTCAATAAAAAAATATCAAAGTTACTTAAGTTCAGTTATAATTAACTAGATTAACTCTTCTGAGGTCAGCTCGAACAATTAATAAGCCAAACTTGAATAATTCACAACTGGACTCGGTTCATTTATATCCAACCTCACATGGGTGTGTGCAATTTTATTCTATCACAATGGTGATTTTGAACTTAATTTTGTGACCCATGAAAAAAACTATTACTAATAGCTCTTTTACAAAAAAATGCTATTGCAAATAGCACTTTTTATCATGCATTGTTCTCACTTAAAAACATACTAAAAAATGATATTACAATTTCTCTTAGATAAAATACTATTTGTAATAGCGCTTTTCATGGGATGTCAAATTTAGTTAAAAAATTTCCCTTAGAATAAAGTAAAAAGCACAGCTTTGTCAGAAAAACAACCCAAAAAATGACAATACTTTTGCAAAAAGACAACTCGTGACAAACAAAAATCTGATAGACAGTATTCTATCTATTCTCAATTGTTTCAAACTTTCTATTTTTGGATGATGGAGTGATATTGCTTTGTCGGCCCAATAGACACAACTCGCGTAGCCCAATCTGCCAAAATACTAACCCATCTTTCGTACTGGAACAATCCCCAAAGCTGGAACCAATCTGATCTTAATTTTATTGCAAAATCACCATAAATTCTGATCTTAATTTTCCTGCACAATCACCATAAAATTTTCTTTCTACTTAGATAATCTGAGCATTTAGTTGATATGTATGCCATTAATAACGTCCCCCCTTAAAATATGCCATGGAACATATATAGAATAATGGTAATACATATAAAATAAGAAGTGCACAGAAACTAGTTGTGTTCATGGCCTTAAGAGGGTAAGGTTTTTGGTAATCGGACTAGTATTATTCAATATATGTTACAAATTTCAACTGCTAATTAAGGTCCAATGTAAGAGCATTTTGCCAAACTTTACAGCTTGCAAATGTGTATTAAAATAGTACATGATACATCTTTATAATCCTCGTATCCAAAATGCTTTTATAATTCTGAGTTCGAATTCCAAAACATTAAGCCGTTGAAGTGTGAACACAACTTTTAGTAAGCCACAGTACATAGGACTATTTCAATTCAACATGTTCTACCTATATGTTAATGATTCATTACATTACCTTTTAAAAGGTTTTGTTTCTGTCCTATATTTTTCAAGCAACCAAACAAAACAATCAGAAGTAGTTGTAACCTTGTGCTTATGCTTTTGTCTCTCATGAAACACAGCAAACTCTTTCGCCCTTCAAGAAATTTGGGTTGATCAAGCGTGTATATATATATATATAGACCGTATATCATGGGAATAATTTCTGCTCCTTGGTGCTTCATGATTTCAATGTATGTATAATTTTCTGCCAAATATCTTATGAAGTACAAATTATTTTCTTGAATTTTCATTTGATCAGTTGTCCTACCAAGGAAAATGCTCTCTATCTCTCTCTCTCTCTCTCTAAAGCTATGCTTTCTAATATTGTTATAATTGAAATCACAACTGCAAAAAAAATATATTAAAAGGGTTATGACCTAGCAAAGGGAGTTTTATATTGTTAGAATCATAAGGTAAGTTTTAATATTTGGGGAGTTATGTGTCTTGGTGGTCAATGTAGGCCTATGATTTATTGATCATTGACACTTGGCCAAGCACTTAGTTAGAGGCATGTAAGGTTCCATTATTTTAAACCCTCTATTATGTCTGGTTCGTAGGCTTCCTTAATCCTAGGTTGCAATGTTGATTTAATGTAACATCGAATCTTATTGGTATGTGGAACCAAAACCACGTGGTCGCGGCCAATCAAAAGTTGCATTTCTCTGCAAACCCAAACATCAAAAAATCTTATATTAATGACACTGGTTGCATAGCTTGGTCCCCAAGCACTATATACATGAGGTGGGTTAGTGACATAATAATGTTCCCTAATTAGTAATAAATTATAGAAGAGGGATATTTTTATTTATGGTTGGTAACCTATGCTTGTTATATCCTTTTAGTAATATATTTCTATATTGTACGACTGTTTGCCATAGGCTTAAGCTCGAAAACAGGGTGCTAAAGGCGATGCCTGCTGGTGGTGGATGTTCATCATCGTCCCCATGAGAAAGAAGAAATTTTTTTTTTTATGTACCATCACAATAAGAGGATACCATTGATCAACAATAGCTTATTAAATAACTGTAAGGGGTACAAGCAAGCTTGAATTTCTACTTCTTAAACATATGCATGTTGCTTTTCTTCAATCATTAGCAATATATATGTATATACAAATTAATATATGTCAACATATTCGATTGAAACTAAACAAGTTTGATCTTGGGCTATGTTTTAATTTTTTTTTTTTCCCTCTAATATCACATCTTCTTTTATCACTTATATTAAGAACAAATTTGATGAATGTATAATCATTCCTTGAGGAGTAATCTCAGACAAAATTTTTAAGTGATGTTAAGTATATGACTTCATAACCACAGCTCATGACTGCTAGGTTGAGAATAATTTATGAGTTTTAATCTATGAACTGGCGATCATGATCAACATAAAAAAAAAAAACAAAAAAAACAAAACTATAACATTCCCTATGGAGTAATATTGCATTGAAATTACAAAAAAAAGAAAAAAAAAGGAAACAAACCATTGTGCCAAAACGTTGGTAAGAATGAGCAATGGTTAATTGGTCATTCTATTGTTCTATTTGGATATGTGGAGTGAGAGCAATTAAAAGGCTATAAACTCCAAAGCTACCTGCCATGGAGGTGGCTATTCGATCATTGGGTGACACAGTTGAAAAGTTAGTTCTGTGACTAATAACGATTCATTTTGTGACCTAATTAACCAGACATTGTAACATAGTAAAATTTGCCAATACTGATTTCTTCACTTGTCTTGTGTTTAACTTTATATCATTCTATTTTTTGGTGACAGTTTGATTACCCAAGAAGAAAAAAACAATAGTATTGTTGTTGCGACACATCATCCTGGTAAAACAAAGTAGTATTATTATGAATATCATATTTTTGAGCTCTCAATAAATGAATTTCATATTGAATAGCTACCGTAAAATATTAATGATGACAACGATGTGATGATAGTATACAAAAGAAAATATATATATATATATATTTTGGTAGGTAAGAAAAACCTCGTACTTGCAGAATATGTTCTCTTTGCACTCGTTTCTCTATAGAAAAAAATTGTGGAACAAAGATGCTCTAAATATAAAAACAAGTACAAGTTGTGCTTTTAGTTAAGCAATGAATTGAAAAAGTAAGTTTAACCACCAAACATCACTGGTATGACTAATACAGCACAAACAGACCTATTCTACCGTCGTTTGGAACTTTGGATGGGTTTATGATTGACAGTTAGAATTTCACACCATCTTGTATGAAGAAATAGCAGAAAAAAAGAGGTCTTTTGCGGCTGGAATTGCTTGTGGGCTGCAAACACATACCCTGTACAAAGCTTATTGATCAATTCTAGTTTTTATCACTCATTGCTCAGCCTGTGTTGCCATACATATATAGTTCCTTCAAAACAGTCCCGGCCAATGGAGTCAGACCTAGATTGTCATCCCATCTTGATCTTGGCTCTTTCTTATTCGGAACTTGCACTAATCTTTATTTATTGTTTTTAAATTACACAAAAACGTCTATATACGCACGCGTGTTTATGTTTATTATCACTCATTTGGCAGTAACATGGCCCCATGATGTTTTCTTCAATTCAAAAAAAAGGTGCCCCATCTCGATCTAAATTACTAGGACATCATGCCCAGTGATTTTATTTTCGTATTTTGCATAAATGAAAAGCTCATAGCATACTTGTTGTCTGTGCTTTACTAGTCATACTTGCTCGTTTGTCGAACGTGGCTAGGCTGAAATGAAACACGGTTAAAAAAAAAAAAACCTAACTCCAGCTTGAACTTGTAAGCTCGTTTAAATGAACAATCAAACTCAATAGCTTAAGCTTGATTAACATGGCAAAGATTTACTAAAAAAGTTGAGCATCCAGCCTTCATCCTACAGAGTATTTGACCCAACTTAATTGAGTCAGTTCTCTCTCTCTCTCTCTCTCTCTCTCTCTCTCTCTCTCTCTCTCTCTCTCTCTCTCTCTCTCTCTCAAACATTAAGACCTCCATTTTATTGTCATCTGATCCATGATTGAATGCATTCATGAGAAATTAGAACTAACATCAGTTAAAGATAAAATTGGAGAAGTCATATAAGGTGGTGTGGTCACGGAGATAACTAACACATAATAAAGAGAAACAATTTTATTTTGGCAAAAGATGCCAAAAGAAGAAAGAAAATTTAAAAAGGATATGAACTGAGACAATGAGAGAGTTCAAGATTAACTTAGATTCCATTAAAGATATGCTTTTGAATCAAGCTAATTATATCAAACAATCCTTGCAGTCAATACCAAACAAGTATTAAGACACGTTGAATTGATCAGTTGAGTTATTGAGTTAAATTATATTATATACATGAAGTAGAATGTTGGAAATCCTAACCCTATGCGAATGCTACGAAAACAAAGCTTTTGTAAATTTCTATTTGTCTATACTATTATAAAAAGCGAACACCTCTAAGTTGGTAAAGATAGGTCACGCTATTTAATCTTCCGAACAATCCTAAATAATTAAAAAAAACTAAGTACAAAAATTTTATCACTTAAAGGACAATATAGTAAATTATGAAATCAATTTTTCAACCGCCGACATATTCCAATTTTTTCTTTACGTAATGATTTTTATTTTTTTTTCCACACTTACAAACTGATTTCATTCATGTAGTGATTCGTTTTTGTCCTCTACACTCACTCAAATTAATCTCACCCACGCAATGGGGCACTCTTCTAATATACTTATACTAGTAGAGCCAATTAAAAATAAAAATAAATAAATAAATAACACAAAGAAAAAGGTAATTTATACATTCAGCTTTGGCACCATGTAACAAGTCAAATTTAGAAAGATAAAAAATTGGGAAATTTCTCTCTCCAATCTTCACAAAATTAACCCCCTCAGTTATAAAAGGAGAAGAACCCACGTGTTGATAAACCATACGTTAGACAGCACCATCAAAATTCTGAAAAACATAAATTATAACTACTTCTACATCCAACCCAGGAATCAAGGTGTCCGGTGGAACCCTTGCATCTCCCAATGGCTCGATGACGCATATCCCAGAAAAAAATAAATAAATAAATAGTAGAAAGGGTAGTACCCGTAATTTTAGGTACAACTTTCGTATATTTTCTTTTGGTGTACTTAGTCAGTACAGTTGAAATCTAAGTAGTAATAGTTAATACTACTTATACCAATTATTTGTCCTTGTAGCCGTGACTTTAAAGATTCACACAATCAGTCAATACCCTTCGTTTGACTGCGCTACACAACATTTTCTTCTAGTAGTGAGAGTAGGGATAAAATTTGAGTAAAAAACTAGAAAGGAGGCGGAATTTTTTTAAAAATATAGAAAATTTTAGGAAATATTTTTAAAACATTTTAAAAACTTTAGTACAATTTAGATAAACTTATTAAAAACTATTGGGGAAGTTTTAGAAAACTTCTTAGAAACTTACATCTCATAGTATTACTACTATTTTTCATGCTCCGAAGCTTATTTTTTAAACGATAAATGTAGTTGTTCTTACAAGTTTGTCTAAATGCAGTTTAGCATTAATATTTCAATTGATAATGAAAGTTTTTTAATGATGATTCTGAGATCGCTCATAAATTCTCTTACATATATACATATATTCTATTCATCCTAATATCACCTATTATTCTTCTTTTCTATAATCTTTTTGGACCACGTTTTAACTTTGGCTTTCCTATTTTCATTTTCGTTTTCATATTAGCAGTGAAACCGCTAAAATGATTTTGGGGTGCACAGAAACCGCTCCATTTTTATCATTGAGAAAGAGGTCTTACCTTCCCCAGAAACAACTTTCTGCTTTCTATATAAAGCAAAGCATTGCTTCATAAACATTTCTCCAAAAGAAGAACCTCTCTCTCTCTCTCTCTCTCTCTCTCTCTCTCTCTCTCTCTCTCTCCATCACAGCTCAAATTAGTAAGCTCTCTGTGAGTCTCCTTTATTCTTTTCTTGTCTTTTCTTCATTTTTGTTATTTACAAATTTGTAATTTCTACTTTGATCTTTATTGTGTACAAAACTTTCTATTTTTAGCTGATTATGGCTTATTTCCTGGTATTATTCTCATGAACTCTTTGGGTGTCTTGAACCTTTTTATGATGTTTATTTGCCGATCTAGGAGAAAATCTTGGTGAGAAAACCCTAGGAATATCAAAGAAGTGAGGATGGGGAGAGGAAAGATTGTGATCCGAAGGATCGATAATTCAACGAGCAGGCAAGTGACTTTCTCTAAGCGAAGAAGCGGATTGCTCAAGAAGGCTAAGGAGCTGTCGATCCTTTGCGACGCTGAAGTTGGACTGATTATCTTTTCAAGCACTGGAAAGCTCTATGATTTTGCAAGCACTAGGTTAGATTAATTCCCATAATCCCTCTCTCTTTAACTATAATATATGAAGTTAATATTCCCTTGCTCCTTTACATCATCATATTTTTGGATACTTAGTATATATTTTCCATGCCTCGACATTTTTTTCTCTATTTACCCAAGTAATTATGTTTTAGTTTATAAATTTCATATAGCTTTTGAAAAATAAAATTGGGAATATGCTTGTTTTTTGCATTGCATTTAATTACTTAGTGTGTGTTTGTGCCTGTATATATATATACAAGTTGATCATACATCTACAAGTATATGATATTGAATATAGAGACCAATAGTCATTTTGTATCTGTTCACAAAGACAACATTAGCTAGGGTAGGTTTAGCTGAGACATTGAGATGTATGCTTTGGAACATATATAAGCAGATTTGAATGACATGCATGCCTAAGATGGCATGGTCTAAGGTTGCAGCATGCCAAACATTATTTAACTGCAACATAGCTTCTTGCACCGATAACAAGGAAATTTTTGGTTTATACCAGGAGAATAATCCATTTGAAATCATGAAATACAATATGATAGAGAGTTTACAGAAGATAATTAGTGCAATTCTTTTGTCTGTTGAAAGCATATAGACCACTGTGTCCATTTACCTAAGAAGGAATCTACACTGATTTTCTATGGAGATGAAATCAGAGTTGCCTTCCTTTGAAAAAATATATATATAGATTACATAAAATAATTGAATATGAATAAATCAAAAATATAGATTACATAAAATAATTGAATATGAATAAATCAGAGTTCCCTTTCTTTGATTCCCAAACTAGTATTAAAATAAGTCCTAGGTTTACATGAGAATATCTCTACAACCAAAAAATAGTGTAATAAACTCAAAAGTAAATGAATATACATAATGGAACTTCCCAACATTCTTGGAAGAAACATACAGATGACGCACCAAAAGTGCTGAATGACTAGGAAAAGTAGTCTTTAACTTAAATCTATGCAAACATGCATATAAAGATTCACAGTCTATATGCAAATGTAGTGTATTTACTTGGGTTGAAGATGTGAAGGGCCCACATGGATTTGCTGGAGAACAGCACAGGCTTCATGTTGCATGTTAAGGTTTCTTGCAGACCCACTATGAGAAAGCATAAATTTGGCTTTCGGGTCATGGAATGAGTGGCAAAATGCTTCAAGAATCAAGAACAGTGACAATAGACCTTTCGAAATCAAGGTTAGCATTAAGTTCTGCTGTTTTCTTGATCTGTAATCATCATTGCAATGTCCAAAAATGTGTAATTCATGTCGCAGAAGAGTATTCAGAAGTCTAGATAATTCTTCTGGTTTCTGCATGGGAACACATGCTTAAGCTTGATCATACAAATAATGCTAAATGATATAGAAAATTTATGGGCAGTATATATGCTTATGCCATCATCACGATACATATTTTTCAATCAAGAAACATAGCATATGCAAATGGACAATATAGATATACACATTAAATACATGTATTGTCTATTGTTTACATCTAAATCATGCAAGGGCTTTCCTAAATGTTTATTCGACAATATTGTCAACTAAACCTTATTGTTAGTTGAAGTTACTTGTATGTTGCTCCACAGTAAACTTTTGAAGGAGTGCTAAAACCACTATAACATAGCACATTCTAGAAAGGGTTGGAGCTAGGAGTCAATCCTTGATATTGACCCAAAACATTCTTAAAAAGTAAATTTTGTAAACTCCATCCACTATATCTGGGTTAACCCAATTTAATCCTCTATATTTCTATCTATATATTGTATGTATTTATATATAGAGAAAAAGGGAGGGCGAGCTTGATGGCAAACAAGTTACACTAGAGAGCTTGAGGGAGGAGATTGTAGAGGTGCTGGTGATGGTGATGGTACATAAAGAGAGAAATTAAGTGACGATGATGGAAATGGTGATGGTGGTTCTTGTACAGAGAAAGACAGTAGGAAGAGGTGGTTGATGTGGTGAAGTGAATGTTCTTGTAGAAAGAGAAAGTGGATGGAGGTAGTGGTGAGTCTGAGAGAGAGAGAGAGAGAGAGAGAGAGAGAGAGAGAGAAGCCGGGTGGTGGTGATGGTGGTGACCTTGGGGAAAGAGAATATAGGATGGAGAAGATTTTGGTTGTAAAAGAGAGAAAATAGGGTGGAAGTGGTGGTGGTTGTGGTCTTCATGTGAAGAAAGTAAGCTGAAAAATGGTTGTGGTTGTGAGTTTTCTTGTAAAAAGAGGAAGTATGGTGGATGGAGTGGTGATAGTTGATCTTATTGTAGAGAACAAAGCTACATGTGGCCCCCTAATGTTCAAAACAAAAAAAAAAAACCTAGTACAAATTCGGGTTTAAAATTTTTTATATAATACAGTGATCCCTTCATGTTAAACAAAAAAAACCCTATTATATTTAGTGTATAATCAAGGTCCAAAAAATTATACATAATGAAATGGCCATTAGCCTATTCAATTTGTATTGTGGTCTATTTTTGTTTGCTATGTAGCCTTATTTTTCATTTGTTTATAGTTTAATTTGTCTGTAGTCCAAGGCTTATGTTTACTTATGCCCAAGTAATTTAGGATTAGGACAAATTTTAAGAAAAAAAGCATAGCTCTTCATTTCATCTAGAGTCTATAGACCAACATGTCTCCGTTTTGTCTTGCCCTCCCTAAAATGAAATCATGACTTCGTCCTTAGTAGAGAAAGAAAATGGAAGGCAGCAACAGTGGTGGTTGATCTCTTGTGAAGAAAGAAAATGGGGGTGGTGACGGGACAGTGTTATCGGAGGGCCTCCTATGTAGGACAGAAAAAGTAAGATTGAGGTGGTGGTGTTTGTGTCTTCTTGTAGAGAGATATGCAAGGGTGAAAGTTGTGATGGTGGCGGGTCTTCTTGTAGAAAGAGCAAGTGGGTTGTGGTGACGGAAGCCGGTGGCAACGGTGGTGGTTGGTCTCTTGCACAGAGAGAAAATGGGCAGTAGCACTGGCAAGATGCGATGTTCATTGGTCTCTTGTGAAGAAAGAAAATGTGGTGTGTTTAATTGATAGAGGTGGAATCATACAATTGCAAGAAAGTTTAATGGGATTTCTTTCTCATCCTTTTTTCTTCTCTTCTTACTCTGGCCAGATGTTGTAAATCAACTTCATTCTTTACATAACAATAACAATAATAAACATCACTATGTTTGGATTAATGATTTGATGAGGGAAGAGCAAAGGGGAAAGAATATGAAATTATATCGTATATTTAGCTTAGAGAAAATAAAAGTAAAAAAACATAAAAACGAAATAAGTAAGAATTTGGAATCTCTCATTTTCTTCTCTTTTCCTTCTATTTTTCTTTTCGTATTCTTTTTTTTTTTCCTTGACAAATTCAAATTCCAAACAAAATATAAGTGTAGTCTTTTTCAACTATGGTCATAAATTTCTCTCGCAAAAGAAAATTCAGATGTAGGTTTAAGTCTATAGATGTAATACCAAGGCCCATTTCTCAATCATGCTTGAATTGTGCAAGGCCATAGAAGTTATAGGAAAATGAATAGGAGTTTGATGAAAGAGTAATGTTATTTATAACTTCATTTCTCAATTTTTTTTTTCACTCCTATACACAAGGATGTAGGACCCATATAAATAAACTCATGTATGACTCATTCACTTGTATCTAGGTATGAGAAAAATGATGGAGAAAATAAGTAAATCATGCATTCACCAAACACAATTTTCTAACTATCAAGAGTTGTTCAAAACATACACTAAACATTGGAATTCTAGTCCTAGTGTGGAAGACAAGTCCAGAATCTTACAAGCATCTATTTAATTCTTAGATTCAATAGACTTGACCTTTGATGATTAAAGATGAGTGTTTTATTTGATGCAACTTAACCCTTGAGGGGATGAGGCTCAAGGGTTCAGCTACTATTTTTCTTTAATAATTTATCTTAATTTTCTTATTTAGTCACAAATAGTTCTTTTTTAACTCTATGAAAAGCCTTTACCTTTTTTAAAAATAAAATAAAAGTTTACCCATACTTGAATACTATAAGGCTATGTTTGGTATAAGAAAATGAGATATAATGGAATGGTCATTTCACCTTGCATTCTCATTTCCTTGTTTGGTAACACTATTTAAAGTTGGAATGCTCATTTCCTAGGAATGCTCATTCTCACATTTTGTTGGAATGACCATTCCCTCTTTCAAGAATGGGAATGGCCATTCCATTCTCTCCCATTCCCTCTTTCTGATTAGAATTTTTCAAAAATGATTTTCCAAGTTGCCATCCTTAGAATAATTCTAATATTTCCATAATTAGAATTTTTAGGAAAAAGTGGGACATTGTTGGTGACTTTTATAGTCCAAAGTTGTTAAGGTCGGTCGAGTGAAGACATGATTAAAAAATCGGCCTCTAATATGACGAAGAACCAAAGGATTTTCACAGTGTTTGTAGAAAACCTACCCTACAATATGTATAACATATGGCTGAAAAGAATATTCGCCAGATTTGGGAAGGTATTGGACTGTTATATGCCAAGAAAGATCAGAGAAAATAAGACAAGATTTGAATTCATCCGATATGGGAGCAAAAAGGATGTTGATGAAGCAATTGGATCGATGTAACGAATTTGGCTGTTAAATCATCAACTGAAGGTAAATCATGCAAAGTATGGGATTAACAGCAATAGAATACAACAGGATAAAGAGATGACAAGCAAATCATATGGCGGGAATGGTAGAACAGATGCAGCTAGGGGAAATAAGAATGTCAAAAGAGTGTACAGAACGGCATTAAGGGACCAAAGATCATATAAAGAAGTGGTCAAAAATGATCAGTTAATAGAGATCAAAGAGAAAGAGTTCAAGAAAGGAAAGAGTCAAATCAAAGCAGAAATAGTAGATGACAAATGGCTTAAAAGCTATGCAATGGCCATAGTCAAGAACAGAAACACTATACATCTAATAGAGGAGAAGATGAGAAGTGAAGGGGTAGGTTACATCAGAGTAAAGCCAATAGGTAGATGGAATGTTCTACTGCAGTTTGAGGATGAGAGGGGTAAAATAGCGATGATGGAGCAAGTAAGATCTTGGTTGGAGCAATGGTTCTCTGTTGTGTATTTGGGGTCACACAGAGAGTTCAACCTGTCAAGAAACTGTTGGATATCTGTAAGAGGGGTTCCACTTAATGCTTGGAATGAAGATACATTCTCGAAGATCGATAGCCTCTGGGGCAATGTTATTGCAGTAAATCACAACACATCATCAAAGGAAGTGTTGGATTGTGGCAAAGTGCTTATTCAAACGAAAAACAAAGGAAGAATCCAAGAAGGATGTATTTTAAAAGTGGGAAGATTTTTATATGAAGTGTGGGTCATGGAGGAACACAGTCATGAACCAATCCGAAGTAAAGAAGTAGGAAAGCAGATTGGAAGAAATCATAACCCAACAATACCAACGACAAAGAGTAAAGAAGAGCAGAGCACAACAAATGGAGGATCAGAATCTAAAACAAGCAACAAGAAGAAAGATGAGAACGACGGATCGCAGGGCGAGGACAAAGATGATGACGTGGAGAGTAAGTTGGGTCTCATCATCCAGGTGGACGAATCAGGGCTGTTGAAGGGGATGACTAGATTTTTTAGCGAGAAGGCACAGAAGGTTCAAGATTTGGTAGTTTGAAGATTTGGAAATTCAAATTCAGTCATTAAACTAGCATAAGGGGCGGACAAATTGGTTATGGTGGGAGAAAAGCTCATTAATGTGAATAAATCAAAGGAGGAGTTGCTAAGTAAGGAGATGCATGAAGAGGAACAGGAAGATGGGGACTATAATAAGGAATCTTGGGCTTCATGAATAGGAAAATAAGGATTATGGGTCGAAGCAGATACACACAGCCCAGGATACACAAAGATGTTTACGTTCGAAAATCAAAGGGAGGCCCATAAGAAAAGTGGTGGTAATAGGGGGCAGAAAAATCAGAAGGAGCAGAAACAGACGCCCAAGATAAAATTAACCGAGATTCAAAAGTCGATGATAAGAAAGAAACCAAGTACAAAGAGAAGCATTACAAAAAGGAACTCAGCAAATTGAATTAAAGAGCTCTAACAGGGTATAAAGTCTAAAGTTGGAGGAAAAGACAATAAGATGAAGAGTAGAGTTCAGACAAATAACAAGGAAGGGTCAAGAACAAACAAGGATAGAGGAAAGGGGGATACAGTCAATTCCTCAAGCAACTCATCAGCCTCAACTCTGCCATCCCAGAATATAAGAAATAAGAATACCATTATACTTAGGCAAGTTGAAGAGCAATGCTTGAAAGAAGCTGATAACACCATAGTCATAGGGAAAATGCTAGAAATTCAGTTCAGACAAATAACAAGGAAGGGTCAAGAACAAACAAGGATAGAGGAGAGGGGGATACAATCAATTCCTCAAGCAACTCATCAGCCTCAACTCTGCCATCCCAGAATATAAGAAATAAGAATACCATTATACTTACGCAAGTTGAAGAGCAATGCTTAAAGAAGCTGATAATACCATAGTCATAGGGAAAAGGCTAGGAATTCAGTTCCATACCATTGAAGACCAGTGCAGAGACAATCTGAAGAAACTTGAATGGAAGGACGTGAAGAGGAGCCACAATAAGGGGAAAGAAAATCATAAATAGAAGTACTAGAAAGGATGAAGCATAAAGAGTTTGACATTATGTTACAATGAAGTTACTGATTTGGAACGTTAGAGGATTAGAGGGCAAAATTAAACGAAGTATGGTGAGGAAAATGGTTATTGGAAGGGATTTGGATATGATAATGCTTCAGGAAACAAAATAGGGGGAGTGTAATTGGTGGAAAGTCAAGTCAATATGGGGCAATTACAACATTGACTGGGAGGTAATGAACTCAGAAGGGGCTTCAGGGGGCCTAATCACAGTGTGAAAAAATTGTTCCTTTGAGGCGTCAGATAAAATAATTGATAAGAATTTCATATTTCTAGTTGGCAAGATGAAAAAAGGTTTTGAAAGGGCTGTAGTGAATGTGTATGGCCCGAATGTAGAGAAGAATTAGAGACAAGTATGGGATAAATTGAGAACCTTAAAAGACCATTTCAGAGTTCCAATTTGCCTAGAGGGGACTTTAACCAAATTCTAAAATCCTCAAGAAGATCTACTTGTCCCACAGAAACATCAGGAGTAAGAAAGTTCAAAGAGTTGGAAGAGCTTGAAATTTCTGACTTGCCTATGCAAGGAAGGAAGTTCACGTGGTCAAACCTACAACTAAATGAGACTTTGAGTCGCCTGGATCGTTTTCTGATTTGTGAGGACTGGAGGGCTAGGTTCAAATGCTTTCAATGGGGTTTACAAAGGCTTAACTATGACTATTGCGCAATTTTATTATCTGATGAAGAAAAAGATTGGGGCCCAAGGCCCCTAAAGGTGTATGAATTCTGGTACCAAGTGAAGGAATTCTCTAAGTTAGTAAAAGAGCACTGGAGAGATACTGTTATTCAAGGATGGGGAGATTTTATTGTGCAAAAAACATTCCAAATGTTGAAAGCCAGAATCAACGAGTGGAAAGCCTTAGGCAGTGTGAATTGGAATGAGAAGATCAAAGCTCTGGAGCAAGAAATCAAAATGTTGGAGGTCAAGGTGAGGAAGGTATTCAGTGAAGGCAGTATCAAATCATCAAGGATCTGAAATTCAAGCTAAGCAAGATGTACCTAAAGGAAGAAAATGATACTAGACAAAAATCAAGGCAATTATGGTTGAAGAAAGGGGATAGTAACTCAAGTTTTTTTCACGTTATAGTAAGGGTAAGGCAGAGCAGGAATTTCATGGGGCAGCTGATCACAAATGGTGAAGTTATTAGTGAGCCACATTAGATGAAGGAGAAAATTCATAAGTTCTTTGAAAAAAGCTTCATGGAACCTCTGAATGTAAGACCAAATGTGGAGGGACTTTTAAAAAGTAAGCTCAGTATTGCGAGTAGATAAGTATTAGAGGTGACATTTGAGGAAAAAGAAATATGGGAAGCAATTAAGTCATGCAATGGGAATAAGGCTCCAGGGCCTGATGGCTTCAAAATGAGTTTCATAAAAAGGTATTGGAAGGTCGTAAAGAGTGATATTGTAAAATTCATGGAGGAGTTTCATGCAAATGCAAAAGTGGTAAATGGGATAAACTCTTCTTTCACCGTCTTGGTACCAAAAATGGATCTTCTAGATAGCTTATCAAGCTACAAACCCATTAGTTTAGTTTCCTCATTATACAAGATATTATCCAAAACTCTGGCTAATAGGTTAAAAAAGGTGATGGAGGAAGTCATTGATTCTAATCAGTCAGCTTTCATTGGGGGGGAGATAGATTCTTGATGGCATTCTAATTGCAAATGAGATTACTCGTGATTGGACGATAAGAAACAAGAGAGGCATTATTCTAAAAGTTGATTTCCAGAAAGCCTATGACACAGTAAACTGGTCATTTCTATTCCAAATGATAGAGATGATGGGCTTTGGCAAAATATGGATAAAGTGGATCAGAGAGTGCTTGCAATTAGGAAGGGACTCAATGTAGTGAATGGATCAGCTACAAAAGAATTCTCTATGCATAGAGGCTTCAGATAAGCGGACCCTCTTTCACCTTTCTTATTACTCATTGTAGCAGAAGGCTTAAACATGTTACTAAATAGAGCAGCAGAGTTAAGTTGATAAAAAGAGCAAAAATTTCAAGTTGTGGGCCAGGTATTACTCACTTACAATTCGCAGACGATACAATATTCTTTTGTGAAGCAGATATAGCTGAGTTATGGAACCTTAAAAGAATTCTTTGAGTGTTTGAACTAATTTCTAGTCTTAGCTTGAATTTCCAAAAAAGTGCAATAAGTGGAATAGGTGAGGAGGGTTCTTTCTTGTGGGAGGAAGCTCAAATTTTCAAGTGCAATGTTCAAAAGCTTCCCATGAATTATTTGAGGATGTCAATAGGTGCTAATCCAAGACTCGTCAAAACTTAAGAGCTAGTGCTAGACAAGTTAAAATCAAAATTAGCTACATAGAAGAGGAATTACTTATCCATAGGTGGAAGGCTTACCTTACTAAAATCAACTCTGACAAGTCTTCCCCTTTACTACCTATCCCTGTTTAAGACGCTAAGGGAGGTGTGCAAGAAGATGGAGAAGATGCATAGAAGGTTCCTGTGGGGGGGCCAAGTGGGGAAGAAGAAAGTTCGTTGTGTAGGATGGAACAAGGTATCTAGATGTAAAAGTAAGGGAGGACTTGGGATAACCCCTGTAATAGTAAGGAATAAAGCATTATTACCAAAATGGTGGTGGAGGTTTTCAAAGGAAAAGGAGGCAATAAGGAGAAGAATTGTGTGTCAGAAATATAAGTATGACAAAAATGCATGGTTTCCAGGAGAAATCTAGAGGAACAAAGGATCAGCTTTATGGGTGGATTTATTATCGATTGGTAAGAAGCAGGGAGTAATCAAAAATATTCTAACTAGAAATTTGAAGATAAAGGTGGGGGATGGGATGGACACAAGTTTCTGGGAGAAAGTGTGGGTGGGGGGCAAAAGTTTAAAAGAAACCTTTCCTAGGTTATTTAGTTTGTCAATCTAGAAAAAAAACTAGTATAGCAGAGGTAAGGGATGATAGGGGGGATAAACCTTGATGTATAAAAGGAATCTGTTTGTATAGGAATCTGGGGATCAAAGTAGGTTATTATCTTTGATTGAATCTATTCCTTTTGAGAATTCAAAAAAAAGATTCAATCATCTGGATTAATGGAAAGAAAGGGATATTTTCAGTGAGCCAAGTCAATAAGGAAGCTATGAATTGGGATAGTCATGATGACCTAGTTTTATCAAAATTATGGAAAGTGAAGGCTCCTCTAAAGTCAGCTGTGTTTAGCTAGATGGCTACTCAAGGGAAGATCAAGTCAAAAGTAATGTTAGTATCAAGAAATAGCCTTCCTCCAAGTTGCTCTCTGGTCTGTGTATTATGTCAACAACTTGAGGAAAACTTAAACCACTTTCTCCTTAACTGTCAGTTCACCTAAAAAATCTGGAGTGCAGTAATTAAATGGTGGGGATTGCAGTGAATAAGCCCCAAGTCCTTAAGAAAGCAGGCTCTATGGTGGTGAAGTTTTAAGTTCAGAAATGTAGAAAAGCAGCTATAGGTTTCTTTATTCATATTGTGGCACATATGGATGGCTAGGAATGAGGTATCTTTCAACAAGAAGAAAGTAAAGTGGTGGGAAGTGCTGGAAAATGCTAAAGTTCAACCAGCTATATGGCTGAAAGTGGGATATGCAAGGTTGTCCATATCAGTTTCTGATATTTTGTACTCCTTGGATAGGGTAAGAAGTATCAAAGGTTAATCTTAGGGGAGGTGTGCTGCTATGATTTTAGAGGGTGTTTTTCCTATTGATATATTTTTTTCTACTGGTATCTCACCAGCTGAGCCTTATGTAGTGGGTTATAGTTGGTTGGTTTTGCTTGGTGAGGTTTCTTCGTAGCTAGGTTTTGCCCTGGCTACTCTGAGCTTAGCCCTTGCTCTATTCTTGTGCCATGTTTACTTTGTTAAATAATTCATTTGTTTTGCTACTTCAAAAAAAAAAAAAGAACATAAAACAAAACTTAATAACATTTTTGTTGTTAAATTTCTTGAAAAAATTAAAAAAAAATTTTAATTTTTATTTTAAAAATTCAAAAAATATTTTTAAGAAGTTTAAAAAATTTTGAAAAAATATATTTTTATTTATTTTGTTTATTTTTAAAACAAATCTTCCTCCCTTGCTACCTACTACCACCTTCTACCGTTATCGCCACCACCACCACCCACCTAAGCAACTCATAGCTCCACCACCCACCTCCACATGCCTTTGTTTAAATCTTAGACAAAAATACCAGATATCATGAAACCTAAATAGCTTGTTTCATCTCTCTCTCTCTCTCTCTCTCTCTCTCTCTCTCTCATATATTCCTTATCTTGCACGACTTCTCCAAAAGTCGATCAACCATAAACTCAGATGGACCAATTTAATCTATATCTCTCTCTAATTATTTTTGTATGTAATAAGTTACTAAAACTATAATGTAGTAAGATACTCGAGTTGAGTTTCCATGGCTTGCCATAATGTTCTGTGTAGTGCACAGTGTTTGAATGTGTATTTCAATACAAAGTTTGTGTTGTTCATGAACAGGGACGGACCTAAGCAATGGGGGAGGGGTGCCATGTGTCATGGCCCGCCTAATTTGACACCTATTGAAGACCATGTTGCACACTTAGAGGTCCAAATTAGCACCAAGAGCCTAGAAGGTTCTAAGCCATTCAAGAGCTTTCAAGAATAGGAGCATGATTAGAGAAACTTATAGAATATTCTAGATATTCCTACACTAGTGTACATAAAGAGGAGGGAGAATTCTAGAAAAGAAAGGGGTTTTTGGAGAAATTCTAGAATATTCTCCCCATTTGTAAATATGAAGAAGGGTGTAGAAGTTTCTAGGACAAGGGAAGATGGCTTCCTTGAGAAGTCTTGTAATTGTAAATATCTAAATGTTTTCTAGAAAAATTCTAGAGAGCCAATATCTACCCTTAGATCAAATTGATCACCACCGTCTATTGAGGAGGTGACCACCTATAAATAGGAGTTGGAGTCCTCATTTGTAATCATCCAAGTTTCAAAACAATCAAAGTATTCTTCAAATTCTCTCACAAAGCTCTGTTTGCTCTCACTTTCTCTTAGTCTTCCTTTCAGTGTTCTTTAAAGCTTACTTAACATCTTCAAGGGGACGTTCTATAAGGTCGCACAAGTTCAAGGTGTTTGAGATTTAAGCCCGTGACACATGGAACCCCCAATTTTTGGGTGACCTTCCTAAAAATGGCATATATCTAATGTTTCAGCAAAAATTTATTCTACTTGGCACCTCTCACAACTTTGTAACTTTCCTTAAGACTCTAATCTAATAAAGGAAAATGCTATTTTTTCAAAATAATCATACAAAAAAATCTATCTAGAATGATGTGTCAATGAATTTTTGTTATCAAAATGTGTGTTTTGTTTAAAGTGAAATATTATGATTTAAGCACATTATTCTGTAGAAAAATTATGTATATAGAAATTATCGTATTACCCTCAAATATAAAATCAAATTTTTTGAATAATTAACTATGGTTCCTATCCATTTTTTCTGTACGTCCTAATCTATTAAATTAATAGTATGTGAGTTCTTTTATTGCCTATCGACTTATTAATAGAGTGATTGTACTTGTGCTAATTCTTTTAGTTTATATTACAACTAAAGAGTGATTTTTATTTTAGGTTATGAATATTGTCAAAAATAGGCTTTGCAATGAAATGAAATATAATTTTGATTTTGTACATTGAAAAGAAAATCTCCTTAAAGTTTAGCATAGAATCAATTATTGATGACTTTGAGATTTGATAGAATGTCGAATTTCACTTTAGAAAATGGTTGAGTTGAAATGTTTCCTATTTTGTTGAGGTTGAATTGAAATCAATTTTATTTTTCATGTAGAAATTTGGTCTTGCATAAGCTTGAACTTTGAAATGCGCAACGAAATTGTAATACAAAATATGCCAATAAGTAAAAATTTGTCTTTAAGTTTTGGCACCCCCAAAACTAAATCATGGTTCCGGCCCTGTTCTTGAAGAAAGAAAAAATGAAAAAAGAAACGGATCAAAATATTAAAAAAAAAGTTATTGTAAGAGATAACTAATTATTTTTAAAAAATTATTTTATTCAGGGGGAAGGTGCTACCAAAAATAGAATTTAACATATTTGAATAAATGATTTTGTGTTTCTTATGTCGAATTGGAGTACTAATACCAACTGCAACCATCATCCACCACCCATCGCTGCTGCAGCCACCACCACCACCACCGGATTATCAAACGCCAAATAATAGTTAATAAATAATATATAGTACCTTGAATATTTATATATAATATTATATTAAAATTTTTAATTATATACTAAAACTCCATTTCATTATAGCATTATTAAATTGTGTTACCAAACAAAAGAATAGAAATGATCATTCTATTCCCACTAAACAAACAAACAAGAGAATGAGAATAATAATTCCATTCTTATTCTCATTCCTATTCCATTACATTTCATTTTCTTATATCAAACATAGTCTAAACTCTTAAATAATGGTTACAGAGAATTGTAACAACTATTTTTATAAAAATTGGCAACTAATTACGTTTAAAAGCAAGCAACCTCCACTCCTTTGCACTCATAGATCTTGCAATGTTTCTTCTATCTTTTAAAACCTAAAAGCATAAGCTTTCTTTCATCTTTGCACAAGATAAATATAACTCTAGGTGGCATTAGCCTAAGTTTTTGCCCTACTATGAATTTATAATTTTTAATCTAGAAGGGTGAATGCGAAAACTTTACATCACCCTTGATCTCTTTTACATTTATTTGGGATTTATTAGGAAGAAGAATTTTCACTTCTCTTTCTATTCACTTGTCCAACTCTCTTTCTATTAACTTGTTCACTTTCTCCCTCTCTTTTGTCAGTAATCCTGCCTTTTCAAACTTCACATAAATTGAAATATGTAAGCTAAAATTCTTTTGAATTGTTAATGTCGGTTATACTTCAAATGAAAATGAAAACGAAAACGGGAAATAATTAAATCTTCTTATTTTCGTTTTTTAAAATTTGTCAAAATCGTGTTTAGCAAACTGCTTCCAAATACTGTTTTCACCAAAACTATTTGGTAAATTGATTCTGAAACTTTAGTTTTCAAAAAAAACCCTAATTTTATGAACCAAAAAAAAAAAAAGGGTTTCTAAGTTTCCAATACCGTATACGAAAACTATGATTTTTTTTATGATCCTTTTTTTTTTTCTCCTGAGAACACAAAAAACAAGAAGCTCCAAATTTTTTTATTTTTGAAAACATGGAAAACGAAACTGTAACCACAACAATTAAGATCATCAATATTTTTCAAATAGAAATGACGTGTAATCTAGCTTAAGACCTAGTTGTTGATTTGATAATATGATTTTTATTTTTAGGAGATTAAGAGCATTCAAGATTCATCTACTATTTCCTTGGGGTTTTAATGTTAATTTACAAATAAAGTCATAGGTTTACAGGGTCAGATGATGATCTACCTCTTTAGCACTATTGCTACATTAGCAAATACTAAAGCCTTACTCAACCCTCATTCCATGGCTAAAACCGAAAACACAAAATTTGGTGGGTGCATTTGGACACTTCAAGCATGAAACCTTCAAAAATTGAGAAGATAAAAACGAACTGCCAAATTCAAGATGGAACTCAACAGTGACAGTGAAGTGGATAGACATTGGAAGTCACCTTCCTACTCCACCTTCAATACACAGCAAAACACTACCAAAAGCCCACTTTTCCCTCACATTTTCTGCTACAAGAGAGTTCTTAGCTCTCATAGCACACACATATCCCCTGCTGTGGATATGTTTTAGCCACATATCACACCTAATAGAGACACTTATTCACATTATACATATCCTAGTTAGTACTATTTATACTATTCATGTATAATATCCGTACATATGTACAATAAAAAAAATTTTTGTTTTCCGTCCAAATCTAAAACCTAATTAAAAATACTTATTTTTTTTAGTTGAACCGTATAACCGTATAATACACATATTAAACATTTTGCATATTATACTTTTAAAAAAATACTCAATTAAAAAATTAGATATGATTTAATATAACTTGACATATTATTAATTATATACTTACTATATAATTATAATAGTACTTAAAATGTGTAATATTTTTCTAATGCTTGAAATATTTAAATTATTAAACTTATTTTTCTATAACTTCTTATTAATACTCCAAATGTTAAATTAATAAATTAATACATTCTTATATCAAGTATTAAAATAATAAAATAATAAAATAAAATTTATTATCTACCACTTAATTTAGCTGTTTGTTAATAATATAATTTAAAAAAACTAACACTCGTGAGACAAATATACTACCTATTAATATATATAAGACGAAATTACTTAAAAATATTACCATACTTTTTTACTTTTTAACTAATATTCGTAAAATACCCAAATAATAATAAATTCATTTTTTTAACTTTCTCGCATTTTTATGCCAAATTTTATTATCATTTTTTTTAAAAAAAATCATATTAAATCTGCACATATTATGCACCGTTCTTTTCTGTCCCTATATTTACTATGATACATATACATATAAAATGGTATATATATTATTCCCAAAAGACCCTGAAAAGTATACATAAAAAGGCCCAAAATTGAGGCTTACTCCCACTAACATGGAAGTTTCCATGCCAAACGTCATCTTCAATCTCTCATACACATCATGCTCCAAAGGCTCGGTAAAAACGTCAATTTTATCATAAAACTTGCAATGAATTCATGGTAGTAACTGTCAGTGTACTTACTCCTTTCATGGTAAACCGATTTTTACACCAAAGATATTGCCGGTCTATTATCAAAAAATATTTCTAAGAGACTTTCTTGTGAAAATCCCAAATACTTAAACAAATATTTTAACCATATATCACATTCTGTTTCACAAGTATGCAAAGTAATAATTAATTGCTTCTTTGCATACCAAGTGAATTTCGTACTTTCCATCAACAAGACAAAATCCGATGTACTCTTCCTTTCATCCAAGTCTCTTTCCCATCACTATCAGAATAGCCAAAAAGTCTGAAATCCTTAGTCCATGAATAAAACAAGCCATCATTGAGCGCACTTTTGGTGTAGCAAAGAACCCTCTTCACCTCATTGAGATGTGATTGGTCTAGCTCTTCCATTTATCTACTAATAAACCCCCAACTCCATAGAGTACATCCTGCCTAGAGCAAGACAGGTACCGGAAAGTTCCAACTGAATTTTTAAAGTTGGATCCACATTATCACTATTAGTGCTCTTCCTTAGCTCCAATCCACACTCCATGGGGGTGTTCATCGGATTACAAGACTGCATTCAAATATTTTGAATATCTCCTTTGCATAACCACTTTGAGAATGAAAATTCCATCTTCCCTTTGCATAACTTCACTGCCAAGAAAGTGCAAAACATTATTAGTTTTTACTTTAACAAAAATATTAAAATGGATAACATGATATAAGTTAAACAAATAAATGAATATATAGACAGAGAAGAGAGAGAAATCCTACCGCCAAATGCCCCCCAGGCCTTCACTGAAGTGACAAAAATATGAGCTAGGATTGGGGTTCTTACCTTAGTTTCAAAGATTGCCAAGGTAAAATCCCTATTGTACACACTTGCATTTTTCTTTATTTATTTTCTTTTTTTTTTGGGTAGGTTACACCACAATTAATTTGAACAGAAGACAAATAGAACAAATAAAAGGCTTCTAAACAATCCATGTTACTAAACAATGTAGGTAATTTGTTTTATTTTAACCGCTAATGGTAATGATGCATTTTTTCAAAGGGATGTTAGGATAATACCATACAAAATGCTTGTAATAAGTTCACATACACATGCACAAAATTACATGTGAAGAACGAAGATACTGCTGTTTTGACTCTACTTTTCATAGCATGAAATCAGTTACCTATAGTCAATGATGCTCTGTTTAAAGGGATTGTCATGATTTTATCGCATGAAATTCCTGTCATAAGCTCATACAAACACACACACACAAACATACACAAATATATGTGAAGAGCAATGATGATATTGTCTTGGCTATTCTTTTTACCAGCACGAAATCTGTAATCGAAAGATACAACAAACTGAAAGAGGAACATCACCAACTACCGAATCCTACTTCAGAACTCCAGGTATATTCCATGAACCACCCCCTCAATTTCCTCAAGTTTTCCTGCATATATAAAGTGATATTCGCTTCCCCATACAATAAACATCAGAGTTTTTTATAGCCATATAACCCATAGGGAAATTGACATCAAGTGCTCTTTTGTTTTCGTTTTAACATTATATATTTAAATATATTATACATATGCCAACTGGGCACACTTTGCCAGCAGGCAACAGATCCCTCCGACCATTTTAGGTTTGACAGAAAATTTGTGTATGAAATTTTAAGCCAAAATGGAGCTGAATAACTGCTACTAATAGTTAATCATTAAAAAGAATAGAAACAAAGGAGTAGAATACAATATGAGCAAGGATGTCTCAAACATTTTACCAGGGCACCAGCAACAAAATTTTGATTTACTAGCTCTTTTACAAATCACAAGTAGCAATTTAAACATACCAACAGATACTGACAGAGTATGCAGTAATTCCAGGATATGTATTACGTTGCAACCATTTTGTAACAATGCACTGGAAACTGATATCACTAGACTTTTGATGACTAGTTTTCATTGTTTTCTCCATTTATTTCTCTCTTCTATGTGCTATGAAGCAAGTATGGATCCTCTACTACTATAGGTCCACCATTACTTCAATATTGTTTACTGTTTGAAGGGGTCTGGGACCTTTCCCTATGTAGTGCTTGGAAAATTTTGATAACTATGGTATTCATATATTAAAAGCTGGAGATTTGCTTATAATCTACAATTATTTAATCAAGCAACATATCACAAAAATTATTTTCTAAATTTACAAACAAGATCTTGGGGTCACTTTATTATTTGTTGTAACAATCTCCCAATGATGTAAAGTAGAGAATAAACTACTCCCACTGCATATTGCTACTCTAGTAGTTTCATTTGAGTGTTAAGCAAAGTCTTGCTGCTTCATTGAAACACACACTTGTTTCTCTTACAATGTTATGATTTATAGTCTATGAAGTCTATATAGTAAACATAGGATCTTTAATCTCCCCAATCCAGCTTGCTTATATTTTCAGTGTCAGTTTATGGCTTCCCCCAAATCGTCTGGGATTTCACGGGTTAAGAATCATATCGACTTTGCTTCAGTGGTTCTGAGTTATGTGGAACAGATCAGATGTAGTCACTCGAGCCTCCATCCCATTTGTAACATAACATGGATTTGTTTAGATGTTTGGTTTTATAATTTGTAGGCTATGCAATAATAACAATTTATCAACTAAATCTTCACAACATCCGGGGTTCACAGTCACAAGACAGTGTTATACTGTGATTGCGCAAAGAACATACATTTATTACACCCATTAGCTTGCTTAGCAACCTTAGGTTGAGTAGGCTGAAAACAGAACACTGAACATAGAATGGCCAGAGACAACTTACGCTGGTAGACATCCTCGTTGCATATAAATCTCTTCAAGGAGACTTGGACTAGCTAAATATCTCCTTAATGGAAGAAATTGGAACTGCAGAGTAAGAAAACTTCAATTGCAATAGAGAACACCAGGAGTGCAAAAGAGATGCAGAAAGCTAGAACAGAAAAATGTAGATCAGCATATCAACCGTTGTGAGTTCCTCCTATGCAGAAAATAGATCAAAATTAAGGATATCTCAGCAGAGTCCAAATACTAGATTTTGGCCTCAGAAAATGGAAATCTGAAGCAGAGATTGGAACAGAATGTTAGCTGAAGGTGTAGGTCAGGGTAGTTGACAACATTTGGTTAGTTACTGCAGGTGGAGCCTTGATTGGCCCCAACAGGAAGAGAGTATTATTTCAGTTTCAATACTCAATCAAGCTTAGCGACGAGAAAAAGTGGAGAAAAATAACAGCCATGGGAAGTGGGAACACTGGGAAGCTTTATTGATATGAAAATATGATATATTCAAGAGTAGGATGAAATTAGAACTGTGCTATGCAAGCAGATGATGAGCCCTTCAACTTGTCAGGGGTTCAGTTACTAGGCAAGAGCCACAATCTAGGGGATAAATACTCGAGCCAAAGAAAAGGAAGATGAGGATTTCATGCGTGGCAGGCAACATTTTCCTTGGTAAATTGGCCTTAGCCCCTACAGCAAGTTCCTTTTTTTTCATTTCCTGTTACTTTCTTATCCTAAGCAAGTGACATGAATTGACAGAACTACATACCCCTACAAGCTTTTGAAATTTATGAGCTTTGAAATTGTCTCAGATTGTCAAATGTGACAATCCATCTCTCTCATTATTGCCACGCAATTGTGAATAGAAATAGAACAAGGCAAGGCAAAAAAGAGGGGTTCTCCCTGAAATATACTTTCAAATAGGGGTGTGCAAATAGGGGTGTGCATGGATTAGGTTGGTTTGGGGCCATGCCAAACTCATAACTGAACCGATCTTAGTCAGTTCCCAAACTTTAGACCCAGAACTAAACCGAAAATCCCCTGTAATCAAACCAAACCGAACTGAGTTGGTTCAGGTTGGTTCTGGCTGGGTTACATGGTTTGGTTTGGAGCAGGTTAGTTGGGGTCAGTTTGGGTTGGGTCCCTTATTTTGTATAAAGTTTGATTTATTCACTTAAAATTTTAAAAAATTAGACTCAATTTTGTATCAATGATTTCTCAAAAAGCCAAAAACAAAACATACAAAGCAACTCAACAATATTTAAGTACAATAAATAATAATTTAAAGTTATACATACAATATGTTTGTAAATTTTGTAACATAAATAGAGCAGGTCTAAGAAGCACGAGCACAGACACAAGTGTCGAACACGCCGACAAGACAATTTTTAAAAAAAGTAGAACACAACACAATAGGGACACGGCAAAATAATATATTTTTATATATTATATATATAAATATTTTACAAAAAAATAGTGCAAAATATACAAGATAACACCAATTAAAATAAAAGGCAACATATTTCACTACTTAATCAGCAACAAATTATTCACAATTAGTTAATTACATTCCATAAAAAATAATAAAGTAAACAAATACATTAATAACAAAAAAGTTGTTCCATCAATACACAATACTATAAAGTCATAAACTACCGAAAACATTAAAACGTCATTACACTTCGTCAACTATCTATCATCATCTAATATAAAATCCGTATAGAACACTCAAAACAAATAAACAAGCTATATCAGTAGCATACTTATTTTTCTTCTTCTTCTTCGATACAATAATTAGTTTTAAAATTTATAATTGAGCTCCCGCCGTGACCCTAAAGTGTCCAAAATGAGACACGTATCCAAACCGTATCCGTGGAGTGTCCGATGTGAAAATAAATAAATAAAAAATTAGACACATAAAATAGAGTGTCCAACACGTGTCTATAAGTGTCCCCTGCGTGTTGGTATCCGACACTGGTATGACTCCTCCAACAGAGTGTTCGTGCTTCCTAAGACCAGGTCTTGGATCAATTCTCTGGTTAGATCAGTTCTCAAGAATGCTAACCCAATAACCAAACAGAATTTATTGGTTTGGCCATTTTAAGGCCCATAACTGAACTGAACCCCTGGCAAACCAAACCAAACCAAACCATGGAGGCCGGGTTGTTTCGATTTTCGAATGTTTTGATTCTCTTGTGCACCCATAGTTTCAAACGGTTGTTAATTGATGTAACCTGATTCTCACAAACATTTATTCGAGCACATGATGGGCATTTGTTTTAAGAGATAGAGATAACCATGATGAAAGAAAGAGAGAAGATAGGGACCGAGTCAAAATCAGTTCCAAAGTTTATGAACCCGACTTTTGCAGTTCGGTCACTTCCTTAAGTCACCTGACCCAACCCGCCACTTCTATAGAAAATCATCAGGCCAAACCCTAACCCAACCGACTCAAACCCAAACCGAACCAACCCGAAATAATGACACTAAACCACTATGGTATCTTCTTCTCAACAACCATCACAATCCATGCAGTAAAACAAGTTCAAAAATGCACTACCCATATGCTATAGCCATCTAAGCTCCTTGATGAATACACATCCCACCTGATTTGGTGAAGAATAACTCCTATTCTAGGTTACCTTCCACAAGCCAATTACCCACCATTTTTCTCAAAAATTCCTTTTTCCAAACATTTTATTTAACATCTTATGCACAATGCTCATACACTAACTAGAAGACATCAGCTATAAAATCTTGAAAGCTCTAACAAGCAACCCATAGAACAGCTTGCATTCCAATTATTGATTTCCGATACCACTAAGGAGAGAAAAATGAGGAATATCTTTACGATCATTGCACAAGTTTGCAACTGAAAGTGGAGAAAATGAAGGCAATAAACCACAAGAATATCAGGCTTTACAGGGTTCAGCACTAAACCAGCATTCATGGGCAAATTAGCAAAAGATTAGCCCAGGACAACCTTGGAGTTTATATCTTTCAACTACATCACAAACTTTAAAGCAAATACTCTAGGTCCCAAATCACAATGACATAATAGGGCTTTGAAGTTAAATTAAACAAAAATATCAACATCGTCTTTATTTGAAGGTAAAAATGTTTTGTAGTAAACAAGGTGGTGAATATAATTGCTTCTTATTTGCCTGAGCATGGGATGAACATCAAACTTCATGGGTGAAGCTCCTGAACCAATGGGTAGTTAAGAAGAAAATTCCAATTCTTAAGGTCACCAAGTCTGTTCTCACGATGTCCATTCTTAAGGTCTTTTTGTAGCTGGCCACCCCATTAATCATGTTTAATCTTGAATCCTTGGCTTTAAACCATTGCTTTCATTATTATGCTTAAACCGTCCCTAATTTTCCATACCTTCAAAAGTCATTGAATGCACTTTATGTCCAATGTACAAGCCAAACATTCAAAGCTTGACCTTTAAGCTTTAAAAGTGACTTTATTGGCTATTTTTCTACCAAAAGATATAAGGGCCTTAATTCTTTTAGATACATTTCACCACCAAAAAGTAACTTCTTTTAGGTATCTTCAATTTCCCATTATAATTTTGTCTCCTATCTTCTACTCCCTTTCAGTTTTTTCACCACCAAGAATGTTACTTTCTCAAATATGCCTTAGATTCCTATAGTAATTGTGCTTCCTATTTTCTAGAGGCTTTTTTGTTGTTTAAGAAATTTATATATTTTGTAATCCTTATAAAATAAGGATTGAGATTTAAGACTTCTATAAACATATACCTAGGTCATTAGTTGAGAGTTATGAAAAGGTGTTTTAAGGGTTTTAGTGGGCTTGTATCAAGGCTCAAGTCCTGTGCGATTTTCTTATTATCATAGCAAAATCTCTCCTCTAATCCACAAATGTAGGCAGGGTGGTCCAAACCACATTAAATATAGCATTTCCACGCAATTCAACACCATGACCATATGAGTGCTCTCCTCCATTACAAGTGCTGGCATTATGCCAGTGTAATTCTAAAGCTGGAAAGAGTTAATGGAGTCTTCAGTGGAGCAGTATCTCCCCATGCACTTGGGCGAGGTTATTTCAACTCCACAGTTTAGACGCAATCTTCAGGATTGGGAGGTTGACTCTATGGTAGAGTTTTTCAGCATGCTCCGTGATATTGCTGTTAGGGGGTTAGGAGATGATGGGCTGATTTGGAAAGCCTCTAAGGAGAGCACTCTCTATATGGCTCTTTTATAGATCTCTTTACGGGCAGGGGCAGATTTTCTTTCCATTGAGAAGGTAGCTGTGTCTGGAAATCTCAAGCGCGTCCTAAGGTTGCATTTCTCTTGTATAGATGACATTTTTTAAAGTTATTCTCAGCATAGACCACTTGAGGAAGTAAAAGAAATGCATTTGAAATTACATATGCAAAACTAGCAGCGAGTCAGTGAATCATCTTCTCCTTCACTGTCCTGCAACTAGAGACGTTTGAGCTTGGTATACTTTGTTATAGGCACCCAATGGGATATGCCCCATTTGGAGTTGGGATTGCAACTGCCCTAGAAGTAAGAGTAAGGAGGGTCTGAAGACTCTGAACAGCCGTCCCATTATGTGCAATATGGAACATTTAGAGCAAGCAAAATTGCAAAACTTTGGAAGGAATAGAGACACTGATTTATAGTTTGAAGGGAATCATTCTCGTTCCCTTATTTTTTTAGTTGGGAGGGATGGTTCTCTTTTGTTTTTCCTTTTTTGTGAACTTTTTGGACAACTTGTATATGCCTAGGGATATAGGCTATTGCTTTTGTACAGGTTTTGCACCCCCCCTCCTTTTTCTCCCCTCCCCTCCCTCTTCTCATTGTCATCCTTCTTTTATATAAACTTTTGCTTATTAAAACACACTAGAATATCTAAGCTTTCAAGCTTCTTTTCTATTTTGTAATAATTCTTCATCAGTCAGATAGAAATGTTGTCCATTCTATGGTATTGTACTTTAGGTCATAACTGTTTTTGTTTTGGTAAATCTATGTTATACCCGTTTAAATATAAATACATTATAAATAGTATCCACCTGAGATCTTTTAGTTCAATTCAATAATGTTGGTCCTGCATTCTCAATTATATTTGACTAATTAAATTTTTTTCCATACTTGGCTAGTTTTGGCAAAGGGAAGCAGCAGGTTTGAGGCAACATCTGCAAAACTTGCAAGAGAGCCACAGGTAAGATAATGTTATCACAAACTAACAGAGTATTTCATGCATAAAATAAGAGTCTTATGCATAGTAATGATGCGAACAAGACTATTTAGACATGCCAAACACATCTCATATCCTTACTCAAGCATCAAGTGTCCAACACGGGTACTTCATAAATTAAAAGGACTCCATGTAACACATATCTCAAGACATGTTAGTTTTCATCTCCCTTATCTCCTAGCATTACCCTTAATATGGGCAGTGTCACTCTTCCTAAGTGGTGCAATTATCGATCTTCATTGTACGTGACCAAACCATCTTGATGGAATTTTCCTCCTTTTATCTCTAGTAGGTGCCTCCACCATCTCAGGAATTCATTCATTGCCAATACTATCTTTCCTAAATTTGCCACACATCCACCTCAATATTCTCATCTCAGTTACATTCATTTTGTGAACATCATGTTTCTTGATTGCCCAACATTTTATACCATAAAGCATGGCTAGTATCACAGCTATCTTGTAAAATTGTCCTTTTAATCTCCTAGGTATACACTAGTCATACAAGACACCTAAAGCACTCCTCCACTTAATCCATCCTACCTTAATTCTATGAGTGATATAATCACCCAATCACTCCATATGCATGAGCCTAGTTATCAAAATTGTTCACCCTTTGGTATTGCTTGGGCCTTCAATATTAGCTATTGGCATAAAAATACCGCAGTTTAGATATTCATGGTGCATTTTTAATGACTTCACTAGTCCAGCATAGAAGGCAAACTACCCTAAGAGCGAGCCATGTCCATGTCAGTGATGTCCACTAATACAAGTGATACAACATGCTTAGACAGGACTTGTCACAACCTAGGAGTGTGTAGAACTTCAAAATGGATCACTTAATTTTCACAATCCTTAGACACATACAAGAAAGATCTAACATTGCGTGACCACAACATAGCAGGCTTTCACCTTTTTATTGTGCACATAGAAAAGCCAATACATTGTGTAGATACTTTTATAGACAAAAGAAAAAAAAAATAACAAAACTAGCAATAAAAAATAATAAAAAAAGAAAGAAAGAAAAAAAAAAAAAAGATCATCTAACAAAACTAGCAACTATTTACTTTTTACCAGTTTCCTTTTTCAAATAGTCAACCAAAAAAATTTTAATCCCAAACTACTTTGGGTTCTACTAAATGGATTATTTTTCTCCTGACTGCTGAACATAGAGCCTCATTTTAGATTGTGGGAATCAAGCTTTTTCCCAAAGCCTTTACATACAATATTTGTCTTTAGCACCTTTAAGCTTCTATCCAATCATTCCTCTCTATCAGTGCATTTAGTGATCTTAGATGCACATCCTCAGATGAGTTTCCCTCATATGTCAATTACTGCCGCCTCCAAGCTCTCATTGGTGGCAATACACGAGTTAGAACTTTTCTATTTCAATTCCCCTTGGATGAAAATATATTCAAATCATATCTTTGGTGGCATTAACACAGGTTCTATTGATCTCCCCTTGGTGTTAATCACCATTATATGCCAAAATGAACATTAAAACGCATTTCAAACATAAAATTCTCATCATAAAAATGATAAGAAACTCATATTGTAAGTACATATTTTGAAATTTAAGGCAGCATGCAAAAGAGGGTATTACATTAGGGATGAGAGCAGCTATTGTATGAAAGGAAGCCATCATGCAAGTATTACATGCTAGCAAGGAAGCCATCAAGCATAAGCAAAACATGAAAGCAATTATTATAATTTTCTGAATATTCACAATTTCACTAGGGATTTGAGTATTTCTTCATGGAGACAATAGGTCAAAATTAGTGTGGTAAGCCACACTAACGAAGTCACTTCACAATGTAATAGGCATGAGCCCCTAACATCTTGCAGTTGCCTCCATTATACCCATCACCTGAAGACAATAAGCCTTTGAACAGGAAGGAATTAAATTTGCTGATTTGGACAAGAAAATATGTCATGACTATTACTAGTGACTTTATCAACTCTTGCATAATATGATAAAGATCAAGGGAATGGACAAAAATCACTTTTGAGTTGAGGCATTGATCAGTACAGGAAAGAGGGCTTGCAGACTTGGTGCATTTATTAATAACTCAATAAAATTGAAATTTTAAAACACCGACGTCCTCTTCAATGGTGCTCAAAATCCTGAAAAGAACAACACAAAAGCAACTATAGGACCTTGTTCCTATCAAAGCTGAACACCACCTTCATAACTTCATCCTGAAAAGAAACAAGCTAATAAGCTGCCTCATCCCTTTGCAGAAAACACCAATCAATCAATATCTAGATGAGATTCATAAAAGCCTGGTAACTCTTCTCAGACCTACCAGCGGTCCAGCAGTTGATAATTATGACAACATATGAAGATAACATCTTCTTCCTTCCAAAATTACCCTAGCTACAGTAGTTTTAACTTTTGACTTACAAAAGATATTACCCTTGCTACAGTAAATTTTAGAATCCCATGGCCATATTAATCCACTTGAATATTGATTTCTCATCTACACAAATGAGGGTATACTTTCATGCCTGAAAAAGCCTCCTAAGAGATCAAAAGTGGCTTAAAAAAGAGGTCAGTGGCATGCAAGTGATTGCATAACCAATACTGAAAGTTGGCCCAGTTGTGCCTCTCCATATATTTAATGTGCATCCAAGTTCTCAGAGAAAATTATGGTTATATTGCTAAGTGGTGACCACCTGAGGGGTTCTCAAACTTCAACAAGCTGTTCTTAGTAAACATATCTTCACAACTCAGGCCTGATTATATTCCACAGAAAAACACTCCCTCCTAGGGTCATACCTCAAATTATTACTACACTTTACTTTTCCAATGACCTCAGGGTGATTTGAAAATTAATGTACCAAAATTTTAAAATATGGTGATATGCTATCATCAAGGGGTACCTAAAACTCAAAGTTTTTGTCTTGTGAAGTTATGGGCATCACTCTGATGGCTAAGACTCATCTCTTTATTATTATCCCCAGACAATACTTTCAGTTTCAGCACCTTACGAGACCTTAAGAGGGCTTGTAATATCCATATTCAGATTAAACAAAATCCATGACTACAGCTTTCTGCCCTATAAGCTTTCTCATCTGCAACCTTAATACCAAAATATTTTTTGATCATCAATTGGAAGGTTTATACTCTTAGTAAGCCTCCACGCCTCCATGACACTCATAAAAACTTAGAACTGCATTTTTGTAGAATCACTCCTAGTCATACAGCTATAGACTTAATTTGTATGACGATTTGAGAAAAATTGAGGTGAACAGGGCAGAGGCTGCTGTATTTCTTTCCAACATAAGTATTTTGCTCCCAGAGTTTGACTCTTGCTATAAATTAGTGTAAAACTTTCATTAAAGAGGTCATCCCACTTCTTATCATGTAGGCTAAGCAATTTTCAACTTTAGCTTATTGACTGTTTCCTGCACAAATCTCACTATTTCCACAACAATACTGGTATAGTAATAGTAGGCTGCAAAGCAAGCCTATTCTCAAGGTGATGGGCAAGTGACACCTTCAGACATTTTTAACTTCTATTAACACAAAACCCACACACACACACACACACAGAGGAAGAAGAATCGGAAATAAAAGCAAGACCTGGAAAAGCAAATTATCCAGGCTCTTTTTTTTTTGGGATGTAACAAGGATTGTAGGAAATGTAATGGCGTAAGAGTGAATTTACAGGTGATCCACTATTCCATTGTGGTAGAACACAAAGTGCCATGGTTCTGGGCCAAAAAGTATAGAAACATATGACCAGGGATATCAACTAATTTGTAAAAGATACTTATAGATGGAGAATTCCGTCAGCAATAATAATTAAAGGCCATTCCAGGAAAATGATGACAAATGAGCTTCTTAGCAACTAGCATGCACCATGTAAACCACGACAGCAACCAAGGGGAGTTGTTGAAAAATGCGCCAAACCAGGAGTAAATTTTGCCAGAACAAGTTCTCAGTCAGTAGACTTAACAAAGACCCGGTGACGTTAGGAAACAAGGACAACTAAGTAAATTTTGGTATTTTCAAAAACAAAATATCAATACGACACACCTCGAGACTTATTTTCAAGCATCAGCGAGACATCATTGGAGCTTGGCAGTTCAAAATATATTAAAAGTGCCCTTCGGAATGGTAGGAAAAGAATTATTTTATGCTGGAAGAAAATGGTTTCCTATAAAGTACTAGCAAAGATTCAACTGGTACAGAAAAATGAGGATGCACAAATAGTGGTCACTGAAATACTTGCAGGAAACTGTTGGGAGAAGAGCTTTCTGGTTTGAGCATCAAAGATTTACAAAATCTGGAAAATCAACTGGAACTGAGTGTGAAAGGTGTCCGTATGAAAAAGGTAATATATGCTTAGCCCCAACACAATTACTCTTTTCTATAAAGGGTATGCCTGATCCTAACAGCAGTTACTATTTTCTGCAGGACCAAATTTTAACTGATGAAATAAAAAAACTAAACCAGAAGGTCTACTTGGAAAAACATCCAAAATTCTCATTTTTTTGTTAAGAGTTTATCTTGCACAAGAGAGCTGATTTTCTTTTTACTTTATTACAGGAGAGTCTCATTCATCAGGAAAACATAGAGCTGTATAAGAAGGTTAACCTAATCCGTCAAGAAAATACAGAACTGCAGAAAAAGGTATATGGATTAAAAAAATAACATTAACTCCAGATATCGTAAGACAATTATTTACCCCTTGTCGTCTTTGACACAGAAAATTAGAAGTTGTTCTCTAGCAAGATCTAAGCAAAGTTTTGATTCCCAGGTTTACAGAGCAGAGGGTGTGAATGAAGCGAACAGAAGCTCCCAAGTTCCATATGGACTCCTTGGATACGACTTGCATGCACCCATCAATCTCCAGCTAAGCCAGCCACAGCCTCAGAAGAATGAAGCACCAACAAAAGCAATGAAGTTGGGGTAATCTTTACACCTTAAAAAATCAATTGCCACTTATGAATTCCAAATCTTATTGTTTTGGCATTGATCCAATCGTTATATCCTTCAAATTCACACCAGGCTACAACTGCATTAACAAGCAAGTTGACAACTGTGGAAGGATATCAGACAGTTTAATATTGCCCGCAGTTGTTACAGCAGGTTGCAACCAGTGAGACAGAAGAGCTACAAGACAAATATTAAGCATAATGCCCATCAGATTTGGTATGACATGATCAATTGAACCAACTTTAAAACGATCATAAAAATGATCAACCAAAATACAATTACATATGTAAAGCCATGCAATAAATAAACAAACTGCATGCCTGAGATGTTATTTAACTGTGTACAGTTTATATGATCATTGAAATGGAGGACAGCTTGTTGTGTAATCGTGCTAGTTTGATTGATAAAGATTCAAAAACAATGATCGGTCAGACACAGAATTCCAACATTGGTATCAAAGGTAGCATCTCAAACAAAATTCACGAGAAAGCTGTTTCTTGATGAAAGATTCATGAGAAAGTTTATAGCAGAGAACAACATATCAAACAACAACACACAGGTAGCAGGCTTGTCTTCTAGGTGCATTGACCATTTCTTACCATAATGATCATAATTCATTTATCTCGTTAAATCCCTTCACCTAACTGCATGACTATAATATCAAAGCCTCAAAATAGTCAAATAAAATAGAAACATCAAAGGAGACATTAGAACTCAGTGAATGAGATTTAGTAGGATTCTCTCTAATGTGTGTATCAATCTCCCATTGCTTTTCAGCACATTTCAAAACCTGTTAGCGAGCAGAGTGTGCAGACAACCACTTCTAGTTTTTGGTATCTTGATGAGAGCTTACAGGACAGCCCTTTCAACAATGAGGCCCCTCGAAGTAGACAATTTTTCAAAAGTACATTGTTCTAATGGATGCTGATGACAAGGTACATTCAAACATGTCCTAGCCGTTTACAAGTAACCACGCCTGGCTGCAGAAGAGTATGTCTATCACTCAAAATTCGAAACTAAGAGGTAAGGAAAATTGGGAAACAAAGCAGAAAGATCAACAGCCAACTAGGGCTAGCCCAGTTGGCCAGGATCCTAGCTTCCCTTAAGGAGGTCAAGGGTTCGATTCCCCTCCCCCTAATCCCCTCCCTGGCTTAGGCCCTCCCCAATATAATCCCTTCCGATGTACCAAAAAAAAAGTAGAAAGATCAACTAAGTTTTTATTCCCTGAAACAAGTTCCAGCACTGCATACAATTCAAGTAGATTTTCTATAACGCGGATAACTTAGTTCATAACATCACCGCATCTAACTAATGAAATGAAATGGACAAGCTGAAAAATTGACAATGAAGTAGGTTTGGCTAAATGTGCTTATTAGGGGCTAGTATGCAGGTGTCATCATTACCGTCCATGCGGCTTTTACAACTCAATGCTTTATCCCATATCATACACGCAATACAAGGAGCAATGAATATACTATGGCAATCAGAAAAAGAACAAATTTCCATCTGGAGATTCAAGCAATTCTGCACATAAAAATAAGTGGGTTGAAAGAAAGAAGAAAAAGGGGGGGGCGGGGTTGTTCTCCCAAAATCCTAAATTTTGTTACCTAGCACACCAGAATGTCATTATATTGATCTTTCACGGGTCCAACATGGTCAGCAGTCTTATTTTTGTAAGACAACACTCCAAACCGGTTGTTCCCCCAAAATCCTAAATTTTGTTACCTAGCACACCAGAATGTCATTATATTGATCTTTCACAGGTTCAACATGGTCAGCAGTCTTATTTTTTGTAAGACAACACTCCAAACCAATATTCTAAAGGAATACTCTACAATTATGATTTAAAATTACACTAGTCAATGATAATTTGACAACGTAATTTCACACTTCCCAAAACTAACATAAAAAGAAAGGAAAATGACTCGCATCAAAGGCTGATACAGACCATTAGTCCCTACTAGTCAAAGGTCTGTAATAGTCCTTGGGAAACAATAAATATCATTCAACACATCAAAGATCATAGAGGACAAGCTATGCATGCATCATGGATTTCATTGGTGACTAATTAACATTCACAACTCATCCAAGGGATTCAAAAAACAAAAAGAATTTTTTACCAAACATGGGCACTTTCCATCATGTTAATATTGCTGGATTCTTTTTTTTGAAAGCAGAGGACAGAGGGGTAGGGCCTGGGGTTGCAGCATGGTTTCCCCTCATGGGAAGTTGTAGAACTAGAAAAAGTAGTATAATAAGGCTCTGTTTGGAATCGATTTTTTTTTTGCTTTTTGGCTTTTTTCAAAGAGCTTTTTTTTTTCATCTTTTATATTTGTCAACACCCTCCACGAGGAAATTGACTTTTGGTTGAAAAAATCTAGAACAGACGACGACAATGACAGCAACAACAACAAAAAAAAGAAAAACTCTTTGAAAAGAGACAAAAAGTCATATCAGGCGGAGCCACAAGTGTCCATATACAATGTACTGAGAATTGATAAGGTGCATTGTGGTTAAGTAAAAAACGAATTAATACACAGATTATGACAAAAGCATGGGCAAATGTACCACTTCTGCCAAGAAAATTCTAAATATCATATTCCCCACAAACTCTGTAACCCCCAGAGGGAATTCCTATCCCTATAAGCACAAAAAGATGAAAAAAATAAACAAAAAATTAAAAACCGAAAGAAACAAAACAAAATCTCAGGAAAAAAATGGAACATAAAAATTAAATACAGATATTCTAAAACAGTAAATAAACTTCGAATTTTGAAAAAGGTGTCAAGACATTCCTCATTAGAAGTAAAATAAAAATATAGGATTAAGAATTGGAAATGTGAAAAGGTAATACAATCTAGTTAGGTATGTTTTGAGGCAAGCTTGGTTTCTTTGAAATAATACACATGGAATGGTGCAGATGAAAATAATGAAATTTGGGCGAAGTTCTTCAAGTAAATATTATTTGCAATTATTACAATTTTTTTGTCACATGTATGAATGATTTTTTCTTCTTTCTTATGCAAAGAAGGCCAATACACAATATGTGAGGAACAAGCAATTTATACTTTTTGAAAGGCTTGAGGTATATTCAAAAGAGCAAATGAAAACTTCCCCATGGATTGATGTTCACAACTAATCATTTAAGAATATCACCAAAACTTTATTTCCAACTAGAATTGTGCATTGTTAATGTTATATGAACAACACTGAACTTGTTTGGGAATTTCTGGATGGTTTGTGTGAATGTTTATTAACATTGTTACATGTTGGAGTTGTTTTATGTAATCTACTCTACTAAGGATGTGTTAACTTGTGTTTTTCATGAACACTAATAAGTAGATTACCTTCTGTTCCACGATTCGAACTTTAACCACCCAATCATAGGAAGAAGAATGGGTATTCCATTCCCCAAGCATTCCATGAAAGCATTTAAAAAGTGGAATGGGAATGGGTAGTCCATTCCATTCCATGATGCATTCAATTCTTAATGGATTCAGTTTACCAAACATAACCTAAGTTACCCATGAGCCAGTTGATTTAAGATGTTATTACTTTCTCTGTTCTCCCAATCTATTCTGAAACACCCTGCAAATGCCTCCACTTAGTCCCCCTATCTTGGTACCATCATGCACCCCTTTTAGGGCAAAGGCACAATCCATGATGACATACAAAAAGCGGAATGGGAATGGATATTCCATGCCATGATGCATTCAGTTCTTGATGGATTCCATTTCCATTCCATATCATTCTTGCATAACAAAAGAAACCTAAGTTACCCAACCCATGAGCCCGTTGATTTAAGATGTATGGCTTTCTATGTTCTCCCAATCTATTCTGAAACACCCTGCAAATGCCTCCACTTAGTCCCTCTATCTTGGTACCATCTTGCACCCCCTTTAGGGTAAAGGTGCACCACCATCCTTGAACAAGAGACAAGATGACTGAATTCAAAGCAATACTTGAACTACTCCACTAGAATTGACTTTGTCAATATGCCAAAAAAATTCTGAAATATCCTTCTAGTGTTTTAAAAATTAACAAAAGTTATTTGTCACTTGTAACTTCTTTGGAGTTGAACTCCATAGGAGAAGGATACCAATTCATCAAGCCTAGTTTATTAAATTTGTAATCACAAATTGATGGCCTTCAACTGTTCTAACCAAATGCAAAGTTGGAAACCCTAAAAAATTAGTAAATAACACTTAATTATCCCAAGCTTTTAATCAAGGTAGCTTCATAAACACAATCTGAAAAATGTCCCCAATTCCATGGAGAGTTAAATCCCAAGAAACTGTATTATAAAACACGGAAGAGGCTATTATACCACAAATTACAACGAAGGTCAATAATCTTTATATGTATATATAATCACATATATTGTCATTGCATCACAATAATAACCATTTTGTTCTAGGGCTTTAAAGAAAAATGAAAAGAAAAACAAAAAACTAAACAATATACTAATAGTCATTGCATAGCTCATTTTGGTCTTCCCAAAAGTAGTGGTAGAGTTGAATTGTCAGAGAGAAGGGGGGTGGAGACAAGAGAAGATAAGTATGGAGAATTGCCCCTCATTTTCTTTGTTGGTGTATTTGGAGGGAAGATATATAATATCTTTCAAAGATTTAGAGGGGACACTATATAGATGAAAATGTAAATTTTTGAGTCCTTCATTAGTCAAGAGTAAGGAGGATTAATCCATTTCTTAGTAAATGAGGAGTTCAGAAAATGAGGGGGTATAGAACACAATCAGTCACCAGTCCCCAACAGGTTTCAACATGGTCCGTCAGGTTGCTTTAGACACGTAATCGAATCACTATCCAGATTTCGCTGGTCTTATAAGTAAAATCAGATTCTTGTCATGCAATGCCGGGTAGGATTGAGTTGGGGGTGGAGGGTTTGGAGGGGGAAAGAAAAGGAGGAAGGAAAGAAAGGGGAAAAGCATTAACAAATTATTTCTATGAGCTGGAACTCAAACCTGGCCCCAGCCTCATCCAAGTTAAGATTAGCCAGTTCCAAGCTCCAAGAACTTAGTATCCACTGAGGGTCAATAGTCACTGCACAATTAGTAATAGCTCAAGAACAGCCACTTTTCGTACAAGACAAAATATGAACAACAATTGAAAGGAAACCAAAAACACTCCATATAAAGAGCAAAGATCCAGTCAACAGAAGGGTCTCCTGTTTACTTGTGTTTCATTCTCCGAGCACTAACAACCCACTCAAAATGTCCCTGAGCAGACATTTGAATAGTTGTATCAAAGTTCTAATCATTAAGCTCAACAAAGCCAGCACGCTAGCCTTTTAAAATATAATTGTACCCCAACAAATCGACTTCTTCGTCATTATATGAGCAAGCAATGGCACCCAAATAACATTCAATGACTAACAGACTTGCAGCTTCCAATTCCCACAAGCTTGGATCTTTACACAGGTTTAAGAAAGTCCTCTATTTAGAGAATTAATTCCTACAATCTAATCTAAACTTTTGATTGGTTAGTAAACCTATGCAAATCAATCTTCAGCCCCCAACATGAACCATATATAGCAATTCCATGATTAACAAAAGTCCTATAGCATCAAACCAAAATACAAGAGAAAAATAAATATGAAGAAACATAAATCGTGGGAGTAACTAGAACTATTACACGTAACAATAATTTCCTTATTCCATAAAACCCTAACTTCAGATGTATGCAAAGTTCAATACCAAGTATGAGCACAGTGAAATCCCTTATTTCTTCCAACTGCTATACATTGCAAATAGACTATGAGAATGTTACTTTCTCCCCAGTAATGTAACACATTTCTGCTTCAGAAGCTACCCCAGAAAAATATTACTCCTTGATGCCTTTATTGATTAAAAATTAGATATACCTCCTCCCAGGTGGGTGATAAACACCTTACATTTGGAAAAACTTAACTTTTCCTACACGAGCACTGTTGTATGATTGATGCACAAAGTATCTCCTAACCACAATGCTGCATGTATATTGATGTAACACGGTAATATCACGGGGATACATATAATCAATGTAAATTCAACTACTTTCAAAATTTCAACTCAAAATTTTAGTATTAAAACTTTTGTTTCTGTAGAATACAATTACAAGTTTGTGTAAACATTTGTTTCAAACCGAACAACAACAAGGTTTAGCAATCAATCGCAACACAAGGCATAAAAGTGAATAAGGCGTCCATCTGATAAGGAAAAGAATACGAATAGAACATGCAAAAAGCAAACCAAAACAAGCACAAGCCAGAAAATCTAATCACAGGAGTCAGGAGAGATGATACCTGCACCTAACAGTCTAAAGCATTGCCATTTGCCGCTCTCAGCCAAAAACCTGCCTAACTATTAGTAAAAATCTGAATCCAAGAGAAAAAAACTAGCACATAGCATGGAATATCCTCTCATCTCGAGGGAAAATAAAAAGTGAGGATCCCCCAATGCAAACACTCTGAAGCATCCCCTTCCTTCTACCAACCCACCGATCACAATAGTTTCTCCTCTAATGTAGGACATCTGATGCCTGAAAAGATTATATTCCTAAGGCCTTCAAACACACTCAAAATGCATCCCTTAATTGAATATCCAAAGACTGGCTTTGGAAAACACAAAATAATCCCCCCCCCCCCCCCCCCCCCCCCCAAAAAAAAAAAAAAAAAAACCCAAATTGATCCCTAAAGATCCTTCCCACAACGAAAATGCAGACAATATGGCATCCTCATATCCTGATAGGCAGCCAAATAAGCATTATATTGCTTTCACTATTTTTTTCTTTTTTTTTACGTTTTCTATCTCTTAACCTATTATTCTACAAACAATTTAGTTTTCTATCTACAATGCCTGATAAATTTCAATTTTGCAGACTAAGACATTGTAAGAGGAATTGAGAATCTTCAATACACATTAAAATAATACATAAAATCATGGTATTAAATATCACTTCTATTCTAATTTATTTAATCTGAATCATAATTTTGGATATTACATATGAAGGAATGAAATTATTCAGCATTTAACGAACATATCCAAAACGCAACACAACACATTTCTTAAGCCACTTTTCCAAAGTGAAAAAATAAACCCACAGTAAGCTTCCACAATAACCTCAATTAAGACTAAGAAACACTCCAATCCAACCATAAATTCTCTTGACAGTTCATAACAGCCCCTCACCCTCCCCCCCCCCCAAAAAAAAAGAGAGAGAGAGAGAGAGAGAGAGGAGCACCATTGTGGGCACAGATCCTATACGCAAAAAAAACCTAAAGCCTTTGAAATAAATTAAGAAAACCCTTAGGCATAGTACGCCCCAAGTTCTACATTAGACAAAGTAGTTGATACAAAATCAAGCAACTATTGGACAACATAAGAATTGACTAGATGTGCATTTTGAGTTTGCTAATTGCAAAACAAAAACCTGATAGTCCAAAGGCCCTCTTTGATATAAGGTACTGGCATTTTTTTCCCCATAAGTGATGTAAGCAACTGGCAACCTTCCTTAGGGGCCAATAGTTAACATTATAGTGAAGAATTTCTACTGTTTTATCCCTTGTGCAGCTTAAATAAATAGTCTAAACACAGACTACTACACAGGCACATCCATGTTGAACCTCTAGATACCATCTTTAGCAAAAATAAAATGTAAAACTATACAATTAGGACTGCAGAATGATATCCAAATAATATGGGCATAGTATTCATGGTAGAAGAGCAAAAAGAAAATAAATACTGAACAACAATATCCAACAAAAGAGAAAGAAAATCTCAAAAGATCAAACAAAGCACGAGAAACTTCTGCAGCCAGTAAACCAGTAAACGAATCAACAAAAAGAAACTGAAATGTGAATTTTCTGGGAATCAAACATCAAGATCAAAGAAAAAATATTGACAGAAAATTAAAAATAAAGTGCACTGAAGAAAATTAGCACGCCTATGTTCACCTTAGTGGGAAAAGAACACAGAAAACCCATTTCTTGAAGCTTCTTGGATCCAAATATATAAGAACAGTGAGTAATTCAAGGAAGCGAAAGGATCGATATTCACCTGCGCATATAACGATACATAAGCTCGTATATAGATAAAGATGTATACATACATCACATGCACATGTGACCTGTAGGTATAAAATAAGAGAGAGCGCACCGATCTGACGCACGCAGTGACGTAACTGCAACCTATTAACAGTCGTCATGAAACTGTGAAAGAACATTTCGTGAATCGCCGGAAACCTTGACGACGAGACCTGTTGTCGGCAATGAAAGAAAACAGTAGGAGATCTCGATGAATGTGTATGTAATTATGTATACCAATTCTGGTTCGAGAGAGAGAGAGAGATCGAGAGGGGTGAGGGGGGAGAGAGAAGAAAATATCTGTAGAACGTTCGCGTATCGGAGGCATTAATAGGAGCAACAGGATGAGATCATCTGCAGCCGAGTACTTTTCTCTTGTTGCAACTGGACAGCTGTCAACAAAAGGTCCCGAATTGCAGCATGAAAGTAATGGCGTTTATGTCATTTGAGGACAAATTTTCTAACTACTATTACTCAAATTCAAATGATATATATATATAAATTGTGTTCGCTCAAAAATAATTAGTATTTTTAAAATGTCATATAAGTAATTAATTAAATAATATTAAATTTATTATAAATTCACTAATCTATAAATTTTAATTCTAAGTTATTTCAATACTATTCAACTATATAAGGTTTTCGGATTGAATCACGTGATTCACTAATTATATAAAAGAATATTATCAAATAAACGTTAGATAACTAATACTATCCAATTACATATAGACTTGCTAAATTAACACCTTAGTTATTATTCCAAGAAAGGTGGGATATTTAAATTGTTTTTTACAATCAAATAATAAGAGTAATTTTATTTTTCATTATTTTTTTTCTCATAAATTTAGTGTCACACCCGCTCTTAATTCGGCGTCATTAACATCTTTTTAGAGCAAGTGTAATTGCATAGATTATTAAATTGTGAACAAAACCTCACATATATCTCAAAGATAAGACTCTTATAAGGATCAAACAATATTATTATATATAAAACTATCTCATAATCATCATACAAAGATAAGAGAACTAGTAAACAAAATTCATAAGTAATTACAAGACCAAAACGCAAACAAATCTCAAAACATCTATTCTCGAAGTGCACAACATATACAAAATCTACAATTCAACTAGTAGAGCTCTGCAACTCAATACCAATATCTACAATAATGAACTAGACAACTTCGTCTTACCTGCAAAACAATCTGTATGAGCATGAGCTATATATCAACGTGCTCACAAAAATAATCAAACTCATGATGAGTGAATGATAGATAAGCATTGCATCAATTATCAATAGATAATCCACCAATCAATAATGTATAATCATCTGCTCGTCACCATCATTAATGAAAAACACCTCATATAATGTAATATCTCTTGTGATGCAATATATGATACACCACAAATTAGCACTATGTTTTGATAACATTGACCCAATGTATCGATGACTTGTTATAAATAAATGTCAACTGTGACACCCTTTAGATTAGTTCACCGCGACTAAACATTAAATTAGCCCCACCATAGCTAAACCTCACTAGTATAATATAATCCATGCACATAATATGTATTGTATGTAATGCCACCTCATAGTTTCAATCACCAAATATCAATATAGATAAAAAGATATTTAATTCATTAAGAGTAAGAATATCTTAAAAATCCCCATACACAATCAACACCAAATTTAACAATAAAACATTTACTTCAATGCGAATAAGACTATCTTAAATTCCCATAATCAACACCAACATTCACAACAAAACATTCATTCAATAAGAGAATAATTATCTTGAATTCCCCACCTTATATCACTTACAACCAAAATGGTATCACTCCTTAAGTTGGATCGAAGTATCTTAAACCGCTTCCGCACCTAACACACACCACCATATTAAACTTGTGAAGCATACACAACATCACAACTCAATAAGCATTAATATATGAAATGAGACTCCCAATATCATATTAGATTACCATACAAGTGTGCTAATACATAACACGAGTACAAAATTTGAAAGTTGAAACTTTAGTCCCTTAACACAGATTTACTCTTTGAATCACATCAACTTTAGAATAATGAGTTTACATTTTAGATTAGTTTCTTATGAAAATAGACTTAAAGAACTTTAATTTGATAAGTCATAGATCAAAAATACATTCCTGATGCAGAAGTTATGTCCAATGAAATATGAGCTAAAATTATGAAAAATAGTGTTGTAGATAGCAGTTTTTTGTCAACTTTAAATTGTAATATCTCTCAATTTACAATGATCTAGAGTACAAGTTTTATATTAACAGAAAGATCAATACGTCCATTATCTAATGCTTCAAACGATGTAGTGTTTTGAGTTTTCTAGAGTGATATATGATTGTTTTACCAAAGTGCATTGTAGTTGTGACCTAAAAGTGCTCCAGTGAGCCTGTGAAACGCGCATGAGTGCCCCCCCACCTCTCCAAAGGAGCACGCCATCATGCACCCCTAGGCACCCTCTGGCCAGTAGACTGTACCACCAAGTGCCCTCCACTTTGCCAGTGCACCCTTTCCCCCTCTTGGTTCAAAAATTGGGTTTCAAAACATGATTCCAAGTCTCCTATGCAACCCCAACCCAAATCTAAGTCTTCCAAATGCTAGAATGATGTTCTAAAGTGTCAAATAAGACTTCAAAGTATTAGAACATGAACAACATGAAAAATTCTAGATTTCCTCATTGAATTATAAGTTTTTTAATTCAATTCTACCATTCAAAGGCATGATAGGTTTTTCTAATGTAACAATCCATCCAACACATGCAAATAACCAAAACAATACATGAAAGCAATAATGAACTTGAGATTTCTCACTTCAAACCAAGTGCACACAAACTTCTCCCTTCAATCCTTTCTAATCTTCTTATTTTTTTTCATTTTATGGCTCTTTCTATTTTACCAAACATAATTACTGCACAAGCTTCTCATTTTCTCTCATCCTTTGACTTGAAGTCAATTATAGAAACAACTTTGTATCTAAACTTGTGCATGTCAAGCATGCACACAATGCTAATGAAGCATACATCTCTTTAAAGATAAAAACACACTTCACAAGCATACACCTTATACATACACCTTATGCATACTTCTTTGTAACTTTTACACACAAGCATATGTAGCACCTCTTTGCTTGACCACACATTACTAATTCACATGATTAGCATAATTAAGCACGTTTATGATAATTAATCAGCATTAATATTAAGTTAAACATTAAATTAATTAATATTAAGCTAATTAATCATGCTTTAAAAAAATAAATAGCTCCCCATATGACATGTTCCATTAAAATATATTAATCAAGCTCGTTGATTAAGATAATTATTCACTCACAAGCATACTATTAAAATAAACATGATGCTAAACAAGATATTGTTTTACATTTGAAATCCAAACATAATCTTTATCTTTTAAGATAGCAAAAATCAATAAAGGCTCTGATAAAAAAAATCATAATAAAGCCTTTTTGTTTTTTTTGGTGAAATGCAATCCAACTTGGTAGCTCCCTTTTCACACGGATTCATAAATTGAACCTTTGGATGAAGTCGTGCTCATATTTGTTTGCCTAGCCTTCTTCCTTAATTGTTAAAATGTTCTCCATTTGGTAAAACTCTATCGAGTGAGATCAAATGCACGTTTGATATCTACCACTTCTGTAGACTTATTATGTTAAAAGACTCTCTTTAGAAATTAATACCTAAAAAAATTAATTATAATGCAATAAAGTACCATATATATATACATACTTTAACTTTTTGAGTTTTATTAAACTACTTTATAGTACAGTATATAGTATTATATTATATATGTAGTAACTTCCTTTAGTAATAAAAGTGATTTCCATTGTTGATGAGGTTTAATAATGAATCCAATTTACTAATCACTAATAATTTTCATTATTTGTAATCATATTTTATTGGTTGAATATATATTTGATTTTTAAAACTCACTCTATTACCTGCTTTTATATAGTAAGTCACATCTCCAATTCAGGTAAACTTTAATTTTTAAATTTTTTTTGTGTGCTTTTTGCGTATGGATATTTATATGTGTATATATCTATCTTGATGATTACATCAATTGAAGAATTGATAATACAATAAAACTTGCTTGGAAGAAACCAATGAACAAAATAAGATTTTTAATTTATTTAAAACGTCCTCATCCCAAACACCAGGTATGATGTTTTGCGTTATTATTGTTACATGCAAAAGATGTCATAGCATTGACTAATGGTTTGCAAAAACAATGCTCATTTTTTAATTTTTTCTTTCATGCAGAGTACTAAAAATTAATGTGAAGACGACAGCTAGGCAAAAATCTATTGTTATTAGCTCACTGGAGTTTTTACAAGTTATTTTATTATTTTTTAACATTTTATTACAATTAAACAAGTTAAGATTGTTAGTTTTGTATTATATTTTTATTTATTTATAATATTTATATTGTGCATTTAACAAGTCTTACTCTCTTGTGCATTGCACGGGTCGACACATAGTTTTACAATATGAAACTCATCAAATACACCAAGTTATGCCCTAAAAACACGTGTGATAGCTATAAATTTTTTTGTTATTTGATTTTAGGAAAAATCAAGACAGAAATTACACCTAAAATCATACTTTCATTTAAGTTTTACCATGTGAACTCATAGAATACAAATATTTTTTTTTCCAATAATAGTAATAATAATGTTTTTCAGCTCCGCATTGAATATGCACCAAATGGCCTTGCTCCCCTCTCAAAATATTTATGAATCGACCTCGCATAATATATATGAATTTGAGCCACAAATATCATAAAACGAGGAGCAAGGCAACGAGGTGCTCCATGACCATTTAATAATTTTTTAAGTAATAATAGATGTGGAGAATGAATAGTTGGTGCATAAATTATTCAATATTCTTTAAGCGCCACACTATACTTGGTCCACTCTCTCCTAAATACAGCAAGGCTCCCTAATTTTTTTTTGTACGGATAGGTCTCCCTATTAAGTGAGTCAAAACACATCTATTAAGCCCAATTCATTTGTCCCACCATAAGGTAGGTCTCCTTGCTTGGTGGGTCATGAGTAGGAATGGATATTGGGTGAGCTCGGGTCAGGCCTATATAAAAAAAATTTCTCATTAGATTCAAAACCAAATCTCAAACCTGCACAATTAAAGAAATTACATTCTCAATCAAGTCCATTTAACATAAAATATGTTTAATATTAAAATTTTTCTCTATAAATAATATTGAATAATATAAAATTTAATTACATATACATATATATAATATTAAAGTATTAAAATATATTATTTTATATATATTAATCTTGACCAGACTTCAAATATAATTTTTAAGCCTGCCTATTAAATTAATCGGACTTAAAAAAATTATCAAGCCCTATAATTTATGGGCAGGCTTACTCGATTCTCGGACCTATGACCATCTCTAGTCATGAGATGGGCATGGTGGATATGTTCGGACTCACATAAGATAACCTATTTCATTTGTAAAAGGTGAATTAAAAATATTGTGATACTTTACTAAAATTAACTGGGTCAGATCAATTCGTCAAGACCCTTGATCTTCCTTTAAAAGGTTCTCACTATATTACCAAAAAAACTACATTAAACAATTTTTCATGGTGATCTATATATGTACACAGTAAATTTTTTTTGTTTTATTTATTTCTTTAATGAAAATGATCTTGTTTGATTTAGGAGTTCGTGGAATGTGGATAGTTCTTTCTCTCTCTTTCGCTTTCTTGGATGCTCTTGGAGCACGTTGACGAGAAATAGAAAACAGGGCACTCTTTTATCTCATGGTATTTGACTATTTGGGACCCGTGGGTACTGAAGTCCTGGTCCGTGGACCCCTGATTTTAGTCAATTTGACACGGGGCGGATGAACCCGTATGGCGATTTCGGGGCTACTGTTGGGTACCTTGAAAAACTTCATTCATAAAGACGAGATTGATCGAACCGCGATCAATTTTCGTTTGATAGGGTTTTCTAGTTTAATTTTTATTTAGTTTATAAGTAAAAAAAATTATTTTTTTAATTTTTTAATTTTTTAATTTTTAATTTTTTGATTTTTAATTTGTCTTTAGTTTATAAAAGTAAAAAAAATTTTTTTTATTTTTTTACTTATAAACCAATAAAATTAAAAAAAATGTACCAAACAGGCCTCAGAGCTTCATTTCATTAGTCCCTATTCTATATTTTTCAATGGTCCTCAGCATTTAAAAAAATAACATTGAAGATAATCCTTATTATTGTTTAAAAGTTACTAAAAAGTTATAAATCAAAGATAAATGCTGAATATCTTTCAAGTTAGTAATAGATCATAAACCAAACCCAAAAGCTAGTAAACAAACTATCACCAAATAAGTTTTTAACAATAAAAAATTGTTCAAACGTTGCAATTTACCACTTTTTGATTTACCTCGTTACCCTTTGGATGATTACAATGGGATTACTTTAAGAGAGAAAGTGAGATTAGCAAAACTCATTAGCAGACGAAGAATTTTTTTCCCTTTTTCTTTTGGTTGCCTATTCTTCAACTACGTCATATAAACTTTGATGTATTTTATAAATAACATGTGTGAATCTCTTATAATTAAATTAATTTGAACTTTTCAATTTAAATTTTGAGTATAACAAGCGTCATTGGTCTATGTAAGTACATTAACTCACATGCTCACTTAGAAAAAACTACACTGGCACCATGATAACTACAAACTATATCTTTTACGGGATTGGGTTCCATTGGTTATGCTCGTGATATGAAATCTAGATTAATGAGAATTTTTTGGGCACGCTCTGTCACTTTATTTGAGGTTTGTTTGGTAGAGTTTATTTTATTGATTTTTTGAGTTTATAAGTCAAAAATTTATTTTATTATTTTTTTTTGCTTTTATAAGTCTAAAATAAGCAAAAAAAAAGTCAAAAAAAAAATAAAAAGCCAAAAAAATTGACTTTTTTTTTGCTTATAAGTTAAAAATAAATAAAATTAAAAAAACTTACCAAATGAACCCCTTAGTCGAGTGGATTCTCCACCAAAGTATGCCCATCTTTATTTGTATCAATAAGCTTGAACCTCCCTCAGCCAAATCCAGTGGATTCCTCATTTGATTTTGACTTTAACCAAACCTGGTTATTTTCATGTTTGGAATTTGTGGAAGGAAAGGAAAAAAAAATTATTAATTTTTATGCTTGATTCTATCTAAGAGAGAAAGGAAAGCAAAAAAGAGGGAAAGAAAGAGAAAAGTCTGGAGAAAAAAAATCACTCTCTTTATTTCTCTCTCATATTTTTTTATGAAATTGTTTTTATGGTTTGATGCCTAAAGTGGGGTTCATCAAAAAATCCTGTCTAACCTTACATTATAACCAAACATTGTTTATTATCGTTTGTGAGTAAAAACTAGAGGTAGTCATTGGTTTGAGAGCCCGCCCAATGCTTAGAAATTTGTTTTAAGATTCGATTAATTTAATGAACAAGCTTAAAAATTGTTTTTGAAGCCGGCCCAGTACAAAATATATATAAAATAATATATTTTAATGTTATATATATATGTAATTAAAATTATATTATTAAATATTATTTTTAGAAAAAAATATATATATTAAATAAAATATATGTTAAATGTTAAAAATATAATTTTTTATAACTGGACAGACTTAAAATTTAATTTTGAGCCAAATAAAAATTTTATTTTGCATAGGCCTACCCAAACCTGATCTGACCCGGTCCGTCCAATGTACAGTGAGACTTCCCAAACCAAAGTTACCAAACACCTACTCTGGAAGAACGTCCACAATGACTCTCTCGCTTCTCCGGAGATGGAGGAGTACCTCTCCGAACTTGTTCCCCCGAAGCCGAAGATTTCGATCAAACGCGGCACTCGAAGCCCTAGCGAAAGCCTCCGAAGAGAAAACCCCAAACATCGCCCTATACAATTACCCTTCGTTTTCCGGAGCTTTCTCAGCTCTCTTCGCTCACCTCTTCCACTCTCGTCTCAACCTCCCTTGCCTCATCTTACCCTTCTCCTCCGTCGAACCTCTCAGGTCTGTACAAATATACAAACACTCACACATATACACACACACATGTATATATATATATATATATATACATGCATTGTAATTTGTTAAATCTGATATGATATCCTCGTAATATTTTCACGGAAAGAAGAATTTACTTCTTTATTTTTTTCCCCTACTTCTATTCTCTTTCCTCAGCTTTCTGAGCAACCAAACGGTTTTTCTTTATAGATTTTATTCAACTAGTTTTCAAAAAATAATGTAGGGTTGAAGATTTGTGCGTTGAAGGACTCGAGAAATGCTACTTTCTTGATTTTCTTGGGCCGAGAGGATTTGCGGCGGAACTTTCGCAGCGAACTTCATGCGAGTAAGCAAACATTATATTAATTTGATGTGACGATTTTGTTGTTCTATTTCACAGCTGGTTTTGGAGTGTACGGTGACTTAATGTTAATTTGCTGGTTTAATTAGGGTTGTTGGGTTCGATCATAGAAAATCAGTACTGTCCAAGATTTCTTCTGACCATGATTGCAGTGGGAACGTCATGTTTCATGTTGATCTTGCGAAGAGTAGCTCCACTGCTGTGTATGAATACTTTTCTGCTAAACTTTCAGAGATGACATCTAGTGATGTGAGTACAAGTACAATTATTGATCGTTTATGTTTTGATTAGCTAGAGCCTTTTTGTTTTGGTAATTTAAGGTGGTGTTTGCTCGTGGGGAATTGGGTTTCATTTAAGCTCCGTTTGGAAACTCCAGACCTGGATTTTCGATGGAAAAAGGAAAAAGTGAAGGAAAATAGAACAAAATGAAGGAGTAATTTTGTTATTTTTTTCATCACATTTTCGTTTTCGTTTACTTTTTCAACCAAAAATTCGGGTTCCAAACGAAGCATTAGTTATTCAGTTCAACTGGATTCCAAAATCCTAATATTGCGGTGGGAGTTATGGAATTGAAGTTCAAATACAAACTTGGTACATGAACTGAGGCTCCATTTCCATGCAACCAGCTGAAATACAAGTGTTAGTACGAATGTATTTCATTATTTATGTTTAACAGGGGGAGGTCGTAAGTTTATTAAACCCAAAAGATCGAGATCGTGTGGAATTGGTTCTTAAGTACATTGAAGATGCAGATCTTCGCCAATGGAGCTTACCAAACATTAAAGCATTTAACATTGGACTAGGTGAATGGCGTTCGATATTGAACTGCATCACTAATCTACACATGTATGAACAGGTTCAGTGGTTCAAATTTGGATTTTTTTCTTCAAGAATTAATTTTGACTAGCACTATTGTTTAAATGCTACTGTTCTTTTGTTTGATACTCATGCCTGATTTTGTGTCTTACATTTGAGCTTTTCTTATGTTTAGATTGATCATAGATTTGATGTATAAAGTGGGGAGATATGTTCCTAATTTTGTACTTCAGCAGTTGTAGTTTTTAGTAGCACTGTTGTTACTACTTTTATTATTATATTTTCTATCATTATCTCGTATTTTATATATCAGTAAGAATTTGGATCATTGTTTCCAAGTCCCATGAAATATTCAAGACAAACATATAATGGGAGAAGTTTCTGGAAGTTAGCAAATGCTACTCTGATATTCGTGAAACTGCATTATATTCTATGGATCTGTGTCTTTAACCTGTAGATTTGAGTATAGTGAATTTCAAAATTTAAACTCCAGAAAATTTATCTCTTCTAATTATTAATTTTACTATAACAGTAAAACTTAATGTTCTTTTCAGCCCACACATCATCCTTTGAGCTTTTGATTTGAATTTTATTGGTTCATTTAGTTGTTTACTTCATCACTGAGGAAATGGGAAATGAAAATTACTAAATACTGGTTTTCTGATAACCAAAAGGGCTCTCCCTTGGCACATTCTATGGGGATGTCAAGATCATTGGAAGTCTAGAGGAAGAATTTGGGATGTGTGAGACCATTTATGATTGGATTTCAGTAATTCCATCTGGTAATGGTTCTTGTGTTTGGCATGGGCATGAACATTGGAAAAAGATTTTTGGTTTTGTTTTGTTTATTTAGTGATATGTGAGTGCATGTTGAGGGGCAGGGGGCTGGTGGGAAGAGTAGGAGTAAATAAAGTTGGAAGAGAGGCATAGGTCTCGTAATGTATTATGAGCAAAAGAAAATTAAAACATTCTTCATGAAAATTGTAATAGAATTATAGCGAACTAAATGCAGTGGATGTGAAATTCATTCTCATTAACGGAGTCAATGCCTAAGTTCAACCGTACATCTCATGCCACAAACCATACAACCATCTTAACATATTATAGAAAGTTTCGTGCACAGACTCCAACAAAGCACAGTATATCATTTCATCAAATTGTGGTGTGTTTCTTTAGTATAAGGCACAACTTCAGTCACATTTGCAAAAGCACGTCCATAGCCTTAATCTTCATTTACTGAAATGTGAAAGAATGGAATGAGCAAACCAGCTCTGTGAATAATGTGAATACTGCAGCCATAAAGGTATCATGGACAGAGAATAATCAAATGTGAAGGTGGGGGGTGACATTATGATTGTATGACTCCCTTTTTGAAGGACCTCCTCTAGCGTATTTCCAACTCTGTCTGATTCATTCTGCCCTCCCAGTTGATGATTTACTAGTTTTTGTTTCATTAGAATCTCCTGCATTCACAGGTTTTGTGATTGCCTTCCCAGCTGTATGGCTTTTTAAAGAACACATCTAGCATTACAGCAATAGTACATGTAAATGTCGTGCCTGAGGATTTATAAAGGCAAAAAACAAGAAGTTAGCTTGCTGCAATGTTAAATTGTACCTCCATGCATGCTATCTATTTTTGCTATCTTTGTTACATTGCTAGAAAGTTTATTAAAATTTATTCACTGCTATTTGTATGAGACAAGCAGATTCCTTGGAAGTGCAACATTTGTTGTTACTTGCCTTATCACACCAACCACCTTAGCGCTGGAAGTTCTAGTTTGAAATGAGCAGCTGAGTTACTTATTTCAAGAAACTGATTCATGCTGCCCAGATGCGGACATATAAGGAGAGATTTTATGCGCCACTGCACCATATCAATGACTGCATAATATAGTTTCTTTCTTTCTTTTTGTTTGTTGTCTGTTTATTTTTTTATTTATTTTTATATATATCTGAATCTAGAGTGCGGCATTAAAATGAATTATCATCTGTTTCACTTTCTCGTCTTCATCCTCTTGGTTCAGGTGCTTCAGTTTAGAGATGTATTTTTGTTTATTTAACTTGGCTCAAACTGTCTATGTTGACAGTTACTGGAGATAAGCTCTGCGGATTTAATTGGCAAGGGAAATTTTTATATCTCTACTCGCGAGGATGCTGCAAAAAAATTGCTGGATAAGGTTTTCAAAGTTCGTTTAGGGAAAGGATTTTATGGGGAGTGCCTGGTAACTAACTTTGGTGTTTTTGCTGTCTTCCAAGTTCCAACAATTGCAATAATTCCAAGTGCCTGGTTTTAACATTTGCTTGTAAAGCATGTCATACCTCATTAGTTGTTGGACATGCTAAACTTTTTTTAACCTTTTGAACTCTTCTTTTGTCAAATATCCAAGCAATTTTTGATTCCACGAATCTGGTTTGTAGGGAGTTAGAGCTGATGGAAATTCCAATTTAAGTGATGAAATTGGCAAGGAACTTAGCATAAAGAGTGCTGCAGCTGGATTGAGGTAATTTGCTATTAGAAAAGGTGTTCTTGACTTGACAATCGTATTTGAATTTTGTTATGTTCTGGAATGATTTTTTGGTACGTGAACTGATAAAAATCTATCTGCCTAACTGTTGGTATCTTTTGAGTGGTTGCAGATGTGAAAATTTTCTGTAAACAGAGAAAAGCCCTTATTTACATGGGGCCATCAGGGTGGCTCAACTTTTAATTGGTTTGGAAATAAAATTCTCATCTGTTACAGTTTGATAACCTAACATACATGCTTGCATTGTGTGACGGCATTCAAAAAGATGATATGTTTTCAATCGAGCAATATGAAATCTCAATATTTGATATTTCACTCTCTTCATAAAATCACTAATAATATTGAATGGAAACATAATGAAATAGTATTTCATGTTAAATATAATTTCTTGTCTCCTGTAACAGTTTAAGAAAACTGATCGCTCATTGAAACTGACATATTACATCCCAAGTAACTATCTAAAGTTACTTAATTCCATTGGATTACACTTCTAAGAAAGTATTATACAGATATCGTATTCTGTGTAATTTTGTTCAGTCTCAGGTTTTGCACATGCCTTGTGCCACTGATCTATGTTATGATCTGCATCGAAAAGCAGCTTTGTGGGCCAATTGCTTTGTTATGGAGAATTTGCATTTGTTAATAGCACTTACTATGACCAGAGCGCTGATAACTGTTAATTTCACCTTCTCATGTGGGCATCATCACTTACTGTCAAATGGTTGTAGCCAATCTAGCATAAGATAAGAAACTGGGTTAAGTTTCCTATTGATAAAGTCTAAGAATCATACAGTTAAGAGTGAGAAGCAATACTCTGATGGCTGAGTAGCTGCTGGGATTAGCACTTGTATCAATGGTGTCTCTGAATGAAATTGCATCTGAATGAGGAATTTTCTGGCTTTGGTACCAAGTTATTGTATTGGAGGTTCACCTAGAGTAGGGCTTTATAAAAGAAGTAAAGGGAAGACTTGAGAGAAATATGGAAATTATTTGTCTCCCACAATCTTGTTTGCCTATGGAGATTTGACTGATATTGGCCTTAAGAGCATAATGTATAATGACTAGTGATCCTCGAAATCTTGTGCATTGGTCTCATAAATGTAGGTGAAGATGGTATATGAATTGTTTGTACTTCAATAGAAACTTGCATTTAGGAAATTGTTTTATTAAATTATTCAGTTATTTACTTTATCTCATGTTAACTTTCTTGTGTTTTGAAAACTTGAAAGTTCAACTGAATGGAAAATATTTTGAACTTGTGTGATTTCAAGGCATGTTTATGATTACTCCAAACATCGTTGCTTGTAGTCATTGCATGTACTTTGACAACTTCACAAACATTTAAAGTTGGTGAAGGTAAATAGCTTCATCCACTTTGAGTTGCAGATGCTTCAATATATAGCCTATTGCCAGATTAAATACTAACAACTCTTAAACTTCTAAATTAAGAGCTTTTCTTATCAATATACTAAATTTTTTTTGGGATTATTGCTAATTGAGTTGCAATTTCATTTCATCTTGGATGTATGCATTTGTGATGTCAGGCCCATAGGAGCTGTTATTTACATGCAACGTAATAATCTTAAAATGTGCTTAAGGAGTAAGGATGCTGCTACTGATACCTCTGAAGTTGCAAAGGTGTGCATGGTGATGATACAAGCATATAATATTTTTTTGTCCGTCCTACCTCCCTCGAGGTTGATATTTTGGGATAAATTTTAACCAAGTTTCAATTGCTTGTCTAAACATGAAGGCATATGGTGGAGGAGGTTCCCCAAGTTCTAGTTCCTTTATAATAAGGATGGATGAGTATAACCAGTGGCTTTCAGGACACTCCCCATGAATGCATTAAGGTATGTAATTATTTGCTTTTTCTATGACAATAGTAGATATGTCTTTTATATGATATAATCCATGTAAGCCATTCCTCCTATAATCACGTTGTTGACATGTGCTGCTAGTACCTAAACATCTGACTTCTCAAACAATTCCCTTTATAGTTACTTGGTGGGAATTGAGCTGAAAAGATGGGGAACAAAATTGATCTTGGCCCTTGAATTGAAATCAAAACAAATCTCAGCTGTTGTAACCAAATGTATCTCACATACATTTAAAAAATCTGGTCTCCCTTGTTATATAGATTTTGGCATACTTATCCCACACACGAAAAAGAAAAATTGTAACTTGACAAAAATAGAGAGTAAAAGATCCCACAATTCTGCTCCATTCATCAGTTTGGTTGTATTTTTCTAATCATTCTCTTTCAATATTTTATTTTCCTTTGATTAGCTAATTGCTTACCTTTTTTTTTGTGTGTATATGACAAATAGCTCTCATCAAAAACATTTATATTCTGCACCCTCCTCTGGTTCAGCAGGTAAAGGCAGAAGGGCGGGCTGCGAGAGGGTTAGTTTGGCTTTCACATATGCTGTGGGGGAAGTTGGAGTTGAATACCATACATGGTAAAACATGACATTTCGTTTAGTAACGTACTTACATCCTCAAATTACCAATGGGATTGATTTGAACACCCTAACCAGCTCTCCCCTTTCCAAACAAAAGAAAGAAAACTCACCACCACTAAACCGGAAAAAGGAAAGAGTAGTTGAAGATGGATAAACCTAACAACAGTATCGTCAACCACAGAAGGAAAGACCAAAGAGTGAGAAAAGTGGATATTAGAATTAAGATTTGTAATATGATATATTCTTTCACCCTCAGGGGCATGATCCTGGATTGTTAAGCTTGTGGCCTAAAAGCATTATAAATGAGCAGCCAAGCATCCCAATTTTGAACAATTAGTCTGGGCTGTAAAAATTCTTGAGCCTTCTGTTTCTTATATTGGGCTTGGATACATTGAGGCATATAATGTTTCGACAATTTAATGAGAACGTGGTCACATTCACCATATTCATTAGGGGAAATGGCGAGAAGTAGGAAAACCATGAATTCCTAGCATTTTGGAAATAGAAATACCACATAAAGTCTTATTACAATTTAGACATCCACTTAGGTTTAAGATATATGATATTGATACATACCTGTACAAAGTCTTATCTACATAAATGTATGTAGATATCCCGATGAGGAGCTTATGGTATTGTTCTTTAAGATAATAGTTGAGGGTTGTGATTTTCCTAAACGACCAATCATGCTTCTTGTAAAAAATGGACTCAGCTTATATCTTTTCCACATTGCACTTAGTCGCACTTCTTCCTACTTGCAGGGCATTCATGGCATGTGGTAAGGAGTCGTGCTAGTGCGTCAAAGTTTAATTATAAGCTTCATGTTGCTTATACATATGTCTTATTATTGACTTATCTATGAAGTCTCTGATTTCTATATAGTGCCTAGGGCATTATAGGCTAAGTGAATTAGGGCTTCAATTTATGGTGTTTGAGCTATGCTACCTAATGCTGGACTTGCCAGTGTGGGATGTTGGGAGAGGTAGGCATTTATTAAGTAGTTCGGTGGGCAGCCATCTAGCATCATGCCCTTGACTATTGGACAAGTCGTCGTGCAAGTATTCATCTTTATTTATTTATCTGTTTAGTAATTTTTTGGGGGATGGCGGGATTGGTTAACATAAGCATTCATTAGTAAACGTATTATAGAGAAGTGAAATCCAAATGAAACATACAACCTTCCTGTGTCGTGTAGTGTTTTTTCCGGCCATCACATGCCTTGCTAATTTATGCTATGAAACTTTTGAACTGAGAACGTATAATATACAAGAATTAGTCCATCAGTTCACTGGGCAACCATCTATCACTATGCCCTTAGCTGTTGGACAAGCTGCCAAGTCACAATGTTCACCATTTGTGCCCCACCAAGTCAGGCCTTTATTCTCCATGCCAACTGAGAAGTATAGCAGCACAGCCATGAAAGCCACCCCTGCATCCAGAGCTGCTGAAAGAATATAGTTGTACCTTTGCCACCACTGCTTTTGGTAACGGAAGATGAAAAAATTGAAAATTGTTCCAACTATGATCCAGGCATTGTAATTTAATGCTGTTGCTGGTGGCATCATACTGGTTGCTCCCAAAAGGACTGGAAGGTTAATCAGAGGAATCCAGGACTGCTTGGGAAATGCCTTATGGAAGAGCCAAACAACAATTGGTCCCACTGCGCCTCCAAGAAAGAACCAATTCATGGCGCTGTAGTTTCCAAGGCTTCCAAAAATCCGTCTAGGCCCTACCAGACCCCATATAACGGATGCATCGAAAAAGACCCGATCACCAGGGCATGTCCAAGGACTGTCAGGTGGAAGGAGATCGTCCTGGCATATGTTCTCAACAGAGTTGAGCAGCCACCATGCCACTGTGATGTTTATAGTCCCCGCAATAATGGTTCCTATGAACTGTAATTTAGACATGCAAATGTAAGAGAATACAAGAGTAATATTGTCAGATTGAACTGTCACAAATGTCTGGAATAATTTGTACTAAAGAAAAAAAAAATTTGAAAAACAATAATCCTGTCTAGTTTGTGTGAAACCAATCTGTATCTTATATTGTAGTGTGAATGCTACTGTCACACTAACTTTTCAGGGTGAAGTAGTGCATTTAAGCCCATATGATATCTGGCAGTAATAAACTGTTTGTGAAAAATGAAGACTCTCCTTGGGATGATTTGTTGTAAAAATAAACCCGTCAAGTTTGGGTGAAACCACTCTGTGTCTTATACTGTAGTGTGAATGCTACTGGCACGCTAACTTTTCAGGGTGAAGTATTGCATTTAAGCGCATACCATATCTTGCAGTATTAAACTGTTTGTGCTTACTGTATTGCAGCAACAGTGTTAATTATTATGTTTCTAGTTGTTTCTCACTGTACACAAATATCTAGATGCTGCATTGTGAACATGTAGGGTGTATTATATGTTCTATGTTTTAGATTTTTTCATTTATTTGGTAGATATCAGATTTGTAGGAAAAATATGATGTACCTGAACTAAGAACATTGATCTTGGAGGTATCTTCATGTAATGTCCCAGCTTGAAATCACTGAGGAAAGAGACGGCCTGAGCCATACTCATATAACCATAGGTTTTGAAGCATACATTAGCTATTGGTCTTCCTGGATAAATAATTCCCATGACATACTCTGTGATTATGTTCAGCCCTGGTGTCTGTGTATAAAACATTAGAGCATTAGGGGGACAGGAAATAGATATTGCATTGATTTAAAGGAAATATCTGTGGTAATGATGGTAATATAACAGAAAATAGCATAACATATAACTTCACTTTTCTTGACAAAGCATAGGGTTTTACAATTGCAGATTTCCTATTTGTTACAACCTCTTCAAATATAATTTTACCATAACCTGGAATGATATTTTGAATTCTTGGCCAACAGGCTTGAAATGGTTACACTTAACAGAAAATAGTTCATGTTCAGCTTGTGCAGGCAAACATGGCATTGTAAATTATGAGAAGTGAGTGATCCAATGTCTACTTCTGGTGCTGCAAAGTAAGCACAGAAATGAAGGGGCCGAAAAGTCAGCTTAGGTACCTGATTTGTTGTAGCAGTAATGATGCTGATTGGAAGGGTGAACATAAAGGCGATGATGCAAGCAAATAGGAGTCCCCACCATGGCATCTGAACCTGATTGTTCAAGAAGATGCAGAGTACAAGAGAGACTGCAAGGGTCACTACAAGCAACAAGTAAAACCACCAGGAAGGTATGTCCTTGTATTTCCTCATCAATCTTGTATGGATATCCTCTTTACCCTTGTATGAAGCACGGAATCGTTCGTAGATCTCCCTGTGGAGTATAATTCCATCACTATGAGAGTATTTCTTATCCAAATTCCAGAACATGCAGAAAATGGATGTCAAAGTGCTCCTTTTCATCACTTAATATTGTAAACATATATATATATCAATGTATATTCATGTCATTAGAATCATGTAATAACATTAAAGAACATGTAGAATAGCGGGAGTTCATAAAAATTAGAGAAATGCTGTTTTCAGCTTTGAAAACTCTCATTTGGGTAAAACTGGACGTGTAAGCGTTTGGATAAATCCAAAAGTCTTTTCAGGTTTGGGAACATAAAATTTTTCACTTGGACAAAACTGTAACGGTGCTTGAAAGCAAAAAACAGTTTCATGCGTGCTACGACTGGAAATTCACAAAGTTAGATCCTTCTGTTGAGCGTTGTTGGGAGTTGGACTTTTTTGGGCCTTGATGTGGTTGTGCGTGTGTGGTAATTGAGTGTGTCCAAAAGAAAAAAAAATGTAACTTGGGGTTTGTACAAATTATTGACACTCCAAGACAATCCTATGTATTAGGCAAATTGGACATGAATTGAAGCTCATATAAATGTGGATAAACATAGTTTTAATGACGTATTCCTGTCTTGATTTTGATATTAACAAGTTTTAGGCCCGTGCGATGCCAGGGACTTGTTTATAATTTTTAGGTGTATTATTTTTGTTGTGATTTTACATATAAAATAAATATAATTTTTTTTTTATATTTTTATTTTTATGTAATTTAATTGTGTATTCATCTATTCATTTATTTTTAATTTAATTTGAATATTTGTGTGCTAACTTGTTTTATGTATTTCTATATGACCATCTATATAAAGATAAAGATGAATTATATGTATAGGGAGAGATCTAATGATTAAACAGGTTGGGAAGATAATGGAATTTCTTTTCATTTGAATTTACTTAATACAGCGTATAGTGGCATGAGTTTCACACTAATAAATATTCATAAAAATCAAATTATTACATATTTCTTTACCTACACAAACACTATAAACAACATGAATTAAATAAATACGATGAACCATAGTTAAAAAAAGTAAACAAAGTGTACCACTGAGACAACTCAAATAATTATTCGTCATTTTTAATTTTGAAAATAAAAATGTTTTAATCAAAGCTTGAGTACCACTCAAAATGAGTCATTTGTCATAACTACGGCAACAATGGCTTCTTTTATTTATGGTATATACATAGAGATTTATAAATTATAGATAGGGGTATCTTTGGATAAGGAAAATTGTACCTTCCATAGAAGAGGCCCACATGCGTAAGAGTGGATGCAATTGTAGCAAAACCAAAGCCATAAGTGAGAGCGAAAAACATGCTTAGATGTAGCCTTCCTTGCTCCTCATACTGAGGTAAATCTATCTCAAACTTGTCGTTCACAATAGCCGATATATTGTACCTCAGACCTTGGGCTGTGAACAAGTGTGAGGAGAAGATAGGAAACCTTCTAGCACCGTACATGTCTAGGCCCCAGTAGGATATGGGGATCACAACGTAGATGATCAAGGCATACCCGAGGAAGACATTGACAATGGCAAAGAAAGGGCATATGAGGGGGCTGAACAAGAAGGAAGCAACAGCAGTCCAGTCAAGTGTTAGGGCACCAAGTCCAAGTCCCCTCATGCCTGATCCAAGCTGCTGGGCTGTGACTGACTTGGAGAAAGCCCAGCAGATCCATGAGATGCTTGTGAGCGTTGAGAAGAGGTATCCTGGAACCACATAGCAGGAGAAGCTGCAAATTAGTGCAATTAGGAAGAACTTTGCTCTTGACATGCGTTCCTCGTCTTTTTCATGCAAAGCCCTGCAAAATTCAGATTGAACATTTCCTTTTGAGGTTAGTCAATAATGGAGAGCACACGTATAAGTAGACCCTTAGAAATTTATTTGTTTTTGTTCTTCTTCTTATTGTAATTATATTTCATAGCATATCTGAACGAGGATGTTGAGATGAACCAGTGGCTTAGTAAGAAGGATAAGAGTTTGAAAAAGCAAGCATCTTTCAATGAGAGAGAATTTGGAAGGTCTGGTAGAATGTAGTGAAAACTAGCAAGTGCAACAGAAGATTGTGCGTGATGTTTCTTATCGTAGGGAAGAATACTGTGGCTAAGGTTGTGAAAATCGTTCAAGAAAGTAAAAATAACAGGGTTTGTGTGTTCTTTTACATGAATAATGAAATGATATAATTCTAGGGGGTGCTTACAGGAAGATGATCCTTTTTTTTTTTTTTCCTTTTTCTGGGTAGTCATAGAGGCTCAGGTCAAGCGTTTTAAGAAATGATTTCATTTAGGCGGTGATTTTATCTTGCAAGATGAATTTAAATTCATATTAATACAATGGAAATTCTAAGAAGGGGTGAATCTATCTGCTCCCACATTTTGGCTGGTAATGAGCATGCATGCATTAACTAAATTCAAATTTAGTGCTGCGTATTGCTATTGTATATAGACAATTTCTCTGGCAAAGTTGTGTCTCAAAACATATTTGATCATACCAGCTGCAACACTCACCATCGTTATTGTTTTGCATTATGAAAAATGTTAGTCACCGGTTTTGTTTATTGGATTATTATCACAGATAGACACAAGTAATTGAATTTCACATATATTGGATAATGTGGGCCCTATCACCTCTAGTAAACAAAATCGGTAGCTCTAGCCAGGGCCGGCTTAACACTGTTGGAGACCTAAGGCGAGAAATTTTATGAGGCTTTTTTTACATTTTTTAATATTATTATAAAATTTGTATATACAATTATATTATTTTGCTTTTTGTTAAGACTATTTTACAATCTTGAATTTAGATAATACCATAAGTCTAAAACTATACAATAATAAAATCTCATTTATCATCGTTGATAATAAGATTGTAGATATAAATAAGAACTTGAATTTGGTACAACTTTTACAACAGGCCAATTAGAAAATTACAACAACAACATAGATAAAACATTAATTTTAATAGTGTCAATTTTTAATAGTGCCAAATAAAATGAAGAGTAGTGTTGTACTAACACAAAATAAGAGTACTAAATGAGAATATGTTAATAGAAAAAACGAATTATATAAGTTGTTGAGTTATTTGAAATTGATGATATTTGATAATTTATTTTCAATCTGTGCCACGTATAGAGAGAGTGTTTTATAGGTTTAGACTATTGCTTTTTTTTGAATTTATTTACTTTGTATAGAGAGAAAGAGTTGTTTAGGAGCCTTTTGGCCTATCTTATTTTAAAAAAAGTGATAATCATGACTTTACTTTTTTATTAAATTAATTAGTGTAAGTAATTTTACCGTTTTCTTTTAAGATGAGAGGTCTTTTACAAAAAAAATATTTAAAAATTATTTTACACTAAACTGTAATAAATTATTTTTAAAAAATTTGAAATCCTAAAAATTTGGAGGCTTTGATTGCCTAAGGCTTGAGCCGGCCCTGGCTCTAGCATTACTCGTGCATTATTTTTACTCTTCTTCTCATTGTTTTAGCTCTTACCACCATGGATGTTGTTAGGTAAATGATAGCATTCACTGCCTATGGCCACACCTAGGCAGCTCCACAATCCCAATCATCTTAACGCTACCTTTGCAACTTAAATTTGTTGAGAGAAAGCAAAGAAAAAAGAAAAAGAAAATGAAGTGAAAGAAGCAAAACTCGCTTCTTTGGGGAAATGATAAGAAGATGAATAGATATTTGTCCCCCCCAAAAAAAAAGCCATAAGTGTTCTGCTTGTCGTTTTTGAGGTGATATACGTACAACGTTACCACAGAACAATGGGTTTGATAAGTTCCTCAAAGCTAATTTCTGGCATGGAGATTAATCAGTAAGGGCGCTGACTATCATGTTTATGTGCATTGGGACTAAAGACATGGCATATGGCAATGAATGGAATGTTGCCTAAAAATGGAGATGTTGGCAGGCTAGTACTAATTGGTAATTGCAACTGTGTTATATTGTTAGTTTTGTTGATGCTTTCAATGAGTTATTGTTGTTAATACCTTTCAGAAAGCCAGACATACTTGGGCCAGCATCCGTTTGGAAAACCATATCTTAAGAAGAAAAATGGAAAATTTTTATGTCAATAGGGTTAGGAAAAGTCAAGTTAGACTGAGAAATATTCTTAAAAATGACCCAATTGATTTGATTACTTGAGTTTTCAGAAATTTTAGATTCACGACAAAATGAAAACAAGTCAAAAAGTCAAAACCGATTGTGGTTTCAAAATTATCATTGTTTTCATCTTTTGAATGCTTGATATATCGAAACCAAAAAACCAAAACAAAAGCCATTAACATGATGCAAAAATATGACTTTTTTGTTTTTTTTTGTCCTCCAAACTTAAAAGTTCAACTTGAAAGGGAAAAAAAATAAAGAGAAATTGGCCATAACCAGCTTGAAGGTATGGTAAAAGTCTAACTACACTTTTAATAAACACAAGGGCATGTTTGGTATTGCGGTGCCTTCGAATTTAAATGGGTTTCTGCAGCTCATAAAGTGATTAATGGTATGTTTGGCTGCATATATTTTTTGTGAGAGTTTTGTCGTCACAAAGCACTTTGCAGCGAAGTCAATAATATATGTACACGGGGAGCGAGATACGGGTCAATATATGTAGGTAGATTTGTAGAGATATAGAGTGAATAGACGTTTCGTGGACCCCACAAGGCCGAAATCTTTTAAAAGATTCTGAAAGTTCCTTTTTCTGCCGAAATGGGAGAACTCGGCAGTTCACTGGGTTGACTCGTTCTCGAATTGACATATGTACAACCCATTAATTAAGGCTGCATGCTATGTCTAGTTGCGAGGTGGTGGTGCCAAATGTAAGCTATTCATGAGCTGTAAAAGACCTTGCACGTGACCCACCTCCAATAAAATATTTATTTATTTATTTCATCTTAATAATAAAATACCTATATTTAAATAATAGAACTGACTGTCCCAACCCATAGATTACGATAACTGTTTGGCTATTACTTTGTTTTAAAGTAGTTATATAATAATCATCAATCAATAACCCCTAAAAACATATCATGGTAAATCGTAAATATTTAGTTATAATGGACATAGTCTTTATGTTTACTTTGGCATATCGTCCTCCATTAGTTGGCTCAACTGGGACGTAAAAAGTCAAAAGTTGAGCCACTGTGAGTTTGGAGACTTTAATACGTGACGGCGAATTATATCTTATAATCTCTTTTGGATGTGTGGCACCCTTGCATTCATTGATTTTGAACCGGAAATCTCCACGGCCTAATCGGTTTGTGGTTTGTTTGGTTTTTGTTTTTTTAAAAATAAAAAATATAAAAAATATTAAAATAAGTGTGTTTTCTTATTCTAATACATTAGTCTGGTACTGTTAACAGAATAATAACTTATAAATGCTATCATTAGACTATAAAAAATAAAGAACAAAAATACATACCTATGTTACATAATAAAAAATAAAAATTAATAGCACTTACAGACGAATCAATAATTTTTGTCTTATTTTTTGAAAATTAACTCTTTTAATCATTTTACATTTCCTATTATGCGGGGATTCAGTGGTGCTATGGATTCTCTTTGCAATCATTCAAAATAGGGACAAGATAGGACTTCACAATATTTGGGTGGGAGGGTTGGGAATCTCAGTGGAAGGAGGACCACAGATAAGATAAAATGATTTGCACACTACCACTATATAGATATAGATATAAATTAATATAGATATACTCTGTGTAATTTGTGTGCGTGAAATGTGAAGTAGACTCAATGAGGTTGGTAGGTCGGCGGAGGCTTACCGGAAAAGTGAGACCTGAACGAGAGTGCCGGGCCACCACATGTGCGCCGGCTCCACCACGTACTTCCTTAATAGCCCTGCCCAGCCATATCCTAACACCTGCGAATACCCCCAACCAGTCAGCAATGGTGGCTGAATTACCATTTTTTCAGTTTTCCAAGATTTGCTGCTTGGTTTTGTTTTCTAGAAATTGCTGAAACTGTTTGGTAAGTTGGTTTGGAAAAATAAAAACACCCAAGTTTTAAGAAATGTGTTTTTGAGCTTCCGAAAAATGTTTTCCTACATAAATAAAACTGGTACGAAAACGATGGTATTTTATGAGATTTGTCCTTTTTTTTGTTTATGAAAACACACAAAAAAAAAAAAAAAAAATACAAAATCAGAAACATAAGTTTTGAAAATCATACCGAACAGACGGGCAAAAGAGGGAGAAATCACTTGCAAACTCGACCCAAAAGCAAAAACTTACCAGTACAGTACAGACCAGAAAAAGCAATAATTTGCTTCCGAAAAGCAAGAAAAACAAATTTAAACTTCACCCAAAGATAAAAAGGATTACCTGAGTAGTGATGATAAGGATCCAACCAGCCAGAAATGATATTTTCCGGCGGTAAAACGCTTTGATAATGTTAACAATGCCAACGGCATAGGCTGACCCGTTACCGAAAGCACTTCCGGCATTAGCAAAGATAGAGATGAGTACGTGCTCCTTCATGTTAAACGGGCCCGGGTTGACAGAAAACAGCCTAGACCCGAACCCCGGTATCTGAAACTTGGCGGCCGGGAGGGTGGCGTGGAGGAAGTGGCCGATCGGGAGGGTGGCAACTTGGACGGTGATTTGGGTTATGATGAGCGGTTCGGTCCGGTAAGAGAAGAATTGGTTGAGGAAGGAGAGGAGGGCACATGATATTATGCCAAGGAACCACATTCGGAAGGTCCATACGGGAAGGGTTGGGTCGTCGGTGTTGGTCACGGTCAGGCGGACTTCCTCGATAGGAGAGACGTCGTCATCGTCATCATAGTAGCCGCCGCCGCCGCCGCCTGCGGTGGTGGTGGTGGTAGTGTTGGGATATGGTGCTTGTATCTCTAGAGTTCCCATATGTTGAGAGAGAACCAAAGACAAGTGAGCGTGTGGGGTAATTGGCTTTTGGTATTGGGTGGGAATCCTATGATTTTAGTCCATTACCTATTTATTACATGTTTGTAATTGACTTTGGGGTCCTAACGTCCATATAGTGGGCAAGTCAAGCGGATACATTCAGATTAGTGTACATCTCTTAAATTATTTATGCAAGCGTAGCATTTCTTTATGTGTATATATACTACACATGCACATTTTTATTGACTGCTTTAAAAAATAAAGTTAAATTTGTGCAGCTGAGATGTAAAACCTTTACATCCAAGTAGCAGAGGTTAGGATTTAGGACAATATACACCCCCGTGGCCTTTAGCTTTCTCATTGGTGGAGGTTGCAATCACTTCAAAATATTGTCAAAGATATACTATATATTATAGGATAATACTATACAATCAGAAAATTTGTACAGAATTTATTATCAGAATGATGTGTCTAAGTTGTGGGTCAATCACTTTAAAATAAAGAACTCACTAAGATGCTTGTTTATTACAAAACTGTCATTGTCATATCATTTTGGTGTAAAATTCTATACAAAATTTTGAAAGAATAATATTTTTCATATAATATAGTGAGAATTGGGTGGAAATAAAGCTAAAAATAACTTGACTAGAAAGGTTTCTTTATATATATTTTTATGTATGTATATATCAGCTAGAAAGGTTTCTTTAGACTTCATGACTAGCATCCAAAAAATAATGAGAAGGGTGGTTGGAAAAGTCTATTATAGTTGCCCATGATGAGCTGGCATTTTTTCTAAATTTTTTCATTTTCTTTTCATTAAAAGTGTCGTCAATAAAGTTTTTGGAGTGCCTACACCATTATTAGCATATTTTTTCATAAACCTTTGTAAGACATGCCACATTGGATCCATCTTTACAAAGTGATCTCTAGATACTTTCAATCACTCAAAAACTACAGGTACACCTTTAGTGAGCTGAAGTGAGATTTGAGCCTAAGATATCCGGGTTGACAGCTCATCACAGGATCTGCTTCCATTCAACTGAGCTATCAATATAGGTTGAAATTCATACACCGTGGGTCCTTCTCTAGACTTTTTGGACTAAATAATCAATTCTTATAGGGCCCAAAATACGAAATAAAGGAAATTATAGAATCTTCTATTGTATACGATGAAAATAATTAAATTATTTTATATATTACTTTCCACCATTTTAATTATTCATGTTATTTAAAATGCAAATGGTATGGTTATACCATAGTTAAAAAAAAAAAAAAAAACTTTTGAGAATAGGTCACTTTCATTCCTACTACTACTATTATTATTATTATTGCTTTGGCGTGTGATGGGGGAATGGGGCTGGATTAAGATGGAATGGAAGTTCACAATGTCATGCAAGTGGCGTCTCTTATTTAATACTCAAGTAACTCAACCGCCAATCACGGTTCCTATCATTGAGGAGCCCAAAATCCCCGTTATGAAAGTCCACAACTTGAATTCCGTTGGTGTTTTTTATTTTTCTAAATTAGTTAAAATTGTGTTTGGTAAATTAGTTTTAAAAAATTATTTTTACCGAGATTGCGTTTAATAAATTAGTTTTAAAAAATTATTTTTTGGACATTTTCCAAAAATTACTCTATTTTTTTCACAAAACTATTTTTTAAATTTTTTGAACTGTTTTCATATGGAAATAAAAGCAATTTTTTTTTATTTACGAAATAAAAGTAATTTCGTAACCCTAGTTGGACTATTTTTTGGTGTTTCAGCAGCAAATCAGTGTTCAAGCCTACATCCAAAGCTACCCATTCAACAGTTGGAAATTCAAAGAATTAATCATTAACCCCTAACTAATTTTTCTATAGATTCATATATATATATATATATAGAGAGAGAGAGAGAGAGAGAGAGAGAGAGAGAGAGAGAGAGAGAGGAATTGATTTGAGATATCCGGAATCTACGATGAGATTCCCAGTAGTCACGTTAATCGTCTCGTGGATCCAGCGGTTAGTCAACGTCATTTTTTCCAAATTGGATGTCAGTTTCTATGGGCTACCTTTCCTAGTCAACATGGTCTGGCGTGATGCGTTCATCACCGCACGGTCATAACTCTGATCACAACTGACCTGTGGCCGACATCAGAATGGGACCCACAAGTGGCGCACACACTTTCTAATTTGTCAACGTTGTAAATTCGTCCGGCTCTGATTTCCATGATATCACCGGTATGAAAATTCATAGTTCATGCTATCAACGGTCAATGCAAATAAGTGTAGAATTTGTTATGTTTTGGACTTTGGTATGCAGGATTTATTGAGAAAAAACGAAATAAAAGATGTCTATTTATTTTCTTAACCCAACCAAACAAAATGAAGGAATTTAATTCCTTTCCTTCATTTTCCTTTTTCTTGTTTTTTTCTCTTTTTTGTTTTTTTTCATATATTTTGAAAAAAAATAAAAATATATATAAGCTGATGACAAAATTGTATCTCTATTTTGTGCAAGGAGTCACTCAAATTTACATTTGACAAGAGATTCATCTACTTTGTATCACTCAAATTCTCAATTGTTACACCCAAATGGGCCTTAGAAAATAATGGGTTAGCAATCGGGTCGGGTTTGTCATATTAATGCATGGATATTACATTAATTGGGGTGTCATAGATTTATATGATACAATTAAATTTTATGATAATAATGATATTAGTAAGGGACAAATTTTTAATAATAAGGAACGTGAAGAGTGATTGAATTTAAAATTTTATATTTAGCATGAGAACCAATTGATTGCTAGAGCCAAACCCTAACACTTAACGTGTTCACAAGGTGTTTGGAACTTTAAGAAAAAAAGGGAAAAGAAGGTTCAAAAGAAGTTCCTTTGTTTGGTTTCTAGCTTGGGAGGAATGGGAAAATTGCAAGAGAATTTTTAAGCAAAATATTTTTGAATTTTCTTATGTATGGGTTAAACGTGATGATCCAATTAAGAATCAATAGTCCAACCCGAAACTGCTAATTTCATGTTTGAAAGTCAAAACTGCAATGACTCAATACAGAATTGTTCAATAAAAGGCTGCTGTCAAGCAAATACCATAGGCTACTACACAAGCTCGTAAAACAGCTCCAAGTGCCTAACTCTCCACAAAAGATATCCATCAACTCTTTCTTCTCTCTTTTTTACTTTTCGTTGAGTGGTTCTCTTTTCAAAATGTAAAAACAATGATTCTTCGTGAATAAAACAATAAAAATACATTTTTTAATCAACCTACATTGCGGATAAGATTCTTGACTACCCAAGCTCACCATTTTGTAACTATCGTTACCAGTCCACAACACGATACACGATTTTTTAAATTTAACTATAATAAAAAAAAATATTCGATCTTATATTTTGTATATCCATTGCGAAATTCACAAAATAAAAAAAATAAAAAAAAATCAATGCAAAACCGTGAGCTTTCGTAGTCAATTTCTAATTGCTTTGTCTACTTTCTGGTGACATTGGCAGACTTAGGTTTACGCAAAGTCTTTGTTATAGAATAGTTCAATGCGGGACAAATGTCTTATGCTTAAAGCTTTATGAGTTTAGGGACGCTGCCCACTCTCTTTCGGTGTTATTTTTATGTCAAAATAAAAAAAAATTTGATGAGTTTTATATTTTGTTTTCACAGGCGGCCGAGGAATACGTGTTAATTTAATTTTGTGTGTTTTGTACGTAATTTAAATAAATATTAATTGAGATTAAAACATTTTAGTAATTTTCGGTATAGATTTACAGAAAATTTGGCTTGAAAACTTATAATCCTCATGTGCAATACCAAGGGCATAATGTGATTTTAAAGAGATTTTATTGTGGGCTCTAGGGTTGCCCGGTCTCATACCTTGCTCATATGTCCGAGATTCAAACCTCAGATTCTCCCCTTAAATCTATTACAAATGTTCACAGAGAGAGAGAGACACACACACACACACACAATATAGGTTCGTTAAATGTAGCAAATTAAGTTGCAATAAAATTGAAAAAAAAAAAAACTAATAGATCATTTACAATGACCTACCTAAGCTATTAATCTGATATAAAATCTCTTTGTGAAAGGCCAAATTGGAAATATTGTTAGGATGGAATCTCTTTGATGGGAATGTTGGAAATTGCAAATCTTTTGTTGTTTTATAAGTTATTTTTTCTTCTTCTTATGGTTTTACTCCATTGAGAAAAATAATAGAAGTAAATTATTAATATATTTATTTTCATGGTTGGTTAAGAAGATGTACTACAATAGCCAACTCAAATGTCATAGAGGGTGAGCTGTGAAATTAATTTATTCCAGCAACTTAAAGTGAGAATGTAAATATGTTGTCAGTGCATGAGCTTTAAACCCCGTGAAGTAAAGCTTGAAAATTTCTTTCATTAAAACCATCATATTACCCAATAAGCACTATTTCTTTCCTTAATTTTATTGTATTATGCATATATACAAAAATTTCAATGTCTGCAAAAATAAATAGACAAAAAAATAGGATAACAATTGTATTTATTGATTTAAATGAAAAGTAGGTACAATTTTTGAAATATTCTGAATAAAAGAATTGTCCTCTGATTCTTCTCTTCGATGATGTTAATTTGAGGGCTTGACAGTTTTTTCCCAAATCAGATGTAATATTGACTCGAGAACTTGACAGCTTGTTCTCGAATCGAATGTAGAGATCGTTTATATTCTTCAATTTTGTAAAAGAAAATCAATTTGTGTTTGGTTGACTTAAGAACTTGATGGCTTGTTCCTAAATCAATATGGATGGATTCTTCAATTTAGGGAAAGAAAATAATAAAGTTGTAGGACTTTGCGACAAACTTTTCAATTTGAATATCTGAACATCAACTATGAGAGAGATTGATGAGGCTTTGTCACGAACAATTGTCCTGAGACCGGAGGCTTAGACAAAATTTTTTTTGGGGCTTTAGAAGCTTCAGTCTGGAGCTTTTCTGTCTTGTTTCAATTATGAATGAAGAATTGTTCTTTTGAATTCTCTTTAAGAATGTTGATTCGAGTGTTTCAAGCTTGATCTCGAATCAAACGGTGAGTTCTTCTCCAATTTGTGCGAAGAAGATGATTGAATGAAGAATTGTTCTTTTGAATTCTCTTTAAGAATGTTGATTTGAGTGCTTCAAGCTTGATCTCGAATCAAACGGTGAGTTCTTCTCCAATTTGTGCGAAGAAGATGATTGAAGGAGAATGTTCTTAAGGGCTCTTGATACTTAATCTGCACAGCTTTCACTAGCTTATTGTAGACAAAAATTTTATGTCTCTCTCTTTAAAGGGTCACCCCTATTTTATAGTTGAGGTTTGAGAGAATCTTGATAGTTTTGAATTACCTTATGATAATTATCTCTCTTTAATTTAAAAATATTTATAGACACGTGTCTAATTTTAATTGGAATAAAAATTTGTCTATTTACTTGTGGGTCTCATGTAACAAATTGTACAATTTGATTAGTTTAAAACTTGACACTTGAAAACTACATCATTTTGACACTTGGCGACATGTAATTTGCTCGATCTTGTAAGTTTTGATGAAGTTTCCAAGACACGTGGCTATTTTTGATTGGTCAAAATTTGCGTGTCTACAACATCTTTACAATTTCATAGATTTTCGTTAGGCAAAAACATCATCGTTCTATCAAACAAGCGGATATTTTTGGTCATTTTAACCTCAAGAGTTAGCCTAGTAATAATAGGGTTGAACTGTAAATTCAAACGCCTTAAGTTCGAAACCCGGCAACTCTTTACAGCCAGGTCGTAAGAGATTTATCTATCGTAAATCTTCTAGTCCTAGTGTAGATAGTATCTCTCTTGACTAGACTGGAAAAAGAATTACTTAAGAAACGTATAAGTTAAGCCGGACACTTTTGATTGCATAACTAAAAAAAAAAAAAGAAATTTAACACCTCGTTTTCGTAGAAACCCTATTACTCCAAGCCCATACACATCTCATTGAAATGGTCCGACTTTCGATGCCTGATATATGGATTCTCATTCAAGCTTTACTATTTTAAAGGTACCACTGGAACTTCTCAACGTGGGCCCCTTGTTAGCCCACTCCCAAAAAGTTAAGCAAGGCCCAAGTTTACGAGACAGGGTGTTTGCTGGACCGCGCCCATAGTGCTGTGTGAACCATGGCCACGGCTATTGCCAATATACTTTTGATTTTAGGTTAAAGGGGTTTATTAATAAATTAGTACTTAATTTAGAATTGATGAGAGCAATAGTTGCTTTAATAAAAGCCACTGCTGCTTTGGCAAAGGAGCTAAGCTATGTAATATAATGTTATTAACATAAGAGAGATCTTTGACTGATGGGTCAAAATTTCGATATCCCAATTCTACTTTTAGTTTTTATTATTTTTTTGTTTTACTTCACGATTAATAGCTACTTCTCAAGGGAGAAGGTACAATTAACATAGTCCATATAGAGTATTATATAAGCCTTTGAAATGCTTATATATCAGATTAATTCCATTAATAAGTAGGTGGAACCACTTAGTAGATGAAGATGGCTCACCTTTAGGAGTTATGTGTTCAATCACTATATTATTACATCCTAGTCTTTCTCCCTACTTTCATTTACTAATCATTCCACTGGTATATATATATATATTTGCCTTCAAGGCTAGAGTGCTGCGCAACGTTAACTGACCTATCAAGCATGTCTCGATATCTTGACAATGGATGGGTTACCTTAGGTAGAGGAGGTTTGTAAGGCTAGCTGGTTTCATTATCCAAAACTCATGTGTTCCGTTTTGTTTGAGATCGACTCGTTTTACAAATAAAAAAAAACTTGAATTTATTTTGAATTTTGTTTATTTTTTGAATTTAACTCAGATGAAGCTTAATTATTTGAGATTGACTTCGAAATTTGAAGGACCATGCAATTAAAGCAAATTTTAATAAACAATCTGCTACTCGGGTCGCCTTGGCTTGATTAAATTCTTAACAAATATCCCTAGAAAATGGTAGATGCAGATATATGTTCAAACTCTTCTGCCGGCCAAGCAAATGTTCCAACTTCAACTACTTCCAAAGCAATTAACTTGAACAGGTGGTGGTTGTTCTTCTTGTTGTGGTTTTTGTTTTTGTTTTCTTCTTGTTCTACTTAATGTTCCAATATGCTCATCAATTTAATGAATCATACATTGAATAACAGATAGTGATAGTGATGCAACTTTACTTTAAGGCAACCCTCCTTTAAAAACCTTTGGAACTGTCAAAAGTTCTTTTAACACCTTTTGTCTTTCTATTCCTATTCCTATTTTTTTGAAGATGACAAATACTCATCCTTGGATATTCATCTGGTAGAAGCATCCACAACAGGTAACAACCCATGGCATGCAACCAAAGAGTTGGCTATAATTTTCTCTATTTTGCTTGTCTTCTTAATGTTCCTATCATTACTATTTATTTGTGTATTTGGTTCGCTCGTAATATTCTTTTTTATTTTTATTTATTTTGGTTTCGGTCAGGCCAGCTCGATATGGTCCGAGGCCTTAGGTAATGATTTTAAATGAGTTTTTTTTATTTTTTTTAATATTATCATAAAAATTTTATAAAAATTATTTTATTTTGTAAACTATTTTTTTTTCTAAAGTTTACTAGTGTGTTAATTATGTGGCTATTTTTTTACAGCGGTCATTTTTCTCATTTAGACCAAGGCCTTTTTTTAAAAAAAAATTTAAAAAATAGAAAACTACATAGAGCCTTAAAACTACATAAGATTTTAAAAAGTTTGAAGCCTTTAAAAAAATTTTATCTGTATAATTTTTTGTTAAGCTAATATATTTTTTTTAAGTTAACTAGGTGAGTTGGTTTCATGCTCTTTTTTCTAACGAATCTTCTTTTCTCACCTAAATTAAAGCATTTAAAAAAAAAAATGTGAAAACTATACTTGACTTTCACTATAGTATATAATGTTTTAATATTTTCAAAAAAAGTTTATTTGTAGAGTGTACTAATTATTTATCAAACAACAGTTTTTTCTTTTGATATTCATTAGTACACTATGTTTTGGACTCTCTTTTTTCTAGACTAAAGCCTTTTTTTAACCTAAAGATGTAAAAATTATATAGGACCCTACTAGGTTTTTAAAAAAAATTAGGGCATTAAAAAATTGAACTCTTTTTTTTTTTAACAGATAACTTTATATAAAAATAATTTAAAAATTATATAAAACTTTATTAAGTTTTAAAAAAATTAGAGGTCTTAAATAATTGGAAGCCCTAGGCGATGGCCTAATTGGCCTAATAGAAGAGCCGGCCCTAATTTCAGTAAAGGTGAAGAGGATAGTAAAAATAGTCAATGCAACGTTGATTTTATTTTATTTTGTTAATGTGATATCACCAACCAATAAAATCATGTCAAATAAGTGAGTATTTATCCTAATTATCTAAAATCACATTGTTAGTTGAGATTTTTTTTGTAAAGAGATTTTAACATGCTTGTGTGTGCTAACTTGTAATATCACGTCATGAAAAAGATATATATGCCATAATTGTTGTGCTAAATATTTTTCTCTGGGAGGGCGTTGCTGTTTTCAAACTTGGCTCATTGTACAACTAAACATATATGTAACGAACATAGTTTAATCAATGGTCTCATATACGCTCACGTTACCATAGGTCACGCAAGTTATATAAATGAAGTTTTAAAATCTAGCTGAAATCCTAAAGATAAAAACTATGCTTTATGCAGACGATAATCTTGCACGAGCTTGATAGAGTAGTTGAGTAAATGCATGAATACTCTGTGGTATTAAATCAAGCAAGTAATCTAAATGAAATTTCAAAATCTAGCTGCAACCCTATAATTAAAAGTCATAATTCGTGTAAACAGTCATTTTACACGTGCTTAATGAAGTAAACAGTAGAAAGCTTGGATACTAGTACTAAATATATATATATATATATATAGCCAAGACCCAAGTGATTAGAGTTGAAGGCATGAGCTGAATTGGGTTGGCATCTGCACTAAATATAGTTAAAATATATGCCTTTTTTTTTTTCCCTATGAATGATGAGCAAAGCACTCTACAAGTTGCCATCACTTATTTTATTAGACAACTAGGCGTCAACCCGTCCAATGTACGGGCGTAAATATTTTTTACAATTAACTATTTGGGTACCATTATCTTTTATCATAAAATAATGAATAAGAAATATTTAGAAAAATAATTGTATATATATGTTGTAAGTAATTGATTTAAAATTCAAACTGATTAAGTATATAATTTAAATTTTGACAATATTAATTTGTTTTACGGTAATACAATGTTGTGAAAAATAAAGAGGTTGTAAAAACTCATATGAGTTAATCAATGAACTTTTTTTTTTTAATACTTTACATGAAAGAAAAAATTAATAGTATTTTATTTAATCATAGTTAATTGATTAAATTATTTTTTTAACTTAATTTAGAATTTTAAGTATTTTATTCCAATCCGACAAAGATACACATACTTTAATAAAACTAAAAAATTTGTGATATCTTTGATTTGCTAATTATTATGTTTTGCTCCTTTTTTTATGATTTATGATGTCATAATTGTCCTATAAACTACAAATCTTGCAAGTAATTTATTTCTCTAGAGTCCTGACTTTTTTTTTTAGTATCTTATTTTTAATAGTTATCTCAATCTTATCTTATATATATATATATATATCTTGTAAAATTAATAATGTGATAAATTAATAGTTATCTAACCAATTGCTAACAAATTTTTAATAGTTATCTCAATCTTATCTTATATATATCTTATAAAATTAATAGTGTGATAAATTAATAGTTATTTAATCAATTGCTAATAAATTCAATAGTTATCTAACAAATTGCCCTTATGACGTGGCATTTTAAAAATATAAGAGCATCCAGAGCGCCAAGTAGGAGAGAGACAAATTATAAGAACAAACACAACTTTTATATATATATATATATATATGATGTCATGTGCTATACTTATTCTTCTCATCTTGCTGCATACATAATCTTTGTATATTTCTAAATTCAACGCAGACCAGTCTATTCCTAATGGTTCCAACCACTTACCTTCCCAATGTAATACTTTTCTTTGAAAATGTCAAATGGCATGTTTTTTTTTTTTTTTTAAAGATTTCTTTTTGTTTTTGGTGAATTTTTTGTTTAAACATCAAATTCCTTTTGGAGACTATTTGTCAATGCCCTTGAAAAGAAAATTGGTGCTTGAAAAAAAAAAAAAAAATCTAGAAACAACCCACAAAGAAGCTATACCAAACGAGGAAGTCTGTTGCATTAATGGGAAAAACTAAATGCATAGCATATATAGAAAAAAATAGCCATTTGACCAAATATACCAAAGAAGTCTGTTGTATTAATATGATAGCATAGACAAAAACACTCATCGAACTTTCTTTTGTTGACGAGGAAACAATTTCTTTTCAAAAATAGTACATGCGACCTATTATTATTATTAGTATTTTGTATTGCTGTCCACTTCTATTTATAATGGGTTTATTACTTGGAAATAATTATTGAGAAAAATATATTTTGCAGCCTATAAATAGTAACACAAAAGGGTAAAAAAAAACCAGCAATACATAGTATTGTCTTTTTGGAAAATCACATTTTACTCTCCTTTCACTAGGCTCATTTTTACTTTGATCTGTCGTATTTTAAAATTTGCACTTCTTGTGATACGAAACAAATGTGAAACCTTAGTCATTTTCATCAAAGTTAATGGTTAAGCTCTGGAAATTAATATTTTTCAAAATAAAATTATTTTCTCACCTAATTAGAACATCAAAATAAAAGAAAAACAAAAATTTTAGAACACCAAATGAAAATAACATAGGATGGCAATTTTATTGGAATATCCAAATCTAAATCCCAAAGCGCAAATCCAAGTTGTTTTGCAGTATTATTGGTGGCGCCTAACTTTGTGAAAATATAGTTGAGGTAATCTAAAACGTATAATTACAACAAAGATAATAGTACTGTTAAGAAAATGTTAAGCAGTTAAATTTATAGGATACAAACTTAGTTTAGTAAGGATGGACATTTATTGGAGAGTAATACAAAGTTAAATTTCTAAGAGATGTAGGTTGTTTGAAAAAAAATACAAGTTCAAGATAATTAATAATTTACAACCATAGTTATCAAAATTGAATTGGATCGGACGGTTTAATCGATTCAACTAAGAATTAAACCCTTAATCGGTACAATTTAATTAATTTATCAAAAATGCATGTAAACTGGATTGAATTAGATGAACCTATTGATTTTTTTAAAAAATCATCTGATTTAACTGAAAAAACCAGCTAATAACTTTGACTTTTCAAATAGTTTTAAAATTTTAAATTTTGGTTGAAATGAAGATTTAAATTTGTGACTAGCATGAAAATTTTGATCATTTTACCACCAAATTATTACTTAATTGATGATTAATTTTACCATATTTAATATATATAGACTATATAATAACAAAAATATATATAATACTATAATATCCGTTGAACCACCGGATGAATCCTTTTATAGTTATCATTTTAATAATTATACATTTTTTTTTTACCTAGCTTGTATTTTCATCAAGTTAGACGCAGGTAATCGTAATTTTTTTCTCATACGAAAATATAGAAAACTTAATACTATTTTCTAATCCGTGATTGGCAGGAACACGATTCTGTCATGGTGACAGATTCTTTAAATTTACTAAATTTTATATATTATTTTATTATATATATTTAATAAAACAATTACAGCGCGTTAACAAGAGATAGTTTGAAACTTTCAAGTTTCCGGGTAACTGCACAAACAAGTTGAACTCGCCATTGGCCTTTTCTTTATTCGTCAACTTTCTTTGTTCCATCCGAAGCTATTCTTCAAAAGTTTTTTTAATTGTAGTTTGAATCTGTATCTATATACCGTCTGGCTCATAAACGACCTTCCATGAAACAGAAACATAGTTTTCGGAGTTCTTTCTGTGTTTTTGTTGTTGCATCTGATCTGGGTCTTCTTTGTTCAGGGATTGGGTAGCTGGTTTATCATTGAGGTAAGCTTTGAAGTATCATTCTTCTTTTGTTTGTCTTTTGCTTGATAATGTGTTTAATTTTAATATGAATACTGAGATGGGTTTTCTTTTGGGAATTGAGTAGATGCTTAAAGATTGAAATTCTAAATGTTTTCAGGTTTACTCTATGACGGATTTGAAATCTTGGTAATTTTTTGGTGGGGTTTAATGGGTTTGTTGCTATTTTGATGGATTATATATATTTGGGTTTTTATTGAGATCTTCAGAGCTGGTTCATTCTTGTTGTGAATTTGTTCGGTTGGATTTATTATCGCTATTGCCATCTGTGATGCCGAATTTGATTGAAAAGGGTTGTCAACTGACAATTTTGATGTGGAAATATTGAAATTTATTGATAAGTGCAACTGGCTGTTAAAGTTGAATTTGGGTCTCTCGTCTTGGATCTTCTTGTTCTCATTGTGGTTCTTTCGTTTAGTATCTGAGAGATAAATTTGAGGAAAATTATGGAGTTGGGTCGGGAAGAACTAAACATTAATGGAGAAGGAGAGGGAGCTGAAATGGATATAGAGCGCCCTCCTCAGAAGGAGACCCGTCTTTATAGGAGCCATTTTCCTGGAGCTGTGAGAAAAAAAGGCTATATTTTTGATGGAGAAGGGAATTATTATAACAAGGAATGGGATCTTTTAGAGGGTAAAGGCAAAGAGTTTTGTTGGTACCATGTAGAACTTCCCAAAGGGAATCAGAAACTGTCACAATCTGCACAACAACTCATTGGTGTTCTTTGTCCTCCCTTAAAACTCCAGGACATTCTCTCACTTGTCAGCAATGGACCCTTTTGTGGACATGTAGATGGTGCTCTTGTGTTCAGGGTTAATTCACCGGGCCCTGCATCTAGCAAATTTACACTCAGAATTGCTGCAAGAGTTACTGAGAATTCGGTGATTACAGTGTCTTTGGGCCGAGTCCCCAGATTGGGTTTCTCGCCCATGGGTGAGTCTCTTCTTTCAGAGATTCCAAGCTTAGAGACTCCCAAAGATGTTAGAGGCGAGCGGAAGGAAAGGGGTGGGATAGTGATCAGGGAGAATGTTCTTGAACTTTTATTGACAATGAATCATTCTGAGGAGGCTGATAATCCTGTGCCAAAATCTGTCTCGAATCTTGTTGTTCATATCATTGACACGCACGTGGATCACCTGCAAGATATTGTGACCAAACTTGAGATTGACCTGGATGCTGTGGAGTTTGAATTGGACAGAGGTAAATTTATTATTATGTCAAATTTTACTTGGGCTGCATAACTAATTTTTTCCATTTTAGCTTTATATTTTGGGTTCATTGGTTATACATTTATAATCAACTCTCTAGGTAGAAGCATGATGTGAGCATCTATTACCGTATTAGTTATTAAGGAAGTGAGATACTGACAGGTTGTTCTAGACTTCTAGTTGTAAGAACTTCTTAATACGATCCCCTTCATGTTGTTTTATTGCCTGGGTTCGGTATCATAGTTTTGTAATTAATACCTTTCTTTTTGTAGTTATATCACCTCTTCTTCCATTCCTTATGCATATCACTGATTTGCAATCTCATGCACCTTGATGGATTGCTACGTCTATGTTTCTGTGTCAATTTTGTGTGAGTTGAAGCAAAGTACCCCTTTTTAACTTTTTAGTTCAACTTAATGAGTTTAAAGTATCAGATAAGCTCCTTTGAAACTTCCATTCACATAATTCATCTATTCCAATTTTCTCTTGATAAGTTGTCAGATACTGTTCATGCGCGAAGCTAGAAGGATGAAGATGTGTTGATTATCTAATGTTTTGGATGTTACACAGCAGATGGTTGACTTTATGCTCACACAAACTTCAGTGATATTTATAGTTATGATTTTTGACATATGAAGAATGAAAATCTTGCCGTGTTCTGAGTTACAAACCCACGGCATTAGATTTCTCTTTGTTTAATAATTAGCACAAACTAAATTGTGAAATTCCATGTCTAGTGGATGCAGATAAATTAGGAAAGTACCCATGGATTGGAACTCAAGTAGTTTTAAGGATATGGGTAAATAACTTCTAAAATGTCCTTTTTCTCCACATACTTGAGTAACAACCACAGGAATTCCTATACGGAGGCAGGTAGCTATATGTGGCCAGTGGTTCCGTTATTTCTGTTGGGATAGCATTAGATGGGGAATGAATGGTTATTACTTAGTGGATTGTGAGGTACATTCTACTACTATTTTCTGACTCTTACACTCTAATATACAAAGTAAGACTTGCAAATGAGGTGATTTCATTGCATCGATATGACCAACCAATATTATGCCTAACGGCCTAATGTTGCAATACTTTTTTTATCTTGTTGAAATGAAATTTAGTGCACTTTTCATGACAAAGGCTTTTTAATTAACTGTCTCATACAGTTTACTCTGATCTGATTCTCAAGTGATGCTACTTCTAGCTTGTTATCCCAAACGTATAATATTTTTCTCATTCTAATCTCATTCTTCTTCTTCATCTTTTTTCTTTTCCTCTACGTTTTGAAAGTAATATTGCTTGTTCATTCTAGCTAACCATACTCCTTTCTTCTTCTTTTTTTTTGGTTCCTCCTTTGGGGTCTTGGTACTTCAATTCACTGTCTTAAATGCGACTACTCTTCTATGTACTTGATTCTTTAATGCGTATTATTAAAGTTGATATGACAGGTCACATTGGTTTTGACACATGTTTGATTCCTACATTTCTCATCTGAACATGGTATTATTCTGCAATTCTTTTATAGTATCAAAAGATTCTGCCCTTAGCCATCCCATTAATTGAGCTCATACAAATCCTCTATTGATGTTAACGGACTTTGATAACTTCATGCGTCTCAATTTGTAATATTGTGGTCTATGATGGTACTTGTGAAAAAGCTTGGTCAGCACCATTCATGTCTTTTTCCATCATTATTGGGATAGTATATATATGTAATATATAGGCATACCTACATAGACACATAGATCACAAAAGGAAAAAGGATCAGGATCCTTTCTGCTCCTTTTTTTTAACTTCACCTATTGTATTGCAACATCATTCTGTCTTTCCTTACAGAATCTGCATTGATTTACATAAGTTAGAAGTGAAATTTGTAGTTTAAGCTACCAGGTGCATCTATTAGGTCAGGGTGTGCTCTCCAGCTCCTGGCTGTTCTGATACAATGTAATTGAGGGATGAGTACTCTGTCTACCAAAAGCCTGAATGATTCAGTGTGCTTCTGAAGAATAATTGTCAGTCAACTGCTTCATGATTTATGTTTTTTTTCTTTTATATTTTTAGTTTTAATTCCCTACTCCTTAAATTATCCACAAAGAACATTTGTACCCTAATGAGGAAATAACGCCACTTGGATTCCAACTCCTTTTCTTTTCCTTATTTTGGTTATCTCAGAGCACCCACTCTGCTATGGCCTATGGGAGGTGCAGTTCATTAATATTTGGTTTCCTAAGATGATTCTAGAAGTTCAGAATTGGCATTCATAATTGGTAAAACAGTAAAAAGTAATGCAGGGCTAAATTGAAAAAGAGGAGAGAAGAAGAAAAAGCTTCAGCTTAATATATTTCTGATGACAGCTTTTTCGATGCTTCAAATTAATGTATTCTTCATTCTTGTTTCTTGTCGCATGTGATGATTTGTGTCGAGTTATTTTGATGCCTGATCTCTTCCACTTGATTGCAGGGGGTTTTGGTTTGAAAAAACAAATGTTAGATGATAGAAGATTCCCAAAAATGCATCTTGACTTGCAGCGCCTCCTGCAGGTAGATTCTTAGCCCCATCCATCCCCTCTATGGCCTAGAAAAAGGAACATGAAGAAAAATTTCACTAGTTATGGGAAATGGAGTCAAAGTAATGGATTAATCTTGGCATGCTTGATGTTCTCATGGATTTTAGGCTGCAATAAGTAGCTGTGAAAAGAAGACGTGAAAACATGAGGCCTGAAGTCAACATCCTTGCACCCAAAAACAAGAAGAAAACTGGCTCCTGATAAGGGAACCCTGTATGAGGAATCTGGGATCATCAAAATCTGACCAATCAAATTTCACTTTTTCAAGAGATTTTTGTGTGTTGGTTGTGTTTTTGAGTCCTCTTCCAAAGGGATGATTAGTGGAGCTTATCAGAATTGATTAATCTGAACTTTTGTCATGTGAATATCCTCTAATATATCAAACAATCATGAATTAAGCACATATTTTTGACATTATTTTGGTTTGTGTACAAGTATTATATTCCTACTTGAATGCAGGTTATTGCGCATGGGGAGCAAGTATTTCCACGAGTCAAGGAGAAGTGTTCTTCAAAACATTGGTTTGCCAGTGAAGACATTAGTTCCCTTGAAGAGTCAATTGGACAGCTCAGAAGGCTAAAGGAGAATGTCGGGTTTATAGCCAATCGTGTCACAGCAATCCAGGCTGGTCTAGATAGCTGGCAGAATGAGCAAATAAACAGAAAACTATATTATCTTTCATTCCTCTCAATCATATTTCTCCCTTTATCCATAATCACTGGAGGTAAAAGTCTTTATATAAACCTACCTTATTAAGCATTTCGTATCAAATTTGTTTCTTTCTACAGAATGAGAAATAATTTAATTCCATCACTTTGATGGATTGTCTGAACAGTGTTTGGGATGAATGTGGGAGGAGTTCCATGGACGGGGCAAATAAATCCAGAGCTGAAGGATGGCTTTCGCAATGTCATGTTGCTCTGCGTTGCAATGCTACTTTTTGTGCTTCTGTGCTTCCTCATCCCAGCTCTTTATACTCGCGTAGCTGCTTGGCAGAGGAAAAGAGTTTTGAGGAGAAGCTGGTCTCCAAACAGGAAGTCGTTCCTTAAGAGAAGCCTAGTAGGTGAAGAAAGAGGAGGTTACCTTCGGCTTTGAGGGAGAAGTAGTGGTGCATGCTGTTTTCAGGTACACTAGCTACATCTCTTCATCTATCCTCGTCTATGGAAGATTATATGTCTTGGTTTCTAATCAATTGTTGTATGATTTCTACTTTCAGGAAAACATTCACCCTCTTTTCCTTCAATCAGTTTGGCTGAAGATGAAGTCTCCCCAGGACTCAAATTGTTAATTCCGCTTAACCCTGATTCATATTGAGCACTTGTTCTCATTTAGTCTGATGAGAAGATGGAATTTGTGTAATTGAAGGTCAGAATCTTTCATCAGTTTTATTTATTCGTTTTTCTCCCTGTATCCAGTTCATATTTCTTTGCATTTTTAACAGCTTAACCTATTGTATAGGGATTATTTTTATTCAATTCATCAAACACATACACAGAGATTTCTAATGTGAGTTCATGTTAATGGCAAATGCTGCTTTGGTGGCACCAACAATTTGAACCCTGCTCTTGCTGGTATTCATGGATTCTGGTCCTCGTTTCTTTTTTCTTTTTTTAAATTTCGCTCTTGTGTGTTTTACCCTTTTGAACATTTTTTTGGTGGCTAGAATTATCAAAGTTCCCTTGGTTTTTTATTTGTAAAATCTTGCTCAAATTATGGCAAAAATAACATCAAAGCAGCTCAGAGGCCGCCAAGTAAATTCAGATAGTTTGCAGGATTCAGTGCACTGTTTTGCAGATTTAATGACTATCATATATTGAAGCCTCCCATAACATAGTCAAAAAATTGGGACTTCGATTCTTTGGATCCAAGGATAATTCAGGAACAGATTTAATCAGGAAAATATCATGTGACGGTCAAAAACTCATTTCTAGTAACTGACTTGGGAAATATTGTCTCCCATTGTTGGTACAATTTTCATCTTGTTGGAGTTACCAAGCTCATCATTTTCTATGCTGTATCTAATGTAGTTATTATATGTGGTTTGAAATTTGGTGAAATTCCACGGGGCATGGCAGCCGATTTTTTGTGTTTTTTTCAGATATAATACACATTTGATTAGTTTTTTTTTTTTTTTTTGATGGGTGCAATTTTTGATGAGTATTATTTGCATATTTCAGGCACTATAATGTCTAATTTTAAGATTCCGTCTTGCTGATTTGGGGATTTCTCTTTGTTTTCTTGAGACATTATTGAGTGCTCTTGGAGCACTACGTTATTCTTGCTCTATTTTTCACAAATGTAATGCGTTACCCTTGTTTGGTGGATCCGATTAATGTGTTTAGATCTACCTAGTAAGAGGACCCATTGCATTTGCGAGATGTGACGCAAAGATGAGGTAGCACTCTAAGAGAATTGAATAACTTTTATGTTTTCTTTCCTAAGTAAAATTGAGAATGTATTAGTGAGGTTGCATGAAATACAAGAGGTGAAGAAGGGCACCTAATTAATTTTCCTCTGAGACTTATTTTTTGGGCTTTCAGTGTTCTTGGAACACCATATTACTCTTGTCTACCTCTCATAAACGGATAGGTTACTTTTATTAGGTGGGTCTTGAGATAGGTTTTGGATTCACTTAATAAAGCATCCATTGCATTTGTAAAAAGAAGTAAAGATGAGGTGACATAATTTTTCCCAAGGTTGTCATCAAATCATTTACCTAGTTCTTGACATGTTTATATGACCCGACTGTTTGGTCTTCAAGAAAAGAACCAAAATTTTTCCTAAATAGGTATAGGCAAAAGGAAATATTTTTTATTTGTCTATGCATAAAAAAATGAATACACGTAAAATCTACTTTTCTTTTAGTTTTTTTATTATTTATTTATACTTTTGACAAATTCAAGAACTTAACTTGAGAGGGAACAGGGCAACAATTGGGACGAGCTCATTCTAGTTTTTTATAAGCCTTTTTTTTTTTTTTTAAAGTCCAATGATACATGCAAATAAAATCAAGGCACACACTCTTATCATCTAATTATGAGATTTTTACTTCAATTTGATTAATTCAAATCATGGTTTGATTAAACATCAATACTTTCTCCTCTCAAATGTAATTAATCAATTCGACTCAGGTTATTTAAATAATACGTAAGGATTTCATTTTTTGGATGTTTTCTAGGATTGTCAAATTTTTACATCGAAGCTGGATAAAATCAAATGCTCAACTAAAGGAATCAGCACATTTTTCAATTTTTAAATGAAAGTTGGATAAGGTTGAATGCTTTGGGCACTCTCTCATATGATTAATATGATTTTATTTGGTCTAACATGTATCAATTGTGCCCATAGAACTATATACAATACGAATGTTTTTTTTTTTTTTTTTTTGGTTTAGCAAATCACAATACATCACAAACTCAATACTAACCGTTAAAAGGATTAGCGGGGTGAGGGTTAAAACAATTAGTGGGGTAAGAGTATATGTGAGGGACAAATCGAATGTTTTTAATTCACTGTAACTTGCCTTTTCACAAGCGTTTGGATAAGCTTATAAATTATTATTTTTTTAAATTTGCTTTTTTCAGCTTTTTTAAACTAAAATTAATTTTTTTAAAGATAGTATTTTTTTCAGAAAATGAAGGAAAGAAAAAGAGTTACAGCCTGTTTGAAACTTGGGGGAGGAAAGGAAAGGAAAAGGGAGGGAAAGAGAAAATAGAGAAAAATTAATTTTTCTTCTTTATTTAATTTTGTAAAGAAAATGAGAGAAATGTGAAAAAAAAGAAAGGAGAAAATAATAAAGTGATTTAAAATTTTTTATTTTTTTTCTCTTAAATAAAAAAACAAATAATAATTTTCCTTTTTATTCCATTTTCCAAGTTCCCTGTTGTTAAATAAACTGAACTGTAAAGATGGAATTCAAACAAGACTTTGCTCTTTTACGTGTCGTTCGGAAAGGCCAGACTGAACTGGAAGGTTCGACCTCACAAAAACTACAACGCTACGCAGCATTCTCTCTCTCTCTCTCTCTCACACTAGAAAACTGGCAATTTTGTGCCTCTTCCCGTCTCATCTTCATAAACCCTAAACCATAATCCGAATAAACCCTCTCATCAATTATTTTGATTTCCACTTCCACTCTTCAATGGCGACCGCTGTGTTGCTCAGGTCTCTCCGTCGCCGGGAGCTTCGCTCTGCTTCCCTCTCTGCCTACAAAACCGTACGTACTCATTTTCGGATCTGTCATAAACCCTTATTTATTTATATATGTATGTAGAATTTTCGATCATTTGATCTATTCCTTGTTGATTTCAGCAACTTCCCTGATTTGGGTTTTCATCTGCTTCCGAGTCTAAAATTATAGTTTCCCCTGCTTGTGGAAGTGTTTATATATATATATATATGTACATATACAAGCACATATATCTCTAGATGTACATCTATATTCATTAGATATGCGTTTGTTTTGGCAAAGCAAATATGATAATGATCTCATATTCTGTTGTGGGTTGCTTTTACTTTCTTATCATTTTCTGGTCTTAGGAATATATGTTCTGTTCTGAGGTTTACTTAACTGCACCCTCTACTCTATGAATGGTATGCATAAATATTGCAATTCTCTGTTCCTTAAACTACAATTTGATTTTCATGTTTTAATGGGATTTGATTTGTTTTCTTTCTTGATTTATGGTGGGCATGTGATTGTACTTATACGGTTATCCCTCTTATAGTGGTGATGTTAGTAATTATATAGACATGAGCCTTCTCTCAGGTGTTGGGGAGAGTGGTGCTGGGTTCTTCTCTCAGAGTGAAGTCCCTTCTATCGTGGCCACGTCTTGTTTGGTTACTAGGTCATTCTTATTCTGAGCTTAAATGTGTACTCATATCCACCATTGCTTTTCAATTGCTTTTTTTTGGTTTTGTTTTGTTGCAGTTAAGGGTGTGGGAATGTTTGGTAGTTTAAATTTATGAAATGTCTAATGCTTACAATTATTAGGCAATATTTCTACCGTGTTATATAAGGAATGTTGCTTTTGAAGTTCTTAGTAGTTGTAGTTCGAAAATGAATTTAAATTGTGTTGCTTATATCATGGCACACAAATTACTGACTCTTTTAGAGTACTGGTTCCAGCTATGTCAATTACCATGTGATCCAGGCTTTGTACAATTTGATTCCCTCCCGTAACTAATTTTGTATGACAGAATTAGTCTCCACTTGAGTGTTTCTTTTTATGTTCTGCTGCATACACAAATGTAATATTGGTTTTCTTGATGCTCATAGCTTGCATAATGGATAGATCCCAATTTCAATTGGTGGATCCACATTTTGAATATAATATTTTGTAATTTCTTTTCAGTTGACTGGAAATGCCAAGTCGTCATGGGCTACCTCTTATTTGGGTCACAATTTGGCAAGTTTGGCCAGACCATTTAGGTATATCAGATAAAATTCTCTCTTCAAGGGTGCTTTAAAATTCTCTCTTCTCTCTCTCTCGTTAGGTAAGATCCTCTTCTTTTTGCTTCTGACAACTTTCCTTTCTGAAACAGTTCAAAGCCTGCTGCAAGTGATGTTGTTGGAATTGACTTGGGTACGACAAATTCATGTGTTTCAGTAATGGAGGGCAAGGTTAGATCTATTTTTGTCTCAAATAGTCACCATTTTTTAATGAAAAATTGACATTATGTTAGAAATTTGATTAGCCCTTGACATTTTTTGCAGACTCCCAAAGTGCTTGAAAATTCAGAGGGATCTCGGACCACACCATCAGTGATTGCCTTTAACCCGAAGGGAGAGCTTCTTGTGGGTACCCCTGCCAAACGTCAAGCTGTGACCAACCCAACCAATACAATTTTTGGGACCAAGCGTCTCATTGGCAGACGTTTTGATGACCCCCAGGTACAGAAAGAAATGAAGATGGTTCCCTACAAGATAGTCAGGGGTCCCAATGGAGATGCTTGGGTTGAAGCCAATGGGCAGCAATATTCTCCAAGCCAAATTGGAGCGTTCATTCTGACCAAGATGAAAGAAACTGCAGAGTCGTATCTTGGAAAAACAGTTACAAAAGCTGTGATCACTGTACCAGCTTATTTCAATGATGCTCAGAGACAAGCAACAAAGGATGCTGGGCGAATTGCAGGCCTTGATGTGGAGAGAATCATTAATGAGCCTACTGCTGCTGCACTTTCATATGGTTTGAACAATAAGGAGGGTCTTGTAGCAGTTTTTGACCTTGGTGGTGGAACCTTTGATGTTTCCATTCTAGAGATATCCAATGGTGTTTTTGAGGTACGTAAATTGATACGTATTTAAGCAGCATTTCTTCAATCTTTTCTCAGGTGTATCCAATTAACTGTGTCACATGCAGGTGAAAGCAACAAATGGCGACACATTCCTGGGAGGAGAGGACTTTGACAATACTCTGCTGGAGTTCTTAGTGAGCGAGTTCAAAAGAACTGAGGGTATTGATCTGTCAAAAGACAGGCTTGCTCTACAGAGGCTTCGGGAAGCTGCTGAGAAGGCTAAGATTGAACTATCATCAACAACTCAGACTGAGATCAATCTACCATTCATCACAGCTGATGCCACTGGTGCAAAGCATTTGAATATCACATTGACTAGATCAAAATTTGAGTCTTTGGTGAACCACTTAATTGAGAGGACTAGGGATCCAAGCAAGAATTGTTTGAAGGATGCTGGTGTAACAACCAAAAATCTGGACGAGATTCTTCTTGTAGGAGGAATGACTCGTGTACCAAAAGTGCAAGAAGTGGTGGCAGAAATATTTGGTAAGAGCCCAAGTAAAGGGGTAAACCCTGATGAGGCAGTTGCTATGGGAGCTGCGATTCAGGGTGGCATTCTTCGCGGAGATGTTAAGGAGTTGCTTCTCCTGGATGTCACTCCTCTCTCCCTTGGTATTGAGACACTTGGTGGTATTTTCACCAGATTGATCAATAGGAACACAACCATTCCAACAAAGAAAAGTCAGGTGAGACTTCATTCTTCGAACTTCAATTTTATTTTGAGATTGATTTCTATTTGTTAGGAGTGGTATGTTGTTACAAGAATTCATGCTTGAGTATCTGTCTCTATGGTTATTCCATGAGGCATTATAAACTCTGAAATTTGCATTATAATGGAAATGAATAAGGGTATTATTGTAGCTTGAAAGGAGTCTGCTGTGGTATTTTGTGGGTTTCTGTATTTCTGACTGGGACTTCTTGTCAGGTGTTCTCAACAGCAGCTGACAACCAAACTCAGGTGGGTATAAAAGTACTGCAAGGCGAGCGCGAGATGGCATCCGACAATAAACTCCTGGGTGAGTTTGAGCTCGTGGGAATTCCACCAGCTCCTCGAGGCATGCCTCAGATAGAGGTGACCTTTGATATTGATGCCAACGGAATTGTCACCGTCTCTGCAAAGGATAAAACCACTGGAAGAGAACAACAGATTACCATTCGCTCTTCTGGAGGTCTCTCAGAAGGTGATATTGAGAAGATGGTCAAGGAAGCTGAGATGCATGCCCAGAGGGATCAAGAAAGAAAAACTCTCATTGATCTCAGAAACAATGCAGACACCACCATCTACAGTATTGAGAAGAGCTTGAACGAGTACAGGGACAAAGTTCCAAGTGAGGTGGTGTCAGAGATTGAGTCTGCTCTTGCAGACTTGAGGAATGCAATGACAAAGGATAACATTGACGAGATTAAAGCCAAGCTCGATGCTGCAAACAAGGCTGTTTCCAAGATCGGACAGCACATGTCAGGAGGTTCTGGTGGTAGTTCTGCATCTGGAGGTTCTCAGGGTGGTGACCAGACTCCTGAGGCAGACTATGAGGAGGTAAAGAAGTAGGCAGAGAGTCGAATAAAAGAGGGTGCGATAACGAGATAAGACCTTGGTTGTCTGTTGTACTCATGAGATGTAATAATTTGTTTTAGCAGTTTTGTATCTAAAACTTGGGAGCATGAGTGTACAAAAAGTTTCTAATATATCGGAGAATGTTGATGTATAGTTTAATGAAAATTTTGCAGAAGAAATTTTCTTGATGAAATATTTAGTTATTACTAGGTGATCATTAGTCTGTATATTGTAGAATTTTGATGATTTGAGAGCTATCAACTACTCTTTTGGTCTGTTTTCAGCTTTGATGAGTTGAGAGCTTCATCTCTTGCCTTCCTTTATATGTCAAGTTTAATTGTTAGGTGGGTCCTAGATCATTTCTGATGTCTATACCTGAAATTGTACTTTGTATCAGAAAACAATGCAACTTTATTCCATTGCAAGATAGCTTCATAAAATCCTGAATAATGCTATATGTGTATATACATATATATATCAATATATCATGCTTCTTGATGTATGATTCTTTTATAATGCAATGAAGTTTTTTCTTTGGCCAAAAAAGAGAATTTTTTTCACCCTCTATTGAGCTGTTTGGGGGTTTTCACATATGTGGAGTTTGGCTTCACTTCCTGTTTGACTGGTTGCATTCTGAGCTGTTTAGTGTCCTCTGAAACTTGATGGAATAATTTGATCTGGTATGAATCAGTTATGTTAGTGAACTGATAGGAAAAATGTTTCTTCTAGGGGTTGTTATAATTAACCAAGATGGCAACAAAGCACAGAAGACTTACTAAATGCTGTTAAAATCATGAAAAATACATTTATTATTATTTTTTTTGACATTTTACCGGTCTGTAGAAAATTGCTCTTTCCTTCTACATAGAGGGTGCCATTTTTGTGGTTAAACATCTCAAAGGATGAACATCGAAATGCCGGCCGTGGAAGGGAGATTGATGATGTATTTCATTTTTAAGTACCTTCAACTTTTGGGTTAAATACATGTTTATAAATTGTTTATGAAGCTCCATATCAGTTTAATCATGTCTAAATTTGCTTCATTCACGTTTCTTTGAGTTCCATCGTAAATTCTAGTAGTAATTTTGAGTTCCATCGTAAAATCTCTCTTAACTTTTGACCTAACACATGCTCAGGAGGTCAATACAGAAACCAGCCTACGACAAAAAAGGACCCTATTGCTTTATAAACATCAATAAGAATTTTCTCAAACTCAAAACTTTTATGATGAAGCAATAGGATTAAGACTAATCCTGTATATAATTTGATGCGAAGATGAATATACACAAATTGTCCTGACATTAGATTAGCAAGCTAGTTTTATGGCTTATTTGGGAAGTGGGAGATCATTTTTTCCTGCATTCACATAGGTCAAAGGGTATGTCCAAGTTATGCATGTAATGAACCATTGATCACATTGTTACTGAGTTAGTCTACAAACTACAGTAGGTTTCCAATTCTCTTCTTAATTTCTCCCTTTTTGAATCTGCTTGGAGGTTAATTGAAAGTTGTGCCTGCACATAGTTGGCCAGTGACAGAATCCAAGCACCACAAGCACATCTAAATTGGAATTGTGTTCTTTGTATGTGCTTGTGGTGTAGTATTATTGACCAATCAGGTCTCTCATTTGTATTAACTATTTTTGCAGCAGCAGTAGCAGTAGGTATAACGAATGCCAAGTTGCTTTTCATTAAATAGTTAGTGCTTGTGAGCCCTTTATGCTCTCGTCTATTTTGTATGCCAATGCTCTAGTCTAGAGAATCCTTATTTTCCTTCTTTGTCATGGCCATATGTAATGTAGCAGTCTCTTAAACGCCAAGAACAACAGATTGCCAATGTTTTTTTTATGCCGATTTCAACTACAACACATCAAAACAGACTGGCCGGTTTTGTAGGCCCATAGGCAGAACCATGCAGAAAGGAGAGAAGCTTAGTTGGAGGGAATCGAGCAGCGGCAGGCAGTCTGTTGGGTTTTCGGAGTTTGTCTCGAACAAATGATGCGAGGAAAGAGAACTGAATTGCACAAGCTTCGGTATGGAAGAAAAATCAAGTGTATTAGTGTTGTAACTGTACAAAAGTCATCTCAACTCTCTCTCTCTCTACATTTTTCTCTCTGGTTCTAATTGGGAACTCATAACTCAGTCTCTACTCCCATCACTTCAACTACAATTCTAAACCCGACCAACAACAACAAACCCTTACCGTTTTCTTCACTGGGGGCTGGCAATGTAGCTCAGAGGCTAAACTCAGCTGCAAATCTTCCTTTACCCCATCTTTCTGTCCAACCACAAACCCGCGAAATACTTCAGAACACTCAGCTCAACAGAGTTCATAAATTCACCTCATTCACAATCATCGGGCATGCTTCAGCGCTGACGGAAATTTATAAACTCATCAGTCACCACCCAACATTAAATCCTTCTCCAGGGACAGAATTTCGACAATTTTTATCATCATCCATCACTCTTCAAGTCTTTGAAAATTCCTTGGACTCAAGCCCCCGTGACTGTGCATCATCTGCATCGGAATCACTCCCTGAAGAGCTCCCAGAATCAGAATCTGCAAACAAATCTCAGGGTGATGAGCATTTTACCAACAATTTCTCTGGCATTTCAATTTTCACCCCCAAGGAACAAATTAAAGGAATGTAGAAAAAATACCACTTGATGAGGATGAACCACTGCTTGAGCTGCTGGAACCGCTAGAACTGCTGGTGGCATGACCAGTATCATGGCCACCATCATCCTTCTCAATCTCCACAGGGGGGAAGCTGCTCATTGGCATGTCATCACCTATGTCCACGTCCTCCTCCCCAGTTTCCCCTTTCTTCAGCTTCTTCACATTATCGGTTTTTTCACTCACAGAAAACTGTTATTAAAACGAAAAGCAGTTAGCAAGACTGCAAAACTAAAAACTGATTTCAGTTCAGAAATTTTAAGCAATGTAAACTATGCTTTTACCATATTGTCCTCGCCAGAGCCTGTGGCTGCAGCTGAATTGTTTACCATGAGTGCCTGTCTCTTATTCTTGCTGACCATCTTCTTCCAATTCGTCACAAACCGATCAAGCTCCCAAAGGGTCTCCGTATCAATTGCCTCAATGTCGAGCTCAATTTCATCCCCCTCTTGTGCCATATGCTCGTTCCTCTTCCTTAAAATCTGCACTAGCTGTGGCATCTTTTCTTGCGGCAAACTCTGCAACCCAACACCCAGTTTGTGCTTCTCCTCCATGCTCATTTCCCTCTTGTTGGGATCCTTCGCCTTGGGTTTTGGCTGCTTCCCTGGATTCGGTCTCGCCACTGCCGGCTTCACGGGCGGTGCCTGCATTGGTGATGGAGTCGGCACAGGCGATTGCAGCGATGGTGGATTTGATGATGATGCGTTTGTGGCATTCAGAGGCATTTGTTTCTTCTCATGTTTCTTTGAATTTGGTATCGAATTCAATTTCGATTTCGATTTCAATTTCTTTGTCCTGTCAGGGGTCGGAATGCGACTCCATGAGCTTCCCTGTAACTCATCACTGACAACACGTTGCTTTTGATCACCCTCATACTTCTCCTGTATTGGTCGATACAACTCCTCGAAACGAGCAAGAAGCTGCTCAGCCATCTTATGCACCTCATCGCCCTTTGGGTTATACAGCAACGCATTGTTAAAGGTCAATCTGACATCCGCTGCAAAATCGTCCGGTGAGGCGTATAAATTCTTCACAAAATTCGACTTCACCGATCCGAGATCCATAGGACGCTTAATTATCTGATGATAATCATGAAGCCCCAAAGCAACAGCATCTACCGGCTTGTTAAAAATCCAACTGAGCTTGTGCTTCATCAACTTTGTCAACGCCTGCCTGCACATCTTCATCAAATCCCCAATTTCATTGGCATTCCCAATTCCATTATCCGATGTTGATTGGCACAGTCGCTTCGGATCTTTCCCGCAAACAAACGGAATCGGCCTCTTGTTTCCCGAAGGCTTCTTGATTTTGCCCGGTAATTGGGGACCGCCGCCATGAGATTGGGGTTGTAATTTTCCGGAGTCGATGTGATCATTCAATCTCCGGATCTGTTCCAGCTCAGTGACCAACCGTTTCTTGAGCTCGACAAGCTCGCTTCTGGTGTACGAACCGACGTTGAAGCTAATATACCCTCCGCGGTTGAAATCAGCACGGTTGTTCGATTCCATCGATCTTTGGTTGAACGAGTACGCATCGTCAGACGCTGTCTGAGACACGGCAAGCGAATCGTCGGCGTGCCGGCCGTTAGCCTGGCCTCCGAGAGCGTGAAATTGCTTCTTCTTGGGAATGGATTTAGGGTTAGGGTTTCGATGATTGGAGTACGGGAGTTTCCCCATGAATCCGCCACCGGATTGGCCCCAGCTCGATTCATTGCGGCTAGCTAAGACGGCGGACGCCATGAACGGACGGAATTACAACAGCGAGGTTGAAGTTCGGAGAATCTCCGCCTGAACAACTCGAATGCCGGTGTATGAGAAATCATGAATCGAAGCAGAGTCCACGGCTCGCCGGTATCTGACACAGCAACCTCCGATCACCGGCGGGCCAATACACAAACACACGCTACAAATATGTATGTATAGCCCTAACGGAGTTTAGGGTTTGGGATTTGAGCGAGGAACGACAGGGGCCAATCGTCGGTTCTTAAAGGCGATGAGATCTGCCCGTGAAGACCCCGGGCAAGTCGAAAGCCGTTGATCTCGGTCCGATTGATGATCCAAACGGTTGGTGAGTGTTTATGTGTTGTCTCATGTGCTGACCGACTTACGTGGTAGCGACGGTGAGGATCTGAATTATGTCCACGTGGCCGTTTATGAACCGTGAGATTGGGTGCGAGCTTCGTCGAATGAGGGAGGTTGTGTATTTTGGAGTGAATTTGGATCGCATGTGTGACGAATTTAGGGTTTCCGAATGTGGGGTCCACAGGATGGTGATGACGTGGACGAGCCGGTTAGCCGTGAAACCGAAGCTACACGAATAATCAAGTTACAAGACTATCCTCTCAAGCGTTACTATTTAGAGAACTATTTATGACAAAGCTAAACATGTGCCAGCAAGGTCTTTGTTCAATTCCAACTTTTATATGAATTTAATTAGATTTCTTAGAACAAATTTTCAATAGTAAAATACTAAAATCATACCAACTGCAGTTACTAAGATTTAAATTCTAAAATGGGATACCCACTAAATACACGATGGGTTAGAACTTATCAATATGGTAATTAATATGAGTATTACTACCTACTTAGACTACTATAGAGCGGATTCAAATTTTATTAAAAGTTTGAAATGTACACTTTGAGTGGACACGAGGGTTTGAATCCCACTACATGCAAAATAAGTGGGTGATATTATACTGTTAAATTTTTTATACAGAATGATGTGGTAGAATTTTAGACCTATTACTTTAAAATAAAGAAATTATCAAGATGTTTTTTAAGTACAAATATTGTCAGTGCTATGTCATTATATAAAAATTGTGGAAGAATAGTTATTTTAGAAAAAATTAGTTATCTAGTGAAGTTTTGCCAACAAGAAGTTATACAAAACAAAAATTTATATTAAAAATGTTGTACTTTAATTTTCTTCTGCATTAACTTTTAATTTTAAAAGGAAATTCTTGAATTCGCAATTTAAGATATTGCATTTAGAGCCTTTTCTCTTACATGGTTGGGCTTCACCTCGTGTTTGAGAAAGCGATAAAGACAAGTGTATTAGCTATGAGTCTAACAATCTTCTTTTAAGAGTATTACTAACACATCAAGCTCATAATGACATGACAGTTTGTAAACTAGAGAAGAGTCAAATCCATCCTCCTTGCCATTTGTGAGGTGTCATGACTTAGATCAATAAGAAATAGGCAGATGAATAAATGCACAATTTTGGAGATTTGAGACCAACACTGGCCTAAACTGCCAATTTTTCAGGTCACTATGGACAACACAAATTAGCTTAGTCCCAAACACAAATAGACTTTTAGCCGTTGGTGGCACAATGGTTTTGAGCAAAGTAGAAGGCAGGCCTTGAAATTCCACACCCAAGCACATGCTTTTCTCTTCTGATGTTTTGTGTACTATAGTTTCCCGCAGCTTGCAAGTTTGGGGTGAAACAGTACCAACGGCAAGAGTCACAAAAGGGCTAGCCACTAGGGATAGCCCAATAATTAGCTGGTACTTATGCTTAGTATAAGATTTTAAGTTCGATCTCTCAACACTTTACCTTGTAGCCAGCTATCATTTGTACAATTCACGAAGTTTATTTGGCTGAGTGAATGGTAAAACTGTAATAGCTTAAGAGAATAGTTGGTTGAAGGCTTAAATTTCTTATAATAATAAAAAAAAAGTCACAAAGGGCTGCAAACCCATAAAAAAAATCTCTATGTATTTAACAACCTTCGGCTATAAATTTGAAAGAACTCACTGAATTAATCCGTTGACAATTAAGTTAGAGAGAGAAAATTTTCATTCAACTCATGGAATCTTAATCCATCAATAAGATGACGACTAAGTTAGAGAGGGGGCGGTGCAAGGTGAGTTGTGACAGTAGTTGGGGGATTATGTTATGCTAATGAATGATGTCTTTCCTTTCTTAATTACGTGGGTTCAAGTGTCGTTTAGCATTTACACAACATGACTTACATTATATATATGCAATCTTGTACAGGTCATAGGTTGATTATGTCCCTACTTCAATAATCAGTTTTCTCTCGCACGTGGTGCCACCGAAGGTTCAATTTTAGTATTGTTGGGGGGAGTGGCAACACACCTCTCTCCTCTCTTAAGAATGAAATAGTTAGAAAAATAAAAATGAAGAGAGAGGAGAGATAGGATCTTGATTCTTGGCGAACATGTTCGATATATATAGAAACATCCTCTCTATAAAAGTAAGGTTTCGTACATTTGACACCCTTCAAATGAGTAGTATCATTCTTCATAACTTCATGATTTTCTTTGTAACAATAATTTATCTCAAAGAGGAGGAAAAAAAATGAAAGAAATATTTTTTTACAAAAACACTTATTTTTTTCCCGAAGTTTATACGAAAATGATATAGTAATGACATCATTTTGTGTGAAAAATTTATATCAAAATTAAGTTTTATATAGCATTACTCAAAAATTGAGATGTATTAAAATAAGAACATAAAAAACGATGCAGTTACTGTCCCCATTGCCATGAGGAAAACAAATACACTATCATCACCCTTTCAAAAAGGCGTAAAAAAGTTACATCCAAACGTCGTCTTAAATTTTGCTTGTGAAGAAATTCCAATTGCACATGAATTTTCAATACCGTGCTATCAAAATATAGTTTAAAAGATTTGGAGCCTAAAATAAATTGTCTTAACAAATGATAATAGAAAACCTATTAAAAAAACCCCTCTTATCCGAATATGAATTTATTTAATGATGTGATGCTAGTTGTTATTCAATTAATTAATTTATGATCAATAATTCACAATTTTATGTTATGCATAGGTAAAAATAAATCAATCACGCGCAAGACAAGATACATGATATTTAGTATAGAAAATCCAAATTCGAGTAAAAAACCATAGAATCTAGTCCAGCCAATCAATCCACTATCAAGAACAAAAATACAAGTTAATTTACACCTCAATTCTAACTGAATCCTCGCACCTCAAGTGCTGAATGCACGAATTTGCAGGTATGTCCTACTTGTATAGATCAAATGCTCATGATCTCGTATCACCCCTTTGATACAATTTTTTAGTGATTGATTAAGTGTCAAACTTTATGACACCGTCAGAATCCTCTGAGCACTAGCTAATTCCACCATCACCACAAACTCACAAAGGATTTGTCACACCTTAGATCACATCCAAGACAACTACTAAGGATCTCTTGTACTATGGAAAAATAAGAGAACTTTCTTCAATAAGATCACTCCGTATGTGATTCTCTTCAAGATGTCTTTTTGATTATGAATACTCTTCTAGCACTACTGAGAGGAGGTATGAAACTTGATCTTAGCCTTCTTATAACCTCATATTTATAATGGAGGTATTTTAGGGTTTGTAGATTTCCATTCTAGTATACTTCTTGCCAAAATCACAACTTTCTAATATGAGAGTTTCTAAGAACTTTTTCTTGTGCAGCTGCTTAATTTATAAGAAACGAATTAAACTTCTAAAAATACCAGTTTTTTTTAGCAATTTTTGTAAAAAATTTCTGATTCGCTAGAGTGAACTTTATCAAAAGGTATCAAGTCAGTCTGCCAATTTTGGACACTTGTAACATCTTCGATTGAAATGTATCGAAGTAGTTTATTTTTCTACAGTTGCTGAATTTTTAATCGAAGGCTATCCAAATTGATTCAAAGGTATTGAAACTCTTTAAATTGCTTCAAATATAATGTTAATTACTTCTAAACACTCTTTAGCCAATGCGTTGATGATGAACATTTCAGCTCTTATAACCTTGTGCTTCAAAACAGTAAAAAACGACTCAAAACAAAAAATATAACTGTAGAAACAAATTACAATCAAAGTATTTTTATTCACAGAATTTGTCAACTAAATGACCTAACACCTAATCATCACTGTCATCGAGCTAATTATCAATCATAAGAAAAAGGACAAGAAGTGGAAGACAAAAATTAAGTGTGCGTTTGGGAAACTTCCTAGAGTCTTTCCTAGGTATAGAAGTCATTTTAGCAAAATTTTAGGTGTTTGGTGAAGTCATGTGGAAGACCTTCATGAAAAGCCATAAATTTAAAAAGTCCATTAAAAGAAGCTACCTAGAGTGGTTCCTCAAATAGGTCGTAAATTGACTTCTCGGGAAGTCACCACTCACTTAAATGAATTTTGTTTAATTTCCCATTCTATTCTCAATTTATGTAGCAAAATACCCATAATACCTTGTCATCTTATAATATTTACAAATCCTAGCCTAGAAATGCATAGAAATACGTATTTGGGGGAGATCGAAATTCTGGAAACACATAGCAACACGATAGCAATTTTTTGAGATTTATGATAGCTAGGCAAGTAACGAGATTTCAGTTCTTAGTTATTGGTCTTTTACTCTTGTTGCTTTTACCTATATCTCTTCATTGGGTTTATATATATAAATACACGTATATATATGTATATGTATATATGAGATATATTATGTATATATGAATATGTTCATATCGTCCACTAGCATAGAGATATATTATGGAAGGCTTCATTCATGGAATCTATTGAATGAATTATGATTCTCTAGGAGTCTGTATTTTTTTGGTCTAAATAATATTTTTGCAGTGATGCCTGAGTGAACTCCAAAGATAGAAATAGGTAAAAACTTGTAAAACTTGCTTATGTTTTTGGAATTATTTAAATGTTGCCACCAAACAAATATTGACATGGTGAAAGCACTTCTTAATTTCAAAGCATTTTCAAAATGAACATTCACCAAACATTTGTTTTCCCGTAAGTACTTACAAAGTCCTTCTCCGCGAAGGACTTTTAGCTACAAGAAACTATGGCAAACGAAGCCTAAGCTGACTGGTAGGACTTGAAGGCCACTTTGAGGGGTTGAGGCATTCAACAATTCTGTCCAACAACAGGACTGTTAAAAGAAGCTGGCAATACACAAAACAACACTGAACACAATCTTAAAGTTCTCTATATACATACATATATGGATTATTTTAGAACCATGCAGTTTTTTTATAAAAGAAAATAACCTCCTTGACAAGTAATCTTTCCAACACTAGTGTGTGGTTTTATGAAATCCACCAAATTATTTATACATCGTAATCCCCATAAAGAAAAGAAAGGAAAAGAAAAAAAAAAGAAAATTCCGATATTTTGACAATAAAACCAAGGTACTTTAGAGAACACAAAATACGGAGGGGTCACAGCAACACTCGTCCAGGAGGCAACAGCAGCACAAAGCTGCAAGGCTGCAATTCACACAGTAGAGTCAAAATTAGAATTTTTGGAAAGATCTTGATAGACCCACATAGATATAAATACGTATTTGTATTTATATATACAGAACAGTATAGAACATACCAACCCTCGAGGAAACCAGTTTCCCTCCTTGGTGGTGGTTGAGCAACAGCATACTGGGGTGGTGCCATCACTGGGGGCCCTTGATAATAACCTGTACCAAGAATCATTTCAATCAGAAAACCAATGAAATTTGTTTTTAACACAAGAAAAAAATCAATGAAAGAAGAAAATTAAATCACACATGAAGAGAGAGAGAGAGAGAGAGAGAGAGAGAGAGAGAGAGAGAGAGAGAGAGAGAGAGAGAGAGAGAGAGAGAGAGAGAGGGAGGTACCTTGAGGAGGGTAAGGATAAGCATACTTGTTGGGGTCACTCATCTCTGCGACAACAACCCAAAACAAAGAAGAACAACACAAAAAACAGAGGAATTGATTGAAAGGAAGATTGGAACTTTGTTAATGATAAAAGACAGAGGAGGTGTTTCAGGCTTTATAAAGAAGTAGAAAGTTTTTTGAGAATACTTGGTGAAAGAGGAAGAAAGAATGCTCTGAGAATAAAGGTGACCCTAAATCACAGAATGTACGCACATATTAAATTGATTGTGAGACATGTAATCTATTGTCTAGCTGCCTTTTGCGACAATTCTCCTCTCTCTCTCTCTCTCTGTATTAATGAAAACAACTCAAAAGGTTCTGCTAATTAGTTGGCTCTAGAGATGGATTGCATCACTTCAGTGGAGTATTATGGAAGAATAGAATTTTCCTTTCTTTAAAGATGAGAATAGTTTGAAGTCTAAAGCATATCTCCAAACGCACGCGTGGATCTGACATTGGCAATGCCTCCCTTTCTCTTTCTGGTTTCTCTTTCATACAGAGGGCGGTGGTGCTGGAGATAAACTAAAGAGTTCACATTAGTACATAAAAAAAAGAAAATGTTATTTTTCAATAAAATTTGTGTAGAAAATCGTACTAAATTAATGAGTAATGACATTTTATAAGGAGTAATTGTAGGTGGGATTTTACGGGAAGGCTGAGTCGAACTCTCAAACCCAAAAATGGATGAGTCCAAATATCTCCTGCAAGACAAAGGGGTTAGAATGGGTCGACCCGTAATGGGCCGATCACACTCCGAAGATTAAGTCAGCAAGCTTGATCGATGAAGATCAATGAAAGTTTTCAGTACTTGGGGTTTTTTTGTCCATACTTGGCTCTCGATACCTTGGGTATTTATAGAACCTTTGAGGGAGTGTGTTCTGCCTTAACCTATCAGCAGGCTCTTATGGCCTGCTAGGTAGGCAGCATCATTGACGCCGCCTGATTACTTACAGGGTTTGGCGCACCATCGTGGAGGATTCCGACTGATCGGACGTGCACGTTGATGTCGCGTGGGCAGCCGCTTGCGCATTAAATGCGAGTCAACTCTGCATTTAATGCGCAAAGACCGCTAGCGGTTTGGGCCCGCCTTTCGTGGTTTGGGGATATGCTGCGAAGGAGGTCGGCAGTCAAAGCTGACCTTCCCTCTAATTCTGGTCTGGGCTACAAAGCAGCCCCAACTTTAATTTGCGCAGATTGGGCCTCACCCATTGGGTTGAGCCGGGGGTTATTCCCCCACAATAATTATACTTTATCTTTGTAGTTTGAATAAAAATTAGATAGTTCTCATGTGGTTCAAAAGTGAAAATATAACACTTTTATGGTTTGAATTTATTTACAAAGTGGATGAAATTATACAAACTTGATGAAATAATAAAAATACCCATACAAAGGATAAATCTTTTATTTTGACAGAAAATGACAAAATCATTTTTTTGATGTCCATTTTGAAAAGATAAAATGACGAAATATGCTTATAATAGAATCACTGTTAACTCTATCAGTTTTCATTCATTTTACGGTTTAATCGAAACGACAGGGAAGTTATATGTCCACTTTAAAACACATTGATTATTTGATTTCATTTAAACTATAAGAGGTAAAATGTAATTACTCTTTTTATAATTAAGAGTCATCATGATAAGTGTTTGTTATTAAGTGAGTTATTCTTATTCAACTACATCATTTTGTATAAATTTTTAGTTGTGTATAACATTAAATGCTACGTAAGCCAATTTTTTAATTTATTTTAAAACAAGTAAATGAATTTTACATGCGTTTGTTAGCATAGTCATTACTCATAAAAAAATTGAATGATCTCGCATTTATAGTTAAAATGAAGATACAAGTATAGACATATAAATACATGATATGAATAAAATTAAGTAGAGTGGAAATAATTGTGATTGCATTTAAGAGTCACAAATTGCAATACATCTCAATATATCATTCAAGCAAGAGATTGATTTTGGCTAACAGAAAATGAACACATATACATGGCATACAACTACAATATTATAAGGGGAGCCTAGTCCATGACACTCCAATAATCACAAAATTTAAAGTAGGCAAGATGTATGCAATTTTATCAATGCGTCCAAAGAAGCGATTGATAAAACGTATCATTCTAACAATATTTTTGTATATATAGATGCTCTGTAAGAATATAATTTTTCCTTTTATGTATGCAAAACCAAAGTCAAACATTTTCTTTGTGCTACAAACAAAGGGAATTTTGATTCTCGGATAAATGCCTACAATGATGGCATGGCATCACTTTAACAAAGAAAAAGCAACGCGCTTTTACTCCTTTCCTACCCCACACATAACTACTATTCCCGTGGGGTTACTAACTTAGAAAGTTCTTTCTTCTTCACACATAAAATTTCGAAAACAATATATTTCAACGACATATTTCTCAGTATAAATCGTAAATGTGAAAAAATTTCTATCAAATAATTGTTTACAACTAATTCCATTTATTTTTTTCCCATCTTTCTATTAATTATTTTATTTTTTTGGTGCTTATTTCTCTTTACACAGGTTTACAACCTCAAAGAATGCTATAGAAGTATTCGCTTTACCTTTTATGATAGAAGTTTTATCAAACGTACCAAAGTAAGAATTGAAGAGGAGGATGACAATAATATGCTTGAGATTTGACTTTTCACATAAGCTGTTCACACCCTTGCCATGAACCTTAGGACGTGTCTCAAATCAACTCAGCGTTGGAATTAAAGATTAGTTTGGATCCAGCTTTTTTTACTTAGCTTTCGAACTTTAGCTCGTAGCTTATTCTTCGTTTTTTTTTTCACTGCCAACTCTCTCGAGCTTGTAGCTTATTCACTAACATAAAAGTTACTTTCTATATCTATATGAACGTTGTTATATATCTTATATGAATTGAATAGCAAAAATGTATATGTTTGTGTTGTTGCGAATAATCTGTCAAATTTTTAAAGGAACTTTTTTCTGCAAGTAGAGAATAATATGTCAAATTTCTGAATGAACTTTTTCTTGCAAGTAGAACTAGGTCTTTTTCTTCTCCTTCTCCATAATATGATAACTTTCAATGGGTAAACAATCTTAATTACAAGTGGAGAGAAGATCGAACCAATATATATATATTATTCAAGCAATTCTACCCATAAAAGAATTATATCACGCTCTAATAAAGTCTACACTCGCTATCCAACCACGTCAATATGTCAATATGTTTAGCCCATTACAATATGATCACAACACCAAATTGGCTCTTATCATGCATATCTCATAATATTATCCAATTCAACTCACTTTTTTATTTAACAAAAATCAATTAATTGTAGCTCATCATATGAAAAATTCTAACAAGACTAAGTCGCATGGGCAGCCCAAAGGTAAATGGTTGGACTTTGGAATGAACTGTAAATGTGAATGTATTAGGTTCGACTATCTTTGATGATTGTTGGGTATACGTTGGGAAGAGTTTAAGGCAGAAAGGAGATCAGAGGAGGAAGAATTGAATCCTTAACCTCCTTAATCATGGCCAACTAAGCCAACCCTAATTGGTTGTATGATTTGCAAGTGATTACATATATTTGAGGTTTACATTATTGGAATGGGTCTAATGTGTACCTACTTGGAGCGGTTTCTCATCATAAAAAAAAAAAAAACCTTCGAACTTCAGCTTTTTACTTCTACCGTTCAGCTTTTTCACAGCTAATCCAAATTGCCAGACTCTTAAAGAAGTAAATGGCTAATTTTTAAAGATAATAATAATAATAATAATAACAAGAAAAACCACTTTTTTCAGGCCCAAAAGACTCAAATGCAAATAATATGGGTTTGGTCCTAACCCAACATTTACTTCATTGTGTCCAAGATCCGACACCCCATCAGCTTCTAGAAATGGGCCCCAAGAAGAGCAGCCGCGCTAACCAGGCTCATGGACATTTTTCTTCTTTTACGGTCGTAGAACCCAAATGTTAATGGTTGGCAAAGGACCTACATCTAAGGGAAGGTGGGGTTTACAAGGAGACTTGAGTCTCCAATATGCAGGTTGAGAGATCATCTATATATCACTTAGCTAGCTTACCAATAGCTCGTTTGGCTGTGTCTTTTTTTTATCGACTTTTAATTTTAGCTTATAATTTTTTTACCAGCTTTTGTTATGTAAATAGTGTTATGAACAAATCTATATCCTTTGATGTAAGTTTGGCTAGTTGGTTTTAGGGATGCACAACTATTTTTAACCTAAGGGCTCTCTAAATAAGTTGGTTTACAGCTTGAACACTTCTCTTTGTGCGTCAACTTGACAAACCACTGACCTACTTGAGTACATGGTAAGTAATACTTACGCAAATAGAAAAATTGTACGATCAATACAGAATGATATTGTAAGTCTTGATTTTTATCATTTTAAAGCAAAAGATCCATGAAGGTCGCTCAAATTTTAAAAAAACTACCATTATTGCATCATTTTGATTAATCAAGAATTGTATATAATAAGAATAGAATTTTTCGATGGGTATGGAGTTGGGTTAAAAATTAAAAGCCTATGTACTTATAGGTTTCCTTCAGTTGTTGAGCCCAATGATGTTTGCCCTTCTTAACCATGAATTTTGGCCCAGAAAAAGTTTGTACATCACTCAATGCAGATATTCTATAAAATCCAGGCTAAACACTCTTAAGCAAATGTAGTTTTGGGCCTCAAAGAACTACATCAACAATTTTATGATGCCATATATGTAGATAAATATGTATGTGTATGTATGACATATATAATGTTTAAAAAGTGAGTTTTTCAATGGTCTCGCCTATCAAATTTTATTGTATGACATTTATTTCTTTAAAAGTCTCCATTATTTTTCTTTTGTTTATTATTGTCATTTATACCAGAATCTCCATATCAAGGGCCAATGGCAAAACCACCAGATCATACGATTGTTTAGGAACTCTGGTAGAGCTAATGTTGGGTCATAGCTACCTCAAGTCTAACCCCAATTACTGTCCGTTTGGTTCCCTAGAAAAATTAGGGAAAGAAAATATGAAATCTTGGATCCTTGCTCCGCAAATGTACCAAATTGAACAATTGATTTCAAAGTCTTTTATGCATCACATTTGAAACCCAACCTTATAGCTCTCGTTTTAGTTTGTCTGGCTCTGGCTGGTCGCAAGACTAGTCAAACTCGCAATATGATGGTCGTGGCAATCGATGAGTGGTTTGTGCGAAGTTACTAAAAATGAAAGCGTGTTCAGCCAGATAAACTAACACTCTTTTGACAATCTAAATTTCTATCAGAAGGCTTGTTGACCCAAACAAATAAAAAAATGTTATAAAACTAAATGAATGCAAGTAAAATATTTAAACACAATATATAATAAAATTAGTTTTTTTAAAAATTTTAAATAATAATTCAATAATTCTTTTGAAACTATAGAGATAGATTTTCTTGATCACCAAAGCATGTATTTATTTCATAAGACAAAGTAGAAAGTTAACAGAAATTTATATAGTTTACTTACACTCTTTCTTTTTTCTCCTTTCTTCTCTTCTTCTTTCTCTTCCTTTTCTTTCTCTTTTTTTTCTCTCTCTCTTCTCTCTCTCGAAGCCTCTCCTTTTATAGAGGAGGAGCCTTGGTTGGTGACCACGCGTTAGGTGGTCATCCATCATTCCTTCATAACACTCCTCCTTAGATGACTGCCATAAGAAATCTTATAAAACCATAGTGAAAAAAAAATGGGTGCGTTAAAACTGTCTCGTTAAAACTTTGTCAGGAAAAATCCTGTAAGAAAAAAACTGTTGACGAAGGAAAAAGAGTACAGTCTGCAACTCCCCCTTATTCATACATCTGGTATGAAGTTGAAGTTGATTTGTAAAGATCTTTGAGATGACGCATGCTAATGTTGTGTACCAATTTCTCAATGTTGCAGTTGGGAGTGCTTTAGTTAATAAGTCTACCAAGTTGTCACTTGAAAGTATCTGCTGGACATCAATATTACCTTTTTTTGGAGTTCTTGTGCATAAAAGAACTTTGACGATAAATATTTGGTTTTGTCACATTTGATGTAGCCTCTCTTGATTTGTGCAATACATACTGCATTATCTTCATATAATATCGTTGAGATATCTGTGCTGCATTATCTTCATATAATATCGTTGAGATATCTTTGATTGAGGATAGTCCGCAACTATTTTGAATATGTTGGATCATAGATTTAAATCAAATGCATTCTTGACTTGTTTCATGAATTGCGATGATCTCAGAATGATTTGAAGAAGTTGCCGTTCATGTCTGCTTCATTGATCTTCAAGATATAACAGTGTTACCATAAGTAAACACATACCCAGTTTGAGATTAAGCTTTATGTGGAGTAGAAAGGTAGCCAATGTCTACATAGCCAATTACTTTAGATTGTGACTCTTTTGAATAGAATAAGCCCATATCAGTTGTCTCTCGTAGGTAATGCAGTATATGCCTAATTCCTTTTCAATGTTGTTGAGTTGACACATAACTATATCTTGCCAATATGTTGACAGAAAATGTGATATCAAGTCTTATACAATTTGCAGGAGATATAAGAACACCAATTGCACTAAGATATGGTACTTTAGGACCAAAAAATTTGTCACCATCTTCTCGAGAACAGAAATGAGCTATCTTGTTGTACATCAAGTAATCAGACATCTATTGGAGAATTTCATGGATGAGCTTGTTCAATATAACATTTTTCTATATATGTCAACTGATGAATAAATTCTTTCTGACAAATGCTTAATCTGCAAGATAAGGCAATAATTTGTTCTCCCAAGGTATTTAAGTTCAAAGTTATTATTTAAATAACTAGTAGATTTTGTAATATCTTTCAGAGACCAATAATATTCAAAATTGCAATAATAAGAAATTTAAATTCCAAAAATAATGTATGAATAATTGTATTATTCACATATCTTTCAATCGATATTTATTGGGATAATTGTATTATCTGCGTTCAGATTGGTATAACTCATACAAGAATTTTCATACATATATCATTACGTAATCCACCATATGAATAGACTGTTATACAATCATTAGATGCATATTCAGTTCTTCTGAGACTGACAAACTAATCAATAATATGAATATAATTGTATCCTTATAGGATATAATTTCTCATTATAGTCAATACCAAGTCTCTGCGAGAAACCTTCTGGTACGAGTCATGCTTTATATCGCACTATTTTATTTTCTCATTACGCAAATATCCATTTGTATCAAACCGGTTTTACATCTTTAGGTGAGTGGACTATTAGTCCGAATACTTTACAGCTTCTGTTGTTTGGACTACATGTCCTACATCTGCTGGTGTTTGGACTACAAATTCAATATTTTCATCTATTGTGTTTGAACTACAAGTTCAAATACTTTACATTATGCTAATGAGTTTAATTCTAACTCAGAAAGTTCTTTTCATTGTGATTGATCATATTATCGACATTTGTTGACTGTTTGTGATTTAGTCTCTTTATTACTTCTGGTAATTGCATTTAAATATGTTGTTGACAATAATATCATTTCTATTCCATCGTTCTCCTGTATTCACATTATTATTCATTGAAATCTCATTATTGTTAGGTACCATCTCCTCTGCAGGGGATATCTCTTCTGGAGATTTCTCTTTTAGAAATTCTTTACCAGGAGTTTCTTCAAAAAGTTTAGATGATTGGGATTCCTCTTCTGAAGGTTTATTTTCATCTTCAGGAAATTGCTATTCAGGAGTTCTTTCTTCAAGAAGGTGTTCATTTTTACACCGACATTTCTCTCAGGCTTTAAGTGCTTTGAAATTATATGCTATTATATGAACATATGATTCTACAGGGACATCAACATATTGTCGTACAGGAATATTAATATGTGTTATGGCATTAGCAGCTGGTATCTATATGATTTGATTATCGTCTTTGTGTCCGTGAATGCTTTAGGCAATTGATTTGCAATCATATATACGTAAATCATTTCTTTGTGAACTTCAGATTTCTTTGTGAACTTTAGATTCACATCGACTTGTTCGAGGTTCGAGGATCACGTTACATCTTATCTTCCCCTAATGGTAGAAAAACTAACGCAACATAAAGACTATCTGCAAAATATAAGAGTTAATAGTAAATAAATATGTAACCATTGTATATAAAGATATATTAGTCTCATAGAGTAAACAAATAATGGTTTGGCAAAAAGAATCTTCCGATTCTTTAATGGATATCCATGAAAATTGTGAAGTATTGGACATATCATTGTTGATCCTAGATGACCAAGACGATCATGCTAAAATATAAAATTCTTTTGGGATCAAATTACTTTTGGTGCATCACTTCAGATGCTATCACTACAGGTAATCCATAAATGTTTCTGTTGTATCACTTCAGGTGATTTCACAGTATAAAAATCATTTGGGTCAAAAAATTTCTAGTTTATCACTGTAGATGATCCCTAATATAATATAACCCAAAAGAAAAGCAGTAAATTTCTCTATTATATGCTTCTAGTATGAAAAGAGAAGTGTAAAGCAAGATATTTTTATTACTTTCATTGCTATATTCTTTTTCATCTTACGCTTCTAGTATAATAGAAATAAAGTAAAAATATCTGTAAGAGTTGAGCAAATGTCTTGTACTGCTAGTAGAATAAAATGCATCATCAATATAAAATTTTATTTTTCTTAACCACATTATGTCAGATTTTATGGAGCATAACTCTTTTAGAGCTTAGCTCGTCTGGAGCCTTCAATCAATTTGTAATTTTTAATATTGTTTTAACATTAATTTCAGCTAATGTTAAGTGTACGACATATCAAAAAATTGTGTGCATTCTCGCAAAGTCTGCTAGACATATATCTGTTTCCATTCATATTGATAATAATTGAAGTATTGATATGATCTATGCCTTCAAATGCAAAATATATATAATGTTTCATTGTCAAAATATTTTTATTATAGTAGTCTGTTGAATATTTTATCATCGTACTACAGGTACGTGAATGTTTTCTTAATTCTTAAAAGGTTTATTCAAAAAACCTTTTTCTATTTTATTTTGTTCACATTATTCCACTTCTAGTGGTATTTACAACCTTCAAGGTATCTCCATAATTTCAAATATTATACATTGTAATTACATCTGTGACAATATTTATGACCATCAAATAAAATTACATTCACTTCAGGGAATGATATAAAATTGGTCCAATATATTAGCTAATCATAGCATTCGATTTAGTGAGCTACACCACGCTGGATTCATGCCATTCACTTATCACTTCAAGGATTGTACATATTATAAATTTGTATTTGTTCAAAAAGATGATATAAAAATATAGGAAGAAAATGAGGAATAAAATCAAAATAATGTGGAATTCATAAATAGTACCGTAAATAGTAATGTAAATAATATGCATGAATAGTAACTTAACTATTTACTCTTATCTTTTATTATATTCATGATGTGCCATTGGAATACAATTTCTGAATTAACATTCTGGATATTGCTACTGTTGGAGCACATTCGAGGCATAACATATAAGTATATTTGTCTATCATATCTTCATCAAGAAGATTTTCTTCACATCATTTTTATTGTGGGTAATAAAAATTGTACTTATTCTTTTATTTGGCAAGACTGTACTACCTCTTTGTGAAATATTATAATTTCAGGTGTATTCAATCATAATCTTACAACTTCAAGTGCATTTATTGATAATCTTGCAACTCTAGGTGTAGTAAATTATAATGAACTTTTTGAACAAAGTACGGTCTTCTGGTACTCGTATTTTTCTTTTTACAAAAATTCAATGATGACATAATAGCAAACCAAAATAGGCAGTGACCATAATATACATCGTTAAATAATAACAACAATATGAATAAAACTGTAGCAAGCGGCAAACCGACCTTATAAAAGAACAAAAAGTACATAAATGGCGTACATACCTTAATAAACATTCTACATGAATGTTTGATTTTTTCTACTGTCTTTCTAAAAGCATTACTTTTGGAATAATCTCAATATAAAATATTTAAAGCAATACATATAATAAAATTTAACAATCATCAGTTAATGATTATGTCAAAACCTCTACCAACAGATAAATGTTAGGTGGATATTATGATACAAGACAATAGATAGAACTGTGACAAGTATTGCTGTACGATTAATGAAATATTGTTTTATATAATTACAATGCAATTACTATTCATTACTGTTCATGAATAGTAGAATGAATCGTAGAGTTCATCCGATCAATATATATATATATATATATTTATATCTATATATAATATCACTATTTTTGGCTCCATTGTAACTTTCAATGCAGACATCAAAATATAGTCAAGTCACATGTCTATGGAAAGATATTGAAATAAGGATTCCAGATTTATAAATATCATAGGCAAAACATGCAAAATCTGAGAGAAATAAAGCAATAAAGTTTTGAAATAAATACTATTCATTTCAACAGTTGAACTATTGTTCATACTATTCATGTAAAAAGAAGCTAAAATAAAGATAAATTACACATAAAATGAAGAAAGAACACAAAGCACTTAAAGTATCGTGCTGATAACGTGTTATAAAACTAAATGAATGCAAGCAAAATATTCAAACACAATATATAATAAAACTAGTTCTTCTAGAATTGTCAAATAATAATTTAATAGTTCTTCTGGAACTATAGGGATAGATCTTGTTGATCACCCAAACATGTATTTCTTTCATAAGATAAAATAGAAAGACAACATAAATTTATATAGTTTACTTACACTTTTTCTTTTTTTTTTTCTTTCTTCTCTTTTTTCTCTCTCTCTTCTCTCTCTCGAAGCCTCCCCTTTTATAGAGAGGGAGGCTTGGTTGGTGACCACACGTTAGGTGGTCATCTACCTTCCTTCATAACAAAAAGTTAATTAAAACTAAACTTTTGCAATCTTTAAGCAGAACCATGTTTGTTAAATACACTTTAAAGTTTTTATTCATTCACATCAATTTGTATATAGATTTTGTATGCATTTTCTGGTAGACAATACTCTAAAATCTAAAATTACGTACATAATTTGTATATAACGTAATGTGGTTAAATAAAAGTCATTCAATTTAAAACATCACGCCGATCATAATAGTTTACAATTACAAAAATCCATTACCACATCATTTTTTGAAAGAATATCATTTTTTTGGCGATATAGCATTGTCCTTTAGAGAATATCATATGAGGGTGAATTTAATGCCCTCAAAGGTCAATGATTTGTTTTTATTTTATTTGTCACAAATAGACTCATCAATACCTGATTTGTTATCACCCAAAGGCTCCATATCATATCTAACTTTGCTTCAACATTAATAATTTGAATTTTCTCTCGCTGGCTCAGTATATTATTCACATGCGATACCTTGCATTATATATGTAACACATATATATGTATATATATTCTCTCTTACGTATTTAGCAGAAAGATATGGAATGTATATATATATTCATTTACAAGCATATCCTATAATATTCACCAACCTTTCTAGCAAGCAAGTTTCGTTTAAGTAATGCATGCTTTGACTAATGCTATCCTCCTCTCCATATGAAGATGAATGGGATGCGTCATGCATGCATACAGACAGACAACTAAATATGTATGTTTACATAGATATATATGATACACACAAATATGTACCTACTTTTCACTTTTTCTTGACTTCTTTTAAGGCCATATAATCAGCTAGAGATTTCTATTAGGCTGATTTTCAACACATGAGAGAGAGAGAGAGAGAGAGAGAGAGAGAGAGAGAGAGAGAGAGAGAGAGAGAGAGAGAGAGAGAGAGAGAGAGAGTTGGTCTTAAATAAATAAAAATAAAAATACTTAAATTAATTAATTAAATAAGAAAAAGAAGAAGAAGGAAATTAGGAGCCCTGCGAGTACACAATTTGACTAGGGTATAATTTTCTGTACTATAATATGGTCATATAGTTCAAAGAGAAACACAAATAAAATACTTTCTTTTGTTGGAGAACATAAAGATTGGTTAGAAAGGCATGTGTCCCAATCAGTACTACAAATCATATATATATATATATATATATGTGTGTGTGTATATATATACACATATATACATATATGAACTCTGTCATATGAACCTATTTTTAGCGTTCTAATTTGCTTGCCTTGTTTTACAAGGCGAGTGCTCCTCCTAGATGCCAATACTTCTGCTTGACAAACCCACCTCAAAAAAGAAATTTTCAACATAGATTTGAACCTATGTTGAAAATTGCTTTGATTAAACAAAAAGGATACGTACTTTCAAGGATCTCACTTAAATTTTGTCGCCTTACAATTCTTTTATAAATATGATTAATAAGGCTTAGGGCATAACCCTAGCCAGCTTCCAAACTTTCCATACTTAAAACAGTCTAGCATTATTAACTTGATACCAACATTATTTAAGTAGTAACGAAGTCTTAACATTATCAAACTGCAAACCTTTGCCACATCTTTTTATTTCACACTAAAACCAGGGCACTTAATTAGTATTTAGAAGCCAACTCCGCTGGGGTCACCGCAATACTCGCCTACTAGGCAACAGCAACGCAAAACCATGAGGCTGCAATTCACACAATATAAGAGTAAAAATTAGAGTTTTGGAAAGATCTTGATAGGCACAGATAGACATAAATACAAATATATTTATATATATAATTAAAAAAATTTATATATGTACTTGGGGAGGATAATAGGACTGTAAAGAAGAACATACCATCCCTCCAGAAAACCAGGTTCTTTCCTTGGGGGTGGTGGTGGAGGAGCATAGTGGGATGGCGGTGCCATCACTTGGGGCCGTGGATAATAACCTGCAACAAAACTCATCTCGATCACAAATCTTAGGGGGCACAAGGAATAAAAAATACAAGAGTCATTACACTACTACCAAATTGATATTTTTACGACATCTCTAAATCATCTATCTCTCATGTCAAAGAAGGCATTGAAAATCCCAATAAAAAAATGAAAACGACATTAGGTACGTTTTACTCTTCAATGGATGCCGAGTATCTGAAATTTGTTTTTAATTCACAAGTAGGAAAAACAATGAAAGAAGAAAATTTAAATTTAAAAAAAAAATTATCAAAAGAGTATACAAGCTGACACCAAAGTAATTTATCATTCCTTCACCCAAAGAGAAAAAAAAACCCACGTCCTTATTACATCCAAAAATATCAAACACAAGAGAGAGAGAGGACTTAAAACTAAGGACAACAAAGGGATAATGTAGCCATGGCTCTGCAACAACAACCGATTCTTCAACAACAACCCACCTCCCTCTTTCTCCTTTTAATCACTGAACTTGATAGAGAATCGAAATCGAATATTAGCAAGAGGAAAGGGACCGGTTCAGAATAAACAAGTAATAGGGCTCATGTAGTCATGGGAGAGTACTCAACTAGATCTTCACGGTGCATTACAAGTTCTTAGGGATCATGTAAGCATGTGAAGAGTCTTCTTGGTCTTTGTATACCTATTGGTACCAACAAAAAAATATTGACCAACAACTCTCTCTTCATAATTAGTTAAAAACGGAAAAAAGGAGCTAGAGGAGAGAAGAGGGAGGAGGGTAAGAGAGAGAGAGAGAGAGAGAGAGAGAGAGAGAGAGAGAGAGAGAGAGAGATGGGTGCTTACCGTGAGGATGATAAGGATTAGGATGCATGTTAGGGCCACTCATCTCTGCAACAAGAACCCAGAAGTAAAGAATAGCACAAAAATTATCGAACATGAGAGAGAGAGAGAGAGAGAGAGAGAGAGAGAGAGAGAGAGAGAGAGAGAGAGAGAGAGAGAGAGAGAGAGAGAGAGGTGGGTGAACACCTGGATGATAAAGATTAGGATACATGGGGTGGCTCATCACTGAAAACAAACCAGACGAAAATGAGAAAGATTGGAGGAACAAGTCTTTATAAGGTCTCAATGGAAACAGCAAATGTGCTACCTTGCCATATTTTTCTGTGTTTAAAGATACTGGAATGCCCACATTATTGGAAAATGAATCTCCTAATTGGCTCCTTTTTGGATGAGAGAGTAGTGGAAATTGTTGGATGAGAGAGGGCAAATCAGAGAGAAAGCTGACCTCTATGTTGGGAAAGACAATGATTTAATTACCATTGGACCCTTATTTTAATGAGTAAAAGTAAAAGACAGAGGGGCACTTTTGTTATTTAATTATGTCTAAACATAACCGTGTTATAACTGGTTCCAGTTTCTCTTGCTAATGGTATCACTACGTGTCAGCCTTATAAAGACGACTGTTTGCATTGCCCTATTGACAAAGAAAATCAAGAGTGACTCTGTCTCTTTGGATATGTCATCTTATGTTCTGGAAATGGAAACCAATAGGACACAAAAGCAGTTTTTGTGTCTCACTTTTAAAGATATTTTATTTTAGGATAATGCTATACAAAAAAAAAAATTATACAAAATTTATCACTAGAATGGTATGGTTCAAGTCATTCACTTAAAAATAGAACACTCATCATAATAACTTTTAATTATACAAATGCCACTAACATTATTCTAATAGAATTTTTTATACAAGATTTTTGAAAAGAATAACTTCTTCCAATTAAAATTCCAATTAAATTAGTTGCCAGTGCCATAAAAGCCCCTATTACTTAATAAAGATCAATGAATTGTTGGGTGGGAGGACTTGGCGGCCCCTTTTGTGTTTTGCTAGGTAAGATATATGAAGAAAAAGTCCCTTTCAAATTGTTGACAATGGTTACGAGAAACTTACCAAAGATATTAGTTTTTCTTGTGTACAAATCTAAGCCGTTCATTCTGAGATCTATGCAAATTATTATTAAATTCGACATGGGTTCGGTTAGAATGGAGTTTGGGGAAAATAATATATCTTAAAACAAAAGAATATCAAGAAAAAGAAATATGAGGATTACACAAAGAAAAATTTCTTTGCTTTGTTCATCGTCTTCCACTTACTCTTCCCTCATTGCTTTCTCTTACCCTCTTCGGCATTGCAATTTTGCAGTGGTCAGTGTAAGGGACAAAATAAAACCTAACCCAATGGTTTAAAAACTCTCACACAGCTTCATTCTTATTCTTCAAAGTTCTTTTAGTATTTATATTTATCAGAGTTTTAGAGGACTGGTAGGGTTTTAAAGATGAGCCGTGAAAGACTTAAAGAAAGCTTTTTTTTATTTATATATTAAGCCTGTGTACACACTGACAAAAAAAAAAAACTTATTAACAAGCCGGTGTACACAGGCAATAATATGATTTATTAACAAGCCGGTGGACACAGGCAATAATATGATTTATTAATAAGCCGGTGTAAATTTATTAATTTGAAAAATATATACAAATATGCTAAATGAATCAAGTCTTCCCCATTCTCTTCAATTAATGTGGTAAATCAAATTAATTTAGCAAAAGAAGATATGAATCTATGTTGCAATATGAATATATTCTTCAATTTTGTAGAAGAAGAATAATAAATTTCTCTAATTTGGTAGAAGGAAACAATAAATTTATGTTGGGTTGATGTGACGGCTTCACAACTTATTCCTAAATCAATATAGATAGAATCTTAAATTTAGTAGAAGAAAAATAATAAATTTGTTAAGACTTGACTTGAGGACTTGACAATTTATTCCCAAATCAACATGCAATATTTTCTTTAATAGAAGAAGGTATTGAAGTTGTTTGTCTTTGCAATGAATGGAACCCTTCAATATGAATCTTTAAACTTTCAAACGTGATTTGAAGGAGTAGGGAAGGCTACTCTAGGAATTTAGATTATGGTGGGATCATAAGAGATGGCAATGGTGTTGTCATGTGGAATTGAACAGATTCCCTCTAGGGATCTGTCTTCAAATGCGGGAAGGTTAGAAATTCAGTTCGATGAGGGCAGGTTCCTACACATTAATTGATTGATTGGGAAAGCTGGTTCCGTAGCATTAGAAGCTTAAGTATCCGGAAAGAAGGAGGAATGAGGATGTGGAAAAGAAGAGGCGGCTTTAGAGAAGTGTATTTGCTGCCCATTCTATATTTTGATTGATGGGAGTGTTGAAATTTATTGTTGAAATTTTTTCTTCGTTTAGTTTTCTGGCAGTTTATTTGAGATTCCTTGAACCTATATTTCGATTCTTTAGAAAGAAAAAATAAAAAGAAAGAAATCATATGTCACATTTCAACTAACTTTTTTTTGTTGATATATGTGGCTTTTTTGAATTAACGACTATATATGTGAATAGACGGTGTGCTGTGTAAGATTTTTTTTTTTTTTTTTTAAATTTTGAGACTAATAGGTTTCATAGCACTTAACATGCCATTTCTGATGTTCATAAATCATCACATGCAATGCTTTTTCTCTTTTATTGCTTTGAGTTTGATCAATGTGATTTCAAAAATACAATACATAGATTGAGAAGAAGAAATCTAGAGCACTATTAAAATTCGCAATGATCATACAAATCCGACAATTTTTAAACTTTCAATCATATATGTGCATCCGGTTGCCGCTAGTTATATATTATAGATATGTTTATATGTTAAAAAATTATTCAGTATTTCTGAAACACCATGTTATCTTTGCTGCACCACTTACATACTGATAAGATCTCCCTCTTATGAATGAGGTATTGTCAAATACCTATTTAACAGGTGGCTGTGAGTGGAGAAGAAATAACACGTGATGCCTTGCAATACTGAATAATTTCTCTTCTATGTGTGACGACATATATAATGTTAAAGTACCGTAGAGGTGCCCTAATAACTTAAATTTTGTATAATTCTTTTGTAAGAATAACATTTTTTTAACTTAATCCTACAACTAGGCTTGTGAGTTGCGAAATAGTGAAAATGAAATAAATCAACACATCTATACATACATGCACATGCATATAATAAGGCTTGTGAGTCGCGAAATAGTGAAAATGAAATAAATGAACACATCTATACATACACCCACATGTATATAATGCGTAGAATGTGGGCTATGGCTGCTGCCGCCGCCCAGGTCAAACCGCGCCATCTCAAACTCCATCGGTCATCAAACAGCGACAATTGCCTTTGAGCGTGGAATGGGTGGAGAAACAATTGTGACAAAAGAAACTTCATGTTTAAGAAATGGGTCGTGGAGCTGGGATCATGATGGTACGGTTGGCACCCCTCTCTCTCTCTCTCTCTCTATATATATATATATACATATATGTATCTATGTTTCCTTGATTACTACATGTAACCAACCTCTCCATGATCTGCAGCCAATATCAGTGGAGATGAAGAAAATTATTCTCGTAGCAATAAATCCCTAGAATAAATTTTTTATAATGCTAAAATACAAGTAATCAGATACGTAAGACTTGCCAAATCTCCGTTACACGCAATGTTCGAAAAATATCTGTCGAACAACTCACATAAGAAATTGAACACTAGCCGGCTGGACATTGTCACCTTATCAAATACTGGCAGCAGTTGTGGTGAATTACAGAAAACAAAAACAGGCGCTTACTATTTGTTTCAACTTTAATATTCAGAGAGAGAAAATTAAGAAATTAGTCGAGATGAACACAAACTAACTTGGACATTCTTAACTGCTAAACCCAAAAAAAAAAAAATGATAGTACAAAACACCCATGGAATTAACTTAGGAGAGAGAAGGAATTGAGCATATTTTTAGGGGAGAGAAAATCTATAGAGCAAACGAAAGAAAAAGGCCAAATGATTTGTATGTCAACATACACACATAGCCTTGGTCAATTCCTCCTTTAATGGGCCTGGACGCTCTCTCTGTCTCTCTCTTTAGCCGTGGTTATTCAACGCCCGTGGAGTTGAATTGTTCATATATTTCAATGGAGGTTCAATTGATTTAAAAAAAAAAATTAAAAAAATGAACTTGCATTGAGGTATAAAGTTCGGTGCAAGATGCTCATGCTTAATTGATTGCAAATCAACCAGTAGTGAGTCCATATTGAACTTGATGTGACATGTTCCCTGCTCCAACAACAATTGACAAATTATTTGTTCACTCATTTAAGGGAAATTTTACAATATCAACTGTTTTAAATGAGAAACTATAACAATGATCATAAATATAAAACGTGCGTAACTGGAAGAAGTGATTCACGATTACTCCTCTAAATATGAAATGTGCGTAACTGAAAGATGTTGCTCACGATTACTCCTCAGCGTAAACATGAACTTTCAAATGTAATATCTCTTCACACTTTTTATATCTAGCCATCCGCTAGAGTAATTTTAAACAAGTAGATAAATAAATATTTAAAAATAAACAAAATAAAATAAAATAATAATATTTTGATAAATTATATATATAATAAATTGTAAATAAAAATTTAACTGATAAAAATCATGAGACGTAAAATAATTATGCCTATTTACATAAAAATATAACCGGACATTTGTTATTCGAAAGTTCAAATTAGTTAAAGAGTTATGCCAGCTGAGGGAGCAAGAATTATACCAGCCGTGATGGCTTATAATGCCATAATAAAAACAGACGATGATGGGACGTGATTTCTACTAGCACTGTCCTTTCATCTCTATATTAATTGAAAAAATTCTTTCATGGCTCTCCTTCCATAAAATGTAAACACAAGTGGAAAGGCTCAACTACCCACAATGTGATGCAAATCATGGAAACAGTCCAAAAATGGTACTCTTCCAATCCCGCGTGTCATTTTTGTTTTTTAACAACAAAACAGAATATATTAATTCAAAGAGGGATACATCAGTTGGGGCAGCTTTTCAAACCAGAGAAGGTTTGGCAGACAGCTCAAACAAAGCAACTGAGGTTAGTTGAGAAGAAATCAACCAACCAAGAGAGTTACAAACTTATAATTTTTGAAAAAAAAATTGTATAAATGGTAGTCATAATAAAGTAAAATGAAACATAACGATATTATTGGATATAGTTTGTCTAATATTTTTCATGAACTCATCATAAAGTGAAATTAATAATATTAAATAATGTGTGTGAAATAACATAATATGGTATATGCAACAAGTAATATATGATGAAATAATGAAATATGTGATAAAAAAAAGATCAAGTCGAGTGTGCAACACTCTTAGCTTAAGACAGATTCGTCCTCCTCATAGGTGCTTATAGGATTAATGAACATCTATTTACAAGATAAAATGATCACAATCTTGAATAAGTAGCACTGTAATATTCAAGATTCAGCGAATCAACTTTATGATTCTACTCTCTCAATGTATAGAATGAATGTAACATGTATGACATAAAGTAATGAGAAATTTCTGTCTAATTCTACGCAAAATTATAGCATTTAATTCCATACAAAAACTTACGGCGTTTCTGATAAAATTAATATGATATGCCAAAGAACAAACAACATTTTTTACACAGAAAACTGCAATCATTTTGTAGAATTTCAATGCTAAAATTCACTACAGAAACACAAAAGAAAATAATGAAATTTCTACTGAAATTCATCACACAGAATATATATAAAAATTAACCGAGTAGAAACTTGGATAGAAATTCGTACAGAATTTCTAAATTAGAAACGAAGACAAGAAAGGACTGATTGAATATTCAGATTTGCCCTGGAATAGTCGCCAGAATATGGACAGCACTTCGCCGAAATCTGGGTACTGTATGTTGTCGACAGAGATTGAGAAAGAGAGAGAGAGAGAGAGAGATGGGAAAATTGTATATCAAACCGTATCTGTTTCAGTGGGGGATTATTTCTATATATAGAAAGAATCGCACCCGTTTGAAATGTGCCAGCCAAACGCGTCCTTAGGAAGGGTCGCAATCGTTGAAATTTAAATTTGAACCGGTTCGGTTCAACTCGGTTCACATTGTTATGGTTCAAACTGCGTCCAAAAATATTAAACCGGCCCAAGCCGTTTTAATATTATTTTAATCGTACTCGAACCGAACCGAGCCGAGCTGAGCTTGTAGGACGGCGGCGGCGGCGAGCGCGTGTGTGGAGTATTGGGTCAACCCATGGGTTACATAAGTCTTCCCTCTTCCACAAAAGTGGGGTGCCCCTTGGGGCCCAAATCCATCTTTAAACTTAGGTTTTATATACCCATCACTTTTTTTTATAGAAAATCAATGTGGGACAAGCCTTTGGTTCCACCTAAAATCATACTCATGGTACCTACTTTGGAGACCATTATCTCATTCAAGCCTCCATGGATTTGAGCAAGTAGATGTTTGTTCTTCATCTCCTCATGGAAGAGAATACAAAGCATCTTGGACCCACTAAAAAGGACATGTGGGTCCCACCTTAACAATGGCTCAAAGTTGGTGTGTCACACCAAATATTCCAACAATCCCCCACATGAATGAGATTGGCTGTCAAAAAACAATGCAGATGCAAATATGTAAGAGAGAGAGAGAGTAAAGCAGAAAGTTGCCTCATTAGGAAAGGTGGCTTTTGGCTTTGAACCTTCCTTAGTGAAATACTATCGGGTTTATTGGCTGACCAGTGAACATGATGTCTTGAACTGTTCTGCCATTTGTATAAACCGAGACAATAGTACTCACACGAGTTTCTTCCCCATCTAAGGTTATTCTCGGTTGTGTTCGTTTTGGCCATGAACTGTCTTGATTTCATGAGTGCTCTAGAGAATTGAAACCTTTACAATTCTCATAGAAGCGGCTCCTATCATACTCATATAGGTGATTTCTTATAGAGTGAGCAGTTATACATACTCCACTTGGTAACCAAGTAATAAGAATCATTAAAAGTATAGACTTATTAATATGAGTATCCTGCCATACTCGTTCTATATTAAAACTGTAGCATATCCTTACACTATTCAGGTAATCAATATTTCACCATAGAATTAGGCAGTGGAACAGAGTAAACCCTTAATTTATACTAAGTCGACCTTAATTTAGTTGTCCCGTTGAACCTAAATCTTGGGATCTCCAGTCAACTAGGTTGGGTTGCCATTAAGGTAACTTTTAGATAATAGGCTTTAATACCTAATCCCCTCGATGAATAAATTTCGATTTCTTACCCCAGGCCTAATAGTAAGATGATCTCTCAATATCCTTTGATTAAATTATTAGTCATTGAATAGTACATTCTTGTGAATAATGACCTTTAACAGATATGTTTGTCGTATTTTGTCATTATCGGGAATTCTTTGTTTCTTAAGACACTTAAGAAGTTACTTGATACTTCTTCCCTAGCTCTTGATGTTGGTCCAATAGGCAACCCAAGAGGGGGGTGAATTGAGTTTTTCGTTGATTAAGAGCAAATAAGATTAATTAAAATTAATCTAAGCAAAGTAACAAAAGTCAATCTATATGCAATGCAATGTAATCAGAAGAAGTAAAGAAAACAGAGCAATAGAAAGGGCACACAGATTTACCGAGGTTCAACCACAAACCGTGGTCTACGTCCTCACCCCAAGATCTCCTTGAAGTCTTCTTTTACTATGTAATCATCTATTACAAGATGGGCCACTGATTGACAAAGAGCTCAGCTCACTATATAAAAAACTCCTCACCGAGCTCTTCAATCTCCAAGTGGTTTTGTCCAAGCTCCACTCAAACTTACTAGAGTTTTGCTTTCACAAGAGAACTCTCTAAACTCTCAATTACAAGTGTATAAAATTATACAAGTAACTTACATTCTCTAGCAAGAGTAAATTTTTACATTCAAAGCTCACATATGAAGACAAGAAGAATATTCAGAGTATATCAGTAAATCAGTAGATTTTTTTCTTGTTTTTTTGTCTTCAATCACTTCTATAAATGTAGCTGGAAGGTTGTATATATACCCCTGTATTGATTCCATCTGTTAGTGGTTGTTAGGGATTATTAATGAACGTCCAGTCCGTTATAACGTTAAGAAATATAGCTGTTATATCAGAAGAGTCGGCTCCAGATTTGTGGAGTCGACACTTTCTGCTTCTGCATTACCAGATGTAGTTCACTGACTTCATGAGTCCGTTCTTTATATCGATGAGGCGACTCTTTGTTCATTCTGTCTTCACATCTTTGACTTCTGCTGTCATGAGGCGACACTTCATCTTCATATGTCCGCTCATTGAACATTTCATCTTTAAGCCTTTTACTTCTGCTACCAAGAGGCGACTCTTCGTCTTCATGTGTTCGCTCATTGATCATGTTATCTTCAAGCCTTTTACTTCTGCTGCCAAGAGGCGACTCTTCGTCTTCATGTGTCCGCTCATTGATTATGTTATCTTCAAGCCTTGGCGTCTGTCTCAATGAGGCGACTCTTCATATTCAATGAGTCCACTATTTGTCTATATGGTTTCCAGGCTTTTTGCTTCTGTGTTCAAGAGGCGACACTTCATTTCCATGAGTCCCCTCATTGTCTAATTTTTCTTCAGGCCTTTTACTTCTATGATCAAGAGGCGACTCCTCATTTCCATGAGTCCCCTCATTATCCAGAAATTTGCTTTCAGATTTCTATTGATCAAGTTTATCAAAGCACTGGTATAAGATCTTCAAGGAGTATATCTTTGGGGTATGATGATCAATCAAAATCTCTTTAACTCATCAGAGTTAACTTCTATTCAATTGGGATTGAATCAATCATTGAATATTGATCTTCTCTTGACTCTCAAACTGTCAAGGCTTTATTAGATCAATGTTCATCTTTTCTTCTTCATTTGCTCAGCTCCTTCTATCATTATAGAACATCTTCTTTCAATGCCAAGCTTCCTCAATTGTGTAGAGCTTCACAATACTTGATTTCTGATTTCCTCTCTTTGCTAGCAATTCTTCTTTCTTCTTTCTTCTTTAAAATTACTTCAGTGAGACCATTGCAGACATGATGAAATCTCTTTATACATCTAGTCTTCATTGATTCTTTTCATCTTAGAAGAATTCTTCACTTGGATTCCAGGTAGAGATCAGACAATCATTGCCAGCCATTTTCTCGATAACTTTAATTGCATTGTCTTGAATTGATCTTTGCATTCTAGATAAAATCATCTCTTGAGCTTTTTCAAACTCTTCAACAAACAATTCATCTTCAACTGAGCATTGCACCTCCTTAACTGATTTTTGTATATTCTGATGAAGTCTTCAGTCTAGTGCATATCAATCTTCATTGAATCTATGCATACTTGATAGAAGCTTTATTTGAACACCTTTAATCTCTTCGAATGTAGAACATTTGTTTGAAGTAGAGATAGGCGTCAATTTTCTGTTTGGTTAATTGCATAGCTCTTGAAATTCGTTACTTGATCTTGAGCTTGTTGTGCATTCTTCTTGACATGTATTAGACTTAAGATTCAACTTTAAGTCTAAGTTATTAACTTTGTTAATCTGCACACTAAGTAGATTCATTAGTAAAATAAGACAAGGTTTAGTTATCATCAAAATCAACATGAGAATTAACCTTGAGTCAACAAGGGTCAACTTTAAGTCAACACTTGATTCCTGCACAGAATCTGGCTGTTTATTTCCATTGCGAGAATTTCTTAAGAAATTAAAGCACTTCTTGTAAGACTTATCCATTTATGGATTTAGGGTATTTTGATCCATAAATCCAGTTTTCACGTTGTATCCTCTCTAGTACTTCTGGATGTATATGTGATCAGTGCTCATTTGTAGCACAAGGCTATCAACTTCCAGTGGATTAACCCTAGGTTTGAATAAAATAATTTATTCTCGCCAAGATATGTTTACCTTTGTCACCTGCATGAACTCATATCACGAAGTCACTATCGAGACTAGATCTCATCACATATCTATTAAATATTTGAGTTTAGACTCTACTTCTTGAACCATTTGGATAATCTCATTCTCAGATCCATCAAGCAAATCATCTGTTATCCATTTAGTTTTACCTCTATGTAAACTATTATGGTTCCGATATAACGAAACTCCGTACATCTCTTTACTTTACTAAAGTTATCGAGGCTGCACTTAGTTCCTTTTCTCTTGAGGTTTCACCTCTAACTTTAAAAGTTAGAAATATTCGGATCAGTCATTCTCTCCTTTATGTGTCTTGAACTATTCTTCCTTCCAATCATAGACTTAAAGTCTTGGCTCTCTTGCTTACTTATAAAGTCTACAAGACTTTTAGGATGGAAAGCAAATGCACAAGGAAGTCCATTCCCAAAGAATGTCCCACTTCTAGATTTCGAAAATATTCTCTCGAATGATTCTAGAGTATTAGACAGATTATCATCTACCACGACATTCACATGCACTACTGTGTTCAAGCAGACTAGAGAATAAACCCTCACACCGTTTTACAATTTAGATTAAGGATAGCCTGATCTATAATTCTGTCAGTGTTTACACAGTGTTCTATGGGGTTGAGAACGTGTGTTGGAGAAAACAAAGCTTCCCCCCACATTTCTTGGATTATCCAGAATTTAACAAAGTAGTACACATCAACTCAATTAAGAGTTGGATTTCATGTTTCCAGCAATCAAGTTATTGAATCAACTAGGTATTTATAGGCAGGTGAATCTGGACGTTAAGCTACTGAAGCTATATTATTCCCATATCCAATACCTTTTCCTCGTTTACTACATTCGTTCTCAAACTCATTTGAACATTATAATATGTGCGTTGATTACTTTAAATATACTATTCTGGTAGTACCACTAAGAACGTGGATAACTATAAGTATACTCTTCAACGGTACCTTCTTAATTTCATTGTATTTCAAGGAACACTATGAAATATAATTAACACATGACAATTAACATAAAAGTTAGATATGTCATTACCGTTACAAGCATAGATATACAAAGATACATCTATGGTCATTAAAAGTGTTCCAAGTTAGCAATTAAATAAGTTATGCAACTAAACGAGTTATGATATAAACATATTAATGATACTAAAATATAACAAGAAACTAGTAAGGACTAGACGATCCTCCTGAAGAGGAACTCTCAATCACTACCAACACAGGATCAAGCATCCTTTTCCACCCACGCTTGAGGGTGATTGGCCGATAAGGAGGGTTCACATCATGAGAACTTTCAGGTTGTGCTAGAAGCCTCAACCTCTAGAAATAAGTGGGACACGGAACACTCTTGCGAGCAGTGCATTGAATCTTTTCATAGTAGTTTCGATAGTGACTCGGTCCTACCTCATTTGGTCCAATTACTTGCTCTCGCGGAATAGGCAGTGCCACTGGCCTAGGAAGAACAACGTCCTCTGGACCATGAAGATAATACATCGTGTGTAACACAGGAGAATTTGCTGGTTGTACAAGATTCTCTGACTCATCCTCACCAAACCAGTTCTGACCCATCTCTTCCCAAATATCCATCATGTGAACTGCAAACACATGATAATATTCTTATGATTAGAAATCATAGAATAACACAAACTTAATTTCTTACAAGAAATGAAATACTCTAGCAATTAAATTTGCTAACACACAAAGTATCATATGCCGATATTCTTAAGGTTAAAAACCTTAGAATAACACTATTTTAATTTCTTAAATGAAATTAAAACCTCTAGCAATAAAATTGCTTAACTACAAAGTCATGCTTTCACAAAAAATACATAAGCATGGCAAGACAAATAACATGTAGCATTTAAGATACATAAAGATGTATTGATTCAACTTATCATGCTAAACATGCAACGGAAATAGAACTTTAACAAAATAACAACCACTATGCAAGTTAAGTTCATCACAACATTAGGATTCATGTCAATTGCTATGCAATACAAAACTTAAGTTTCTAGAATTGTAACAGGTTCATTTCAGAGATGAACATTCGCTTTCTCAGCGGCAAATAAAAATTAAATTTAGTAGAACATGAAACCTTTATGTTAGCGTCAAATCTGAATTCACACATGATTATGAACATTGTATACTTAACAACACACAACCACATGCCATTTCACAGTAGTACTACATATGGAAAACAAATACAGGTAAAAACAATGATTCTGTCTTGAGATTGTTGGAAAAAATATTGTATAATTTTTTCCATATAAACTGTAGCCATAATAAAGTGAAATGTGATTACACTGTAAAAGTGTAATCATAAATCCTTAATTTGCACATTGTTAGATTTAGATTGTAGTTAATTGTCTTGTTTTAGTCTAATAATTGATTTATGGTGTATTTTTGTGTATTTTGTAGGTTTTGGAGTGAAAACAGTAGATAAGAGCCAAAATTTCAGAAGACAGTCCAGACGGTGCGTTCGGACGGTTGTCAGCCATTCGGACAGACGAAATAGCGTTCGGACACTACGTCGAATGGTGGAGGCCCAGAGTCGTGTTTTTGCATTCGAAGCCATTCCAGAGTCATCTTTTTGCATCTGAAGAGCGTCCAAGGACTGTTCGGACGGTAAAACAACCGTTCAGACAGTAAAATAACGGTCCGGACGCACCGTCTGGACACACTTTGGACGCGCATTGGACGGTAAGCGCAAATTTGCCCTAAAACCAGCATTAGAAAAAAAAAAGGGGATAGAAAGTTAGGGTTAGTTTTTGGTGAAGGAGGCGGCGGGAGAGCTCCTCCAAGGTTGGTTTTTGTATCTTTTCTTCATTTTTAGCTTAGATTTATGTTTGTAATTGTAGTTGTAGGTGGGATTTTCCGGGAAGGCTGGGCCGAACTCTCAAGCCCAAAATGAATGAGTCCAAACTTCCTGCCAAAGAAGGAGATTAGAAGTGGTCGACCCTTGGTGGGCCGATCACACTCCGATGATTAAGTTAGTAAGCTTAATCGAGATGAAAACGAATGAAAGTTGCGAATGCTTCCAGTTTATTCTCAATACCTGGCTCTCGATACCTTGTGTACTTATAGTGTGCTCGGTCTTGGCCTACAAGCAGACACTCATGGCCTGCTGGGTAGGCACCATCATTGACACCGCCTGACCGCTTACAAAGGTCTGGATCATCGCCGTTGGGGAATTCAGTTGACCGGACGTGCACGTTGACGTCGCGTGGGCAGCCACACATCCATTTAATGCGGGTCAACTCTACATTTAATGCTCGAAGACCGCTAGCGGTTTGGGTTCGCCTTCAGTGGTTTGGGCTATGGCGAGGAGGAGGTCGGCAGTCGAGGCCAGCCCATCTTTCAACTCTGATCTGGGCCGCCAAGCAGCCCATATTTTAATTCGCGTAAATTGTGCCTCATCCGTTAGGTTGGGCCGTGGGATATTCCCCCACAATTGCCCCAGCCTTTATGTCATTTTGGCTTTTGAAACGGCCAAGGGCTAGAACGGTTACCATGCCTACGCGGATGACGGGGATTTTAAAAGATTCATTGATGGGGTGTTGTTGAATCGACCGCTGATGCGACGTTTCGGAAGAGTGTCATGATTAACGCCGTTTTCCCGCGTATAAACCTACGGTTCTGATGTGTATAAGAGGGCGACGCCCTGCTCAGTATGAGACACTCAGCTTTCCTTTGCCTTTTGTATAGCGTGTGCGTTGGCTGTTTCGGCATCCATCACTGTAAGTGTCTTTCGAGCCATACTTCTTTCACTCTTTTTTCTATTACTCTGTGCTTCGACGGTTGTCCCCTAATGGCATCCCGTCTACGAAGAATGCTGGATGGTCCGTCGGCACTCACTTCGTTTAGGGCTAGGTTTGAGATTCCAAATGAGATCGGTTCAGAGCTGGTCAATCACGAGGATCACCGTATGGGCGAGACTGAAATGGGGGTGCCGTTCCCGGTCATCAAAATAGTAGAAGGGGGACTTAGGTTTCCCCTAAATCCTCTTCTTCACAAGTTCATAGTAAAAAATAAAGTGTCGCCCTCCCAGTTATCGTCGAACGTCTATAGGACTTTCTTCGGTATGCTTGAGATCAATCGGTTACTAAGAGTGAACCTGGGTCTCGTCGAACTGGAATACTGCTACTCTGTTTGTAAGATCAGGGGCAGCAATAAAGTCTACGTCTGAGTCATAGAGAAGTCACTAGAGTTAGTGAAATGTCTGCCTTCCTCGGGGAAGGGCGTTGGCGACGTTAGGGTTTGGGTGACCGGTCCCTGGGAGTTCGGCGACGTTCCTGAGAAGGAAAGGCCGGCGATCCGATACTCTAGAGTGTCCCTTGAAATAGGTTTGATGCCGACCTCTTGTACTGTGTGTCCTTTAAATTATGTGGTAAGTTTAAATCTAATTCTCACATTTTTCCAGAAAAGAAGGAGAAGCGGTCCAAGGCACACGACTGGTTGGGCAATTTCGACGATCTCAACAAGGCTTTGAGATACTTCAGCGAGGGTAGGCTAAGGCACGTCGCTCGGACTGCTCACGTTTGGCTCGCCTACCCGCTTCGATATTCGACTTTCACCGCCAATACGGGTGTTCCTCAGAGTACCCTTGCAAGGTTGGCGAAGGAAGGCACTGAGGGAGACTTCGAGGAGATCCCTACCGGCATTGCAATTGAAAGGGCGCACAGCCCTACTGGTGTGACAGTTACAGTTGCTCCTTTATCGGAGCCCGTCGGTGAAGAACAACACTAAGTGCGATCAAAGTCCCACAGTTCGGCATCAAGTTCATCGCCGTATACTGTTCCTGACCGCCGAGTTAAGATTCCAACTATAACACAGGATTCCACCCCGTCCCCCAACGCAGAGGACATCACGAGTCTGAGGGAGAGGATGTTCACCGCCACCGGCAAGCCGCTGAAGTCGGCCGCTACCACTTTTGCCGACACTCCAACTGCCGAACTAGCGACAACTCCTGCGGAGGAGACTCCTCCCGTTCAACAGAAGAAAAGGGGGCATGAGATTACAGCACCGACCCCAGCGCCTAAAAAGCAAAAAAGGAAAGGCATAGTGGACGAGGTCGGCGAAACTGTGACCATCACGCCTGACATCCTAGGCCGACCTCTCTCGACAATTGACTCGCTGATTAAGCAGACCGAGGTAGCCTTCGGCGTCATGAAGAGCGTTCTTCAGAAAAAAGATATGGCAAAGTTGGGTGAGGCCAGTGATGCGGTCGTCTTTACGGGAGCCTTCCATGATTCACTGTTGGTAAGTCGACGTTCGATCTTTTCCGTTTCAAGGGCTCTTCTAACCAACTGCTTTAACACGACTTTCTCTTGGTTTAGGGCTGCCTGAATTCCTTGGAGGCGATGACCTGCTTCCAAAAGCTAACCGAGGTGCATCAGGAACTTATCGAAGAGCACGGCTGGTTAAAGAAGGAATGGATCGGTGCCAATAAGGACTGGATCACCTTCAGGAAGCATGCTGAACAAGCGTCCGCCGAGCTTCTGTTGATGAAGGCTAATTTTGAAAGGAGAGATAAGGAACTGACCGATCTCAAAAAGAAGTTCAATGTGCAGTCCATGGATCTGCACAAAGCCAATGCAGAGGTTGAGACTCTTAACATTGAAGTGCCCAAACTAAAGGTGGAAGAAGAGGCCACACTGAAGAGGGGTGAAGAAAGGGGGGCTAATCGACTGGCCCAAGAGATGATGGACCTCAGCCGCTCCATTTTCCGACAGGGTTGGAATGGTGCCCTTGTCATTGTAGAAGTGGATAAGGCCTCTAATGTTTGGGGTCTTTGTCTGGACTTCTTTGACACCACTGAAGACAGTGTCGTATGCCTGAAGAAGGTGCTTGCTAACGCCTAGTACAAGCGAGAGCTCAATTTAAAGGCCGCGGCTGAGAAGGAAGGGGCCGAAAAGGCTAAGGCTGCTGCCGAATCATCCAAGGATGTGGAAGAGATTGTTGGTAGTTTAGCGGAGGCAACTTCGTAGCCGGGGGAGAAGTCGGCATAAGTGCTTTTTCTTTTTGAGCTTATTTTTGTAACCATCAATGTTTTTAATGAAAAGTTCGTTTTGTTTTTATCGTGATGCTGTCATTGAATCTGTCTTTTCAGTTTGAAGTTGTCAATGGGTAGTCCAACTTGGATAGGATCAACACTTTTGAGCCCATACATTTGTTAATGGGTAGCCCACTGTTGAGTTGCTTTTTAAGTCTAAGTTTATATGATTTCTTTTGCTGGCCTGTCTAACTTGGACAGGACCAAGTTCTTACACTTGATTTTTTGTGGCTTTCTTTGGCCGACCTGTTCAATTTGGACATGACCAAGTTCTTACACTTGGTTTTTTTTTTTTTTTTGTGGCCTTCTTTGGCCGACTTGTCCAACTTGGGCAGGACCAAGTTTTTACACTTGGTTTTTTGTGGCCTTCTTTGGCCGACCTATCCAATTTGGACAGGACCAAGTTTTACACTTGGTTTTTTTGTGGCCTTCTCTGGCCAACCTGTCCAACTTGGGCAGGACCAAATTTTTACACTTGGTTTTTGTGGCCTTCTTTGGCCGACCTGCCCAACTTGGGCAGGACTAAGTTTTTACTCTTGGTTTTTTGTGGCCTGGCAGAATGCTTTGAGCGGATTCGTTTTGAACAACTTTGCTTTTCATTGATCTGATGAAAACTCCATACATTTGTTACATCATACGAGACTCCTTGCTACTGGTAGAATTCTTCAAATTGCTCGCATTCCAAGGCCGAGGCAGCTGTCTTCCTTCTTCAACAGTCTCCAATTGGTATGCGCCAACGCCGACCTGGGTCGTCACTCTGTAAGGGCCCTCCTAGTTTGGGCCGAGCTTGCCATCTGCCGTGTTCTTAGTTGCCCCCAGTACCTTTTGTAAGACTAGGTCTCCTGGAGCATAGTTTCTTGGGCGGACCCGCTTGTTGTAGGAGCGTCTTAACTGTCGCTGATACTTTGTAATTCTGATCAAGGCAACTTCTCTTCTCTCTTCAGCTAGATCCAGGTCCTTTGCCAGTGTCTGGTCGTTCAGGCCCGTGCTGAAGGCTGCCGTTCTGATAGTCAGTAGTCCGACCTCCAAAGGAATGACTGCTTCCACCCCGTATGCCAGAGAGAACAGGGTTTGGCCGGTGGACCTCCTTGGGGTCGTTCTATAAGACCACAGAACGTTGGGCAGCTCCTCCGTCCATTTTCCCTTGGCCCTTTCCAGTCACTTTTTGACTCTGTTAAGCATGGTTTTGTTTGAAATCTCGGCCTGCCTGTTGCATTGGGGATAGGCTGGCGTTGAGTAATAGTTTCTGATCCCCAGTCTTTCGCAAAACGATCTGAACATGTTACCATCGAATTGGGTGCGTTATCTGAAACAACGGCACGGGGTACCCCGAATCTCTTGACTATGCTCTTCCATACGCACCTTTTGGCGTCGATTTCCCTGATAGTTGACAAAGGTTCTGCCTCTACCCATTTGGTAAAGTAGTCAGTCGCCACGATGAGGAACCTTTTGTTGCCCAGTGCTCGGGGCAAAGGCCCTACTATGTCCAGTCCCCACTGAGTAAAAGGCCACGGACTGGTGATGGCTGCGAGATCTTCGGCTGGCTGGTGGATGATGGGGGAATACCTTTAACATTTGTCGCATTTTAGGACGTACTGGGCTGCATCTTTCTGCATATAAGGCCACCAATACCCCTGTGAGATGGCTCGATGTGCTACCGATCTTCCGTCGACATGGCTTCCACATATCCCTTCGTGGATTTCAAACAAGACGCCTTTTACTTGGTCCGGATGGACTCAGTGCAAGTATGGACCTGTAAAGGAATGTTTGTAAAGCTCCTCACTTGGTGACAACCAATATCTGAGAGATGAATGTTTGATTCGCCGAGCTTCAGTCTTGTCTTCTGGTAGTTCATCTTTGTCGAGGTAGGAGATAATTGGGTCCATCCATGATGGTCCCAACTGTTCTGCAGTCAGGGCTTCCTCTTCCTCCTGAAAGATGCTGGGTTTGGCAACGGTTTCCAAATTGATCGTCCTTTTTGACCCAGACTTCAAAGCTGTGGCCAAGGTTGCCAAAGCATCCGCATGTGAGTTGTTATCTCGGCTGATCTGCCGGAGCTTGTAGCTTTTGAATTTGCCGAGCAGTTCCTTGGCTTTAGCTAGGTACTGTGTCATCCTATCGTTCTTCGCTGCGTACTCTCTTGTAATTTGGTTGACGACAAGCAGAGAGTCTGAATAGATGACGATCTCAGGAATTCGAAGTTCGATGGCTCGGCGTATTCTGGCGAGCAAGGCCTCGTATTCAGATTCATTGTTGGAGGCAGTGAACTCGAGCTTAATGGTTTGTTCAATGGTTAGACCGTCTGGTGTAATGAGTACTATGCCCGATTCTGCCTCCTGGTCATTAGAAGCTCCGTCGACGTAGAGGTTCCAATGATCAGCTTTTTCCCAAAGGTCCAGAGGGAAGTTCTCGTGTGGTTGGGCATGATCTTCTACTTGGTCGGCCTCCGGTGGCAATTGAATCAAGAATTCGGCTACAAAATTTGCAAGGATTTGTCCTTTTACAGCCGATTTGGGTTGAAACTTGATGTCGAATTCTCCTAATTCAACAACCCATTTTGCTAATCGTCTGGAGAAGTCGGCCTTTCTGAGAAGAGATTTGAACTGGTGGTCCTTGAGAACGTTTATTGTATGGGCCATGAAGTAATGCACCAACTTGCGGAAGGCCACTACTAGTGCTAGAGCCAGTTTTTCGAGAGGTAAATATCTGCTTTCTGTCCTGAGAAGTGTTTTACTGATATAGTAGATAGGTAATTGCCGCCGATCTTGTTGCCGAAGTAGAACAGCGCTGATCGCATGCTCCTCGTGCTGCAGCGGGGTGGAGAGCAAAGGTGGTTGAGTCAAGTACTTCTTCAGATCGCCGAGGGCTGACTCTCACTCTGGGGTCCATTTGAACTGTTCTTGCTTCTTGAGGAGCTGGAAGAACGGTTGGCACCTGTCAGATGAACGGCTAATGACCCTGTTAAGTGCTGCGACCATCCCTGTGAGCTTTTGTACCTCCTTTGCATTTTTCGGGGCCTGAATGCTTTGGATTACACTGATCTGTCGTGGGTCCACTTCAATGTCCTGATGCGTGACCAAGAAACCCAAAAATTTGCCCGAGTTGACACCAAACGCACATTTTGAAACATTTAGACTCATTTTTGTATTTCTTCAGGATACAGAGTACCGCTTTTAGATCTGCCAGATGAGAGTCGCTCAGTTTACTTTTTACCACCATGTCATCGATGTAGACCTCGACAGTTTTGTCGAGCTGCGTCTTGAACATCTTGGTGACCAATAGCTGATATGTGGCTCCAGCGTTCTTTAGACCAAAGGGCATAACCTTGTAGCAATAGATACCCCTTGGAGTGATGAAAGTCGTCTTCTCTTGGTCGTCGGGGTGGAGGGGAATCTGGTGGTATCCTCGGTAAGCATCCAAGAAACTTATCCTCCCGTAGCCAGCGGTTGCTTCCACGAGTTGGTCAATTTTGGGGAGGGGGAATGGATCCTTGGGGCATGCTTTGTTGAGATCTGTGAAGTCCACACAGACCCTCCATTTGCCATCCTTCTTCTTCACGACCACTGTATTTGATAACCAACTTGGATAGTTGATCTCCTGAATTGCCCCAGCTTCCAAAAGCTTCTCTGTTTCTTCTAGAACAACGTCTGCATGCTGGGTTGCCGCCCTTCTCCTTTTCTGGATAACAGGTCGGTATTTTGGGTCAACATTCAACCGATGACATGCAATTTCGGCATCGATCCCTGGCATGTTATAAGGGGTCCAGGCGAACACTTCCAAGAAGCTCGTCAACAACTCGACCAGGGACTGTTCCTCTTGCTTGGATAAGGAGGTGCTAATAACGAAGTACTTATCTCCCTACCGATCAATGTATATCTTCTTCAAATCCTCCAAGGCTTTATTCTCAGGCGTCATACCCACATCGTCAATGGTAGGAGTGTCCTCGTGTAGCTCCATCATTTGCACATTCTCAGTTTTTGTCTTGGTTGCGCATGCTGTCAAGAAGCATTGCTTGGCAGCCACTTGATCTCCTCTTATTTCCCCTACTCCACCAGGGGTTGGAAATCAGATTAATTGGTGGTAGAACGAAGGAATTGCCTTCATGAGGTGTAACCAGGTCCGTTCCATAATGGCATTGTAGGGGGATGGCACGTTAACTACTAGGAACTCCGTTTGCAATGTGATGCCACCAGCAGTCACCGGAACTGTCACCTTTCCCAGGGGCCAGATTGGATCTGAGCTGAATCCGACCAACGGGTTGGGTGATGGCTGGAGGTCGGATTCCTTGAGTTCCAACTTTTTGAACAGGCTGTAGTACATAACTTTGGATGAACTTCCTTGGTCAATGAGCAGTCTTTTAGCGTCGCAGTCCGCCATTCTTAACGTTACAACCAAGGCGTCATTATGGGGAATCTGTACTCCCACGAGGTCTTCATCAGTGAAGGTGATGGGCGTATGGCAGTTGTTGATCTTGGCTTTCTTACTGGGTTATTGTATCTGCATTACTTCCCTTAAGTGTGCAGCCTTCTGTATCTCGGCCTGGTACCTATGTGGGTCGACGGTTCCCGATTCAGCCGAATCGTGCAACACATTGATTACCCGGACCGGCCTTGCCTCTGTCTCCTTCTGAGTTGCCTCATTCACCCGCGGTTGCTCTGCTTCATTCTTTGTCTTTTCCCGATCAATGAATTGGTCGAGATGGCCTGCTTTGGCCAAGTCTTCCAGATGGGTTTTTAGATGCCGACATTGCTCCGTCTTATGCCCCTTCTCGCGGTGGTGTGAACAGAATCTCTTCTAGTCTCGGGTTGCTGGGTCTCCTTCTAACTTTGGTGGCCACTTAAAAAATGGCTTGTCGCGGATCTGGGGTAATATTTTATAGATGGGGTCCTTAAAAACTGTATAGACCCCATCAGTTATCCTTTTTCCCCGGTTGCTATCTTCTGATCGGGGTTTCTTGACATCCTTCTTATTTGTCTTCTCAGCAGCAATGCCGACTTTAGCCGATATTGGATAGGGCGCGTCTTCATCCAACCGCGCATAACGTTTAATCCTCAGCATCAGTTCCTGTATTGTGAGGGCTGGTTTTTTTATCAAGGATTGTTGCAAGCGATGCTCCCTGGGAAGGCCGATCTTGAACTGGGTTACAGCCAATTGCTCGCTGTATTCGTCGATTTCGTTATAAGCCTCCCAATAGCATCGGGCATACGCTCGCAATCCTTCCCCTTCCTCTTTTCGCAATGTTAGTAAGAAATCAACCTCCTTCGGCTACAGGCTGTTTGTTATAAAACGAGCCGTAAACAGCTCGACAAGTTGCCTTCAGCTAGAAACGGACTTAAGTGGTAACTTGTCAAACCATTGTAAGGCCACACTTCCCAAACTGGAGGGAAAGATTCGGCACATCAGCATCTGGTCACCACACTATACTACCATGAGCTGTTTGTAATGCCGAACATGGTTAATCGGGTCGGTCTTTCCGTCATACAGGGTGAACTTTGGTGGGGTGAATTTTCAAGGAATTGGGTGGTACTCGATCTCTTCTGTGAATGGTGAATATGCGATTTGATCTAGGGCCTTTTTCATCAGGTTGTGGGCCGTGTGCTCCTTAGTTTGCTGCTTCCTATCCTCCTGCTTTTCGTTATACCATTTATCCCAGTCCTCTCTCCGCTGATCTCCTTCAGCACAATCGTTATTTGGCGGGGTTTCACTTCTTCCCCTTCGCTGACCTGTTCGCCTGTTGTCGCAACGCCCGGTACTAGGGGTGTAACTCCCTCTTACCCGTGGCGCCGGGTCATTCCCGCCGCCAGTAATCTGCTCTTGATCAGGGGACCTTTCTCTTCTATGCCCATCTCTTCTAAAGAATGCCTCCCTCAAGACCCGAACTTGGGAGGTGAGGTAGGCAATTTCTTCTCCGCGCCGTCGAATTTCCCTCTCCGCCGCCCAGAGTGTATCTTCACTCGGGATTCGCCCACTGGAGGGTGACGGGGTAAGGTTCCGATGGTGGTTTCTGCGGAAGTTTCTGTCCCTGACATAGCCCGTATTCCTCCGCATTGCATCCGGTGTTTCCTAGTGGCTTTCAACAGGCGTTCGTATTTCCGACCTTAATGTTCTTCTTCTCTGCCGGTCTACTGGTGTAGACTGGCAGGTTGCCGAGTTAGTCTGATTTTTACTGGAGGAGGCTCTGCTGCCTCTCTCATCGTGGTTCTCTCTTCCATGTCTCTAGTCGTTTAGACTCATGGTCTTTTTAAGCCTTCCCACAGACGGCGCCAGTTGTAGGTGGGATTTTCCGGGAAGGCTGGGCCGAACTTTCAAGCCCAAAATGAATGAGTCCAAACTTCCTGCCAAAGAAAGAGATTAGAAGTGGTCGACCCTTGGTGGGTTGATCACACTCCGATGATTAAGTTAGCAAGCTTAATCGAGATGAAAATGAATGAAAGTTGCGAATGCTTCCAGTTTATTCTCTATACCTGACTCTCGATACCTTGGGTACTTATAGTGTGCTCAATCTTGGCCTACAAGCAGACACTCATGGCCTGTTGGGTAGGCACCATCATTGACGTCGCTTGATCGCTTACAACGGTCTGGCTCATCGTCGCTGGGGATTCTGGCTGACCGGACGTGCACGTCGACGTCGCGTGGGCAGCAGCACATGCATTTAATGCGGGTCAACTCTACATTTAATGCTCGAAGACCGCTAGCGGTTTGGGTTCGCCTTCAGCGGTTTGGGCCATGGCTAGGAGGAGGTCGGCAGTCGAGGCCGGCCTATCTTTCAACTCTGATTTGGGCCGCTAAGCAGCCCATATTTTAATTCGCGTAAATTGTGCCTCATCCGTTAGGTTGGGCCGTGGGATATTCCCCAACAATAGTATAGATGTAGAACTTTTAATTTTCTTTATTGTTATGTAATTTTCTTACATTTTCTTGTAATCTTCTTGTACCCAAACCCTCTTGTATTTCAAGTAATTTTTAGCTTAAATCTTTACATGCTTTACCTCCATTTTCCATGCATTTATTATGAGTTTAATTAGCTAGTTATTAGATTTGGTTCAAATGTGAAAATCACCCAAGAAATCCAATAGTTTCAATGGAGGTATCTCATGTATTAATTGCCATATTTTCCTAGAATTCAAATTTCTAGTAATTAGATGTGGAATTTTAGAAAACTTGAATTATTGACTAAGTTTGGGGATTTTCATCACTCAAATCGATGGTATTAATTTAGGACCCTTGACTAGACAAATACTCCACAATTGCTAGAAATTCATTCTCACAAATTGATTGAAGATGCCTTAGAAAACCTAGGTTATTGACTATGTTTGACTAATCAATGCACAAACCACAAATTTGGTATTGACTAAGTTGAATCGATGGTATTAATCTTTGATTCCTCATTGAACATGTATCTAATTTCAATTGCTTGAAAATAATCGGTTTTCAAAACTAAATCCTCCGAATTAAACACACTTAAATGTTGCGTTTGATTTGAGTTATGAACTCCATTGGAAACCTTGAATGAAATTGAGTAGTTGGATCATTTGAGCCCAATTCCCTTTTAATTGTTTTAATTCTATTTTCATTTTGTTTTAATTTAATTGTCTAGTGTTAATTGTTTTTATTTTCATTGCAATAGTTTAGGAATTCAAAACAATAATCAAAACCCAAAAGATTTTTGGTCTATTTTATTTTCTTTCTTTTATTTTTGATTTGATTCGCTTAATTGCAATTCGACCCTAGTTATGTTAGTGTGAGGTGAGTGCTAGAGCCTATATTGGGCTATGTCCTTTGGGAGAGAACGATACCGGATTATTACTGGTTCATACTTCATTGCGACGCCCGTACTCTTGCGGGGTACTAATTCCATTTGTAGAAATACTGCATTTGGGGGCGAGTCAAGTTTTGGTGCCGTTGCCGGGGACCAAAGGCACGAGGTAAGCACTACCAACCTTTGGATTGGAAAGCAATTGGACGATTGGATCTCCATCCATCTACCACAACGGAGGAATCTTCGGCTTAGGCCATTTGGTAACTTCGTTCCAATTTTTTTTTTTTTTTTTTTATGATACCTTGTTAGATTTTGATTCTTTCTTTTTCTCTTTATTTTAGGCTTGTTTTGTTTATTTTGTATAGATTTTTTTTTATTTTAATAATTTGATTGGAGGATTGCTAGAGGAGAATTAGGGATTGTGTATATTGCAAATTGATAGTATATAACTTGTGGAGATTGGAGGTTTGGTTGGATTGAACTTGATTAAATTGGTAGAATTTTTATGTAGAGATTAGAGATTTGGATGGAACACTATTGAGCATTGTTGTGTATGATGTGTTGAGGCGCGGTGCGCTACATTTGTTTGTGCATTGCATCCAATTTTCATTGTGCATTCTATTATGTTTGGTGGTAGATTTTCACACATTCCATCATCCAACGTGTCTCTTAGGGAACACCTTAGAGCTAGTGGCCAAAGGGAGTCTTCACGACCACCTCCCACTTTTGGGGGGTGTGACCAATTTAACCTTGGTAGGGGATATGAGAGCACATATCCACATCATTATTTTGAGCCTCACCCTTCCCAAGAGTCCTTTGACTATTACCATGCACCACCTCTACCCTACCAAAATCCACCTTATGAATGCCCCCAATCCCAATTTTCACCCTATGAGGAATGTTACACTCCTCACATTGGCACACAAGCGAACAACATAGAGGATAATCTAGAGGACACACTTCAACAAGCCATAAAATTTCAAGGAGAAGTGAGCTATAGAATAGATGAGGGCCTTAATGAGGTAAAGAGTCAATTGACTATTTTAATGCAAACCTTGGTTGTCCGAGTGGAGGACAAGTCCCTTGTGTCATCTCCAATCATTTTTCCTAACCAAGAGTGTCCAAGTGCACTCGTTCATCCCATCACTAACCATAGGAATGAGGAGATCATTGATCAAAATATCTTTCCCCAAGACTTTGAGTCTAAGGAAGACATTCCTAAGAAAAGTGAGGAAATAATTAAAACTGAATTTTGGGATGAAAAATTTGAGAGAGTGGAGTTCAAAATTGGGGACTCCAAACACGAAGAGGAGGGTAAGATTACCCTTAATGATGATGTTGGTTTAGATGTTGGGAATGTGCTTATCAATGAAGATGTTGATGGTTTAGAGGTCATCCCTACCATGTCTAGGGATCATGTGATCCCTATTTTTACACCTCTAGCACCTAGTCCTATTTTACCAGAGCCTTTGGAACTCTATGTCCCAACCTTTGAACCTAGCATCATTCCCATGGCCGACCAAAAAGAAGGGGAGGGTCAAGCACTTCATGGTATGAGCATAATTGGCATATTTGTGCATGATCATTCTTTATTTTCTACATTCCATGACCCTTTTTACCCTTATTTGCTTTCAAGTTACATCTTTGAGGTTATCAAAGTGGTCTCCATTCTCCACTCCCACATTTGTATGCAATCTTTAAAAATCTCTAAGTTAAGGGTGTGGGATTATGGAAAATTCCCACTTTGTGGCATTGGGTGATTTACTTTCTCTCATTTGGGTAGGAGCATGAGTAGTTGTTTTATTTCTTTGTTTTTCTTAGTTTGTTTATGATTTTAAGTTGGGGGTGCCTTAAGCACCCCATTTTCTTTTTCCCACCATGTATGTGCATTTCATACTTTGTTATCATGCATTGAGGACAATGCATCATTTTAAGTTGGGGGTGGGGTAGAGATTTTGCCTCTATTTTTGTTTGTTTTTGTTCATTTGTTTAGCACCCTATAAAAAAAAAATCATTTAACTTGTGAAAGTGCCTTTTGAGATTGGAAGATAGGAATTTTTGCATGTATCTTTACTCAAGATGATGTTGAATCACTCCTCATACCCAACATGTAGTGGGAGTTGCTTAATTCATGCTTTTGTAGAGGGGATTACATCATTGTGCACAATTATGCTTTTTAACATAATTTGTTACTAGTCTTGGTACTTTCACCCTTACATTAGTGGAGATTATTACCTTGTGAGCTTTAGAGCATTTATCGCCTTTTGGAGCATTTACATTTAATCAAGGATAGTTTCTTCACCCTCACTTCATTCAATAGCTTCATCATGCTTGTTTTTGGTTCATGAGTTGAGTTTTGATCTTGTTATTGACACTTGTATTCTATGAAATGTTTCGGTTGTACAACTTTGGATATGATTCTATGCCATTTTCTTCTTCATAGTGATAAGTTTCCTGTTACCGAACCGTACATTTTCCCTTAACCCTTGTTGATCTTCTACTTGAAAAAATAGAGGAGATTGATTTGAGAAATTCAATGCAAAAAAAGTATAGTGAAATATGAGAAGTAGTCGTTGATTCTAAAGGGGATGATAAAAAGATGGAAACAAAAAGGGAGAAGTAAGAAAAAAAAAAAAAGAAGAAAGAAGAAGTAAGAAAAGAAAAAAAAAAGAGAATAAGAGGAAGAAAAGAGTGAAAGAGGATTTCAAAAGTTGAAAATATTTAAAGAGAAGAGTGAGTTTGGAGAAAAGTGTACTTAATGTTGAAAAGGGAGAGTCGTAGTTATTTTGCATTCATCATTTCATGCCTTGATCACACATGATATGACCATTTACTTCATCTCTTCACCTTTACCTTTCACTTCTTCCATATTACCCTCTTCACCTCTACATGGCATAGTTGATCCAATTTTTGCTTGATTGAAGTTTTCAATAAAGTATAAGCTTTGTTTTGTCAATTTCTTTGAATCACTACTTATTTTTGAACATTCTTTCATGGAGCTACGCTAATGTCGATACACTTTTATCTTTTCAGTTTTTGTAATTGGTATGCTCACTTGTTTTGTCTCTTTGCATTTACTCCATTGTTCGGCATATCATTGTGAGAACCATGTGGAACCTTGATTTCGAGTGTATGCCTTGTGAGGATTGAATCAAAGCGCAAAAGGGGTGGATTTGTGTAAATGAGTTTTATTTGTGTTGTTTAGCATGATTTTCCATCCACATACATGAACCACTCTTTTGTATGAGTTGTTGCATATTAATGCAACTGTTAGAGTTTGGAGTGGCATCAATGTTAACTTGAGTAGGATTATGCATCCATTCCTTATTCATATCTTGATTGGCAATTCACTTAAGGATGTTTGTGGGTATCGTCATTGAAAACCCTCACGAGACACAACTCATCAAATAGGGGAAACATCAGGATTTAAAGGCTAGGTGCATAAGCTAAATGCATCCGTGATTCCGACGAAAGTGGAGATTATCCTTTATGTATTTTTGAGAGTTTTTGCTAGGAACTAGCAAAATATAAGTTGGGGGTTGTGATTACACCTTAAAAATGTAATCATAAGTCCTTAATTTGCACATTGTTAGATTTAGATTGTAGTTAATTATCTTGTTTTAGTCTAATAATTGATTTATTGTGTATTTTTGTATATTTTGCAGGTTTTGGAGTGAAAATAGCAGATAAGAGCCAAAATTCCAGAAGACCGTCCGGACGGTGCGTTCGGACGGTTGAGCCGTTCGGACGATGCGCTCGAACGGTTGTCAGCCATTCGGACGGAGCGTTTGGACTGGACGCTACGTTAAACGCTGGAGGCCCAGAGTCATCTTTTTGCGTTTGAAGAGCGTCTGAGGACCGTTCGAACGGTAAAACAACCGTTCGGATGGTAAAATAACCGTTCGGACGCACCGTCTGGACGCATTTTGGACGCGTATCGGACGATAAGCGCAGATTTGCCCTAAAACCAACATTCGAAACAAAAAATGGGATAGAAAGTTAGGGTTAGGTTTTGGTGAAGAGGGTGGCGGGAGAGCTCCTCCAAGGTTGGTTTTTGTATCTGTTTTTCATTTTTAGCTTAGATTTATGTTTGTAATTGTAGTATAGATGTAGAACTTTTAATTTTATTTATTTTAATGTAATTTTCTTACATTTTCTTGTAATCTTCTTGTACCCAAACCCTCTTGTATTTCAAGTAATTTTTAGCTTAAATCTTTATATGCTTTATCTCCAGTTTTTATGCATTTATTATGAGTTTAATTAGCTAGTTATTAGATTTGGTTCAAATGTGAAAATCACCCAAGAAATCCAAGAGTTTCAATGGAGGTATCTCATGTATTAATTGCCATATTTTTCTAGAATTCGAATTTCTAGTAATTAGATGTGGAATTTTAGAAAACTTGAATTATTGATTAAGTTTGAGAATTTTCATCACCCAAATCGATGGTATTAATTTAGGACCCTTGACTAGACAAATACTCCACAATTGCTAGAAATTCATTTTCACAAATTAATTGAAGATGCCTTAGAAAACCTAAGTTATTGACTATGTTTGGCTAATCAATGCACAAACCACAAATTTGGTATTGACTAAGTTGAATCAATGGTATTAATCTTTGATTCCTCATTGAAAATGAATCTAATTTTAATTGCTTGAGAATAATCGATTTTCAAAACTAAATCCTCCGAGTCAAACACATTTAAATGTTGTGTTTTATTTGAGTTATAAAACCCATTAGAAACTTTGAATGAAATTGAGTAGTTGGATCATTTGAGCCAAATTCCCTTTTAATTGTTTTAATTCTATTTTCATTTTGCTTTAATTTAATTGTCTAGTATTAATTGTTTTTATTTTCATTGCAATAGTTTAGGAATTCAAAACAACCATCAAAACCCAAAAGATTTTCGGTCTATTTTATTTTCTTTCTTTTATTTTAGATTCAATTCGCTTAATTGCAATTCGATCCTAGTTAGGTTAGTGTGAGGTGAGTGCTAGAGCCTATATTGGGTTAGGTCCCTTGAGAGAGAACGATACCGGATTATTATCAGTTTATACTTTATCGCGACCCCCATATTCTTGCGGGGTACTAACTCCATTTGTAGGAATACCGCATTTGGGGGCGAGTCAAAATGAAACATAATGATATTGTTGGACATAGTCTGTCTAATATCTTCCATGAAGTCATCATAAAATGAAATCAATAACATTAAATAATGTGTGTGAAATAACGTAATATGGTATATGCAACAACTAATGTATGATGAAATAATAAAATATGCGATAAAGAAGAAATCAAGTCCAGTGTTGCACACTCTTAGCTTAAGATAGATTCGTCCCCCACACAGGTGTTCATGGGATTAATGGACATCTATCTCCACTATAAAATGATCACAATCTTGAATAAGTAGTATTACAATATTCAAGATTCAGCGAATCAACCTTATGATTCTACTCTCTCAATGTATAGAATGAAAGTAACATGTATGGCATAAAGCAATGAGAAATTTCTGTTTAATTCTACGCAGAATTATGGCATTTAATTCCATATAGAAACCTACGGCGTTTCTGATAAAATCAACATGATATGCCAAAGAACAAACAACATTTTCTACACAAAAAACTGTAGTCATTCTGTAGAATTTTAACGCTGAAATTCACTACAGAAATATAGAAGAAAGTGATGGAATTTTAACTGAAATTCATCACACAGAATATATATAAAAATTAACCGGATAGAAACTTGGATAGAAATTCTTGCAGAATTTCTAAATCAGAAACGAAGACGAGAAAGGACTGATTGAATAGTCAGATTCATCTTGGAACAGTCGCTAAAATCTGGGCACCGTATATCGTTGACAGAGAGAGAGAGAGAGAGAGAGAGAGAGAGAGAGAGAGAGAGAGACAGGAAAATTGTATATCAAACCGTATCTGTTTTGGTGGGGGATTCTTTCTATATATAGAAAGAATTACACCCCTTCGAAACGATGCCAACCAAATGCACTCTTAGGAAGGGTTACAACTGTTGGAATTTAAATTTGAACTGGTTCGGTTCAACCCGGTCCATACTGTTATGGTTCAAATCGCGTTTAAAAATATTAAACCGGCCTAAGGCTTTTTAATATTATTTTAATCGCACCTAAACCGAACCGAGCCAGCTAGGCGGCGGCATGCGCATGTGTGGAGTATTGGGTCAATCCATGGGTTACATAGGTCTTCCCCCTTCCCCCTTCCACAAAAGTGGAGTGCCCCTTCGGGCCAAAACCCATCTTTAAACTTAGGCTTTATATACCCATCGCTTTTTTCATAGAAAATCAATGTGGGACAAGCCTTTAGTTCTACCCAAAGCCATACTCATGGTACCTTCTTTGGAGATCATTATCTCATTCAAACCTCTACGGATTTGAGCAAGTAGATGCTTATTTTTCATCTCCTCATGGAAGAGAACACAAAACATCTTGGACCTACTAAAAAGGACATGTGGGTCCCACCTTAAAATGGCCCAAAGTTAATGTATCACACCAAATATTCCAACAAGAACAACAAAATTTAAGGGTTTAATCCCTTCAATAGAATGAAAAAAAATACCCATACTTATACAAGCTCCTCTTATTTTTGCTTGTATTCAAGATAGTACCTGCAATTTGGTTGCTTCCACAATGTCCTCCTAGCATGGTTGTTTCTGATTGGAAATAGTTTCATTTATTGCCAACCAAATATTCCAGTGTAGCAAACAATAATGTATCCCATATGTGCTTTCCCCAAGTTTCTGCTCTTATATTCAAGCCACCATTTGATGTGATCTGTTATTGATTATAGACTTACCCATACACATCCCCACTAATTTAAGATAGAGCACCAAACTCTCCAAGAAGTTCTGCACTGAAGAAATAGATGATCAGAGTCTTCCAAGGCCTTGTCACAGAGTACACAATTAACATTATCACTCTGATGCAGTCTGCAGAACCTTTCTATTGAGTAGAAAAACTTTTGATTTTATCATTTTCTGAAAGGCCAGCCAGCAGAAGATTTGAATCTTTAGAGGCGCGCAAGATTTACAGAGGTTTTCAAACACTAGTTGAGATTGTTGACTCCTTTCATCCATATAGGAAATGAAGGAACTTACTGTGAAAGTTCTACAGGGTTTGCTTTCCAGGAAATTGGGTCATCTCCTTTCCCATTTGCAGCTACATTTCTCACCACCTCCAATAGTTCCTTTAAGCTGTCATCTTCCCAAGAGAGAGATTCCTTCTGAATTTAAGTTTCCATGAACCTGGCTCATCCTTGCATTCTAAAATCAAAGCCTCTTTTTGTTCTGATAAAAGAAATAACCTGGGAAATCTATTTCTGAGTTGGAGGTGATCCACCCATGGACCATTCCAGACGCTTGTAGAAGTCCCCTTGCCGATGACCATTTTGACGTTAGATTCCAATACCTTTTTGAATGAATGCTGGTCCTTCTTTGCGTGTCACATTTGCTCAACAGAGTGCATCTAGTAAACTATGTCCAACATAGATATACATAAATTATTTACATTCTTTAAATATGTTTATATGTATATGTGCGCATGCATATACATATATTCATTTCTTAGACCGGAGTTTACAATTATGGCTTTGAAATCCCCATTTTTCTCCTTTTGTGATAGGTAATACACAATTTTATCCAAACAAGTCCTTAACTTTCAATTTATTAGTTTAGACTTTAGAGAGAAAAATGTAATGATTTTCAGTTAATTAAAGAGAATAAATAGTACGTTGTTGTTGAGGGGGTTAAAATACAATTAACCTTTAACATTTCTCATACTTTCTACTATATATAAGCTATGATCGCTTCAAACTTTTTTTTTTTCTCTTATATGGCTCTTATTAGCACTCTGTGCTCGCTTGTATTTTTGAAGTACCAATTTGTAGGCACAATACAAAGTGGCCCACCCTATTAATATTCGAGTAAATAGAGTTTTCTATTCAATATAAAATTTTACATCTTTCTAATCTAATCTAATAAACAATAAGCTAAACCTATTGAATTGCTTTTATTCCAGACTCTAAAGTTACTTAGATATGTATCTTATCAAGAAGAGTGGAATTCCTTCAATACAGTTTTGTACGTAAAGTGCATAATAATGTGGCACCTGTGAGAAAGTAAAAGGAGTTTTGAGTGTTCGTAGTTGTTCGTAGTTGTCTACACCGGTGTGGCATCATGGTCCTTTGTTAGGGAATGGTTATTACTTTGCTACTTAATGTTTTTCTCTATCAGTATATTCTTCCTACTTTTGGAATAAAATAATGAGAGACTTGAATGTTTTTCTCTTATCAATATATTCTTCGTACGTTTGGTAAAAAAAGATGCGAGGATAGGTGAGAAAAATCACTGTGAGCCTCTTTGAAATATATGAGGAAAGAAAGAGAGAAGATAATGATGAGGACCGACTAGAGACACCCTTAACAGTTCGATCAGGAGAAAATATACACGGGCAGTTAGATTCAGCTGATGACATATTGCGCATTATGATGATTGAAGATCCAGCACCAAACATGCTGATATCTTAAAGGATGCAGATGGGATCAAAAGAAGAAAAAGCACCACGACAGGAGGATCGACCCTAAGAGGTCCAGCTGGCCGAGGCCTGATTAGGAAGGTCATGACTGACCAGCCCCTGGCTAATCACGGCCGAGTGGGCCACGCCCGAGCAAATCCTGCGAGATGAGACCAGTCATTCGTCCCACCTTTCACGCCAGCGAAAGCCATCATGAACAACCCAATCATGATAACGTGTTCCCACCTCCAAGACTTCGCGTGTAGGAGGCAATCACTTCACTCACCCTGACACACACCTAAGGGAGCGCTACGTCTTGAGGATTGGACAATAACTCCTCCCACTAACCTGCCACCAGTCAGGATCTCCAATGCTAGGCTGCCACGTGGAGAGACAGCCGTCTTCCACCTTTCCCATGCATGCAACGGCCCTCTAGGGTTACCAAGGTGCCTGCCAATATAAAAGAAAAGATCATTTTCTCCAAGAAGGTACGCAAACAAAAATCCTAGCCAAAAACTCTGTTGATCTATCTCCAGAAACCTAATTGAGGCATCGGAGTGCCCTTGGCAAGCATCACACCGGTGCTCTTCACTCTTTTTCCTTCTCAGATTACAAAGGAGCTGATCGTTGCTGACCTGGAGATCGACTTACTGTATCATCAGATAATGTAACAATTTTTTTTTTTTTAATTCCGTTTGGTTGTTAGTTTGAAAGGGAAAAGAGAAAAAAATTCTAAAGAAATATATAGAAAGAGTTATTTTCCTTTTAACTCTCTTTTTCACTTTTATATAGTTTTCTTCCTCTTTTATCTTCAATATTTATCTATTGTTTCCCTTATTTTTTCTTTTGAATTTCAATCAAGATAAAGTTATTTTTCTTCTACTTTTCTTTGCAAAATCAAATAAAAAAAATTGTTAGAATTCAACCCACACACAAACGAAAGCACAACCACCTAACGCACACCAAAGAGAAAAACACAATTTGATAGAATAACGAATCTAGTAACGTCAACAGGTGAAAGAACAAAACTTCTACTACGTTAATTTAAGAGTACAATCTTTACTCCATTCTCTACATAAGCCAACCCCGTCTCTCTCAAAGCCAACTTTGGGCAGCAAGCTGCCTATAGAATTCACCTGAGTTTCTTTTTTATAGGCAAGCTCTGAAAATCTTAATCCTAAAACAATTAAGAAAACCTTACATGTATTAGCCCTTAGTGGATATCAATAGAATACAAGACACCTCCAACAAAAAACCACTTTTGTTTTTATAATTTTTCTCTCCTTTCTTTCACTTCTTTTTAATTTTTATTTTTTATAAATGGAGGTCTGTTCTCTTCCAGTGGCACCGTGGTTTTTTTGTTATAAACATGGTCTATTATTTTTAAAAAATGAGTCCTCTATACTAAATATATTATAATAAAGTATATGTTTCAAAAGTTTGCTTAAATATTGCATACCGTAGCTTAAGGAGGTCTGATATTGTATTGTTTAAAATATAAATAGCTTCTATAACATAACTTTTTTTGCACAAATGTAGATCCATAAACTTAGGATTATTGTCTGATTATTTTACATATCAAGAAAGTTAGCTTAACAGTAAACAATAGTCCCTGTAACACTCTAAGAAACTAAATACATTAAAAGTGTAGCTTAAACGAGTGATTATTCTTTATATATTGTTTTAAGTATATGTAATAACAATAATAATTATAATAAAAATTAATATTCTCAAGTAATAATTCAAAATTTTATTTATTAAACTTAATTATCTAAACAAGTATACATTTATTATAAATTACCTCATCAAAATTACAACAAAGTTCTCTGGCCCAAAATTTTTATATGGAAATTTTGTGGGGCTAGGTCAAATATTAATTGCTATCCCAGCATTTACTTGAATTCATTACGTTCAAAGCTCTGGCCGGGGTTACTTGGAGAAGAGCAGTTGGGTCATAAGCTACAAAACAAATCAAACTACTTAAACTTGACATTTGTTCAACTCACTAAGAACTCATTTGAGAACGGCTCATTTTTTTAAAATCAAACTACTTAAACTTGACATTTGTTCAACTCACTAAGAACTCATTTGAGAACGGCTCATTTTTTTAAAAGGCTAAGCTTAGGTCTATTTTTTAAGCGCGTTAACTTTCTCCAACTCGGTTCAATAAACTTTTATGCACTCTTGAACGATATAAAAAATCAAGCTATTTATGATTAATTCGAAAGATAAACATGTTAAACTTGAACACATTAAACAAGCCATTACTTGACTCGACTCAACGATTTGGCTCCTTTAAAAACCCATTGTTGTCTCATTACTTGAACACTTTTGTTTGTGTCAAACTTTTATTTTTTTTTTCTTCTTTCTTACAAGGTATCCAAGAATTCGACAAATTACTCGAGCTTTTGTAGGGCTACCAATACCACAAACTATATAAATTTCATATATTATATAAATAATGACTAATCATAAGAAGTATGGGAGAGAGATTACTTGAGATTTTATGTTTAGTAGTAGAGCTTGCCAACCGCTGACTTAGCCCTATAGTTCTTTGTGTATCGATTTGACAAGCCACTAACCTACATGCATGGTAGCAGATTCCAATAGGTGGGTGTGGGAGTTGGGTTCAATGATAAGCGAATTGACTTGGGTTTTTCTTCAATTGTTCAGCTCAATAATGTTGATGCTTGGAGGCCCTTTTTAACCATGAATTTGGGGCCAATAAAAGCTTGTACATCACTCGTGCAGGCTTTCTATAAACAGCAGTCCAAGTGCTCTATTGCAAAGGTAATTTTAGGAAAAATTATCCAGTGCTGTTGAAGCATCAGTTGTTCTTGCTCCATCACTTAGATAGTGATGGGGTCTCCTATTCAGTAGAGTATTTGAGGTAGGGGACCCATCTTATGTGAGTGGAGGAGTAGAGACTGCTGGTACTCTAGGAGCACTGAATAATTTCTCTTTGGACTTCAAAAAAAATTTATCACCAAATATAATGAAGTGGGATTCACATTAATAAATGCATATGAGACCCATTTATTTATGTTTATGGATAAAAGAAAGGATTGAAAAATTAGTTTATGTATAAAATTTTCTTAATATAGTTTTAAATATTACATAGGGTAAGTGTATTATAACCAAAATTTAAGGGTAATAAATGTTATTTGCTCTAATTTTTTAATCAACGAAAGACGCTTGCTATTATCCTGTATAACTCAAACCAAGTTATTTAGAAAAGACATATCTATATATTCAGGTAGAGTAGTTTTTATGAAATGTTCTAGAAATACAGTTTTGATACAAGGGCTGGGAACATCTTTCACTCTCGCTGAATGGTTGAGATAAATTTTGTAACTTACCTTCTATCTTTCGTTGCCGATTAAATGTGTTAAATAGCGGGTCTACCACTCACTTTTTCTTTCTTTCTGTCACTCTTTCTAACATCTCTTTTTACTTTGTAATTTGCACAAAAACCAAAAAGAGAGGAGACGAAGTTGAAGAGTCAAGACAAATCATTTCTGCAGTTCAGTTAGTAAGTGTGAGAGATCGAAAGACTAGCAGACCTCCTCTCCTACTCTCTTTTTCTAAAACCACCTTCATAGATCGGTGTTTTTAGCGAACTAATATCTTTTTTGAAATTTATTTTTAAAATTATAAATTTTTTAAATTTATTTCATAAATAAGATAAAACATGATTTAGAACCACGCTTTAAGATAAGGCGTGATTCGAAATCATGCTTTACCTGCAACTCTTGTAAAAAGAGAGAGGAGAGGGGTTTTGGAGAGAAAAAAGGAGAGAGAGAGAGGAGAGAGGTTTCAAAGAGAGACAAGGGCGGTTGAGAGAGAGAAAAGCAAAGAGAGAGAGGAGAGGAATTTTAGAGAGAGAAAAAGAGAGTTTGGTGTGACTTCCTCTTACCACTTTTATTTTTAACACTTGAATTGAGTTTTTATTGTCTTGTCCGAAGTATTCGGACCTGTCCGAATACTTGAGAAACATCAATTTTAAGGTCTTAAAATTTATTTTTATGTTATAAACTAAATGTATTTGAAGCAAGTAAAATATAATATATAATAAAATGAGTTTTTTTGAAATTGTCAAATAATAATTAAATAATTTTTTTGAAACTATGGGGATAGATCTTCTTAATCACCCAAGCATGTATTACTTTCATAAAACAAAATATAATAATTAAATAGTTCTTCTGGAACTAATAGAATAGATCTTCTTGATCATCTAAGCATGTATTGATTTCATAAGACAAAATATAAAGACAATAAAAATACAAATAATTTACCTACACTCTTTGCCTTTTCCTTCCTTCTCTTTTCCTCTTCTTCTTTCTCTTCTTTTCTTTCTTTCTCTTCTTTTCTTTTCTCTCTCCTCTTTTTCTCTCTCTCTCTCTCTCTTTTTTTCTCTCTCTCTTCTGTCTCTCTCTCACTTTTCTCTCTTTCTTCTTTCTTTTTTCTGTCTCTCTCTCCTTCTTTTTCTTTGTTTCTCTTGTTTTTTGTTATTCACAAAGCGATCAGTCACTGTTATTTATAAATATTTGAGGCGGTTCATTTACCATGAGATAAGATGAGCCATGACCTCACAACATTTTAAAACATCTATTGAAATTTTGATTTTTAATATTTTTTATTATTTTCTCTCACTAAAACCCCTCTCTCTCTCTCTCTCCGCATCTCGCTCTACCAGAGCTGGAGGTAAAGCGTGGTTAACCACACCTTACTTTAAAGTGTGGTTCAAAATCATGCTTTATCTTATTTACAGGATAAATTTAAAGAATTTATAATTTGGAGAATAAATTTAAAAAAAAAACATTAGTTTGATAAAAAAAAACTCGTAGTTCATAAGGTGCCTCTCTCTCTCTCACACTAGAAACATAGAAGCAATGCCCAGCTTCTCTCTCTAAAATTTCTCCTTCCTCAACTACTATCAAGATTTCCATTCCCACCATGGCCGAAGCACCCATCGTGCCATCGTACGAGAGCACTCTATAGGTGAGACCTCACTTTTCTCTCTCTACTATGGTAACAAAACCACCATAACTAACCCCCTCACTAGAACAACCACACAAACCCCCTTTCTCTGACTTTTTTTTTTTTTTCAAAGCACTGCTGACCATCAACCTCTTTCTCTCACCTCTTTTTATAAATTTTTTTAATTATTTTTTTCGGGTTTTGCGTTTGAGATTTTTTTTTTTGCTTAGGAATTAATCTGGTTGGCTTTGTGTTGGTGGGTTGCTATGGGTGAGAATGAGGATATCAATTTTTGACATTTTGTGTTAATTTTGTTAAGTTTTTTGGTATTGAATTTGTTATTTGTGGTTTTTTATAGCTTCGGTTTTTGAATGCTACTGGTATTAGTTTGTGCAGGTTTCATTTGGGTCTGCAACGAGGGAAAAAGAGAAGCGATAAACTGTTTGGTGAGGTGGTGACCATTGAAGAGGGGAAAAAAAGGTATGTTCCCTCCCTACTGTAAGTCTGTAACCAAGTTTTGCTATTTTGGATTGCATTGTCTGTGAGCTTCTCTCTCTAATTTTGTAATCTATGTTATGCTATTTCATTTTAGGGGTTTTTCTTTTCTTTTTTTGGTAATATCTCCCTTCACGGTAGTGGGTATGGTTCGAATCTCTCTGTCGAAGATATGTAGATAGAACAGCACACAGCCATTTTCAAAATTTTTGGAGGTCATATTTAATTTGTCTATTCTCACACGGATGTAAGGCTGGCATTGTATCGAGGTCTATAGAAATGAAATTACTTCAATCAGGAGGAAAATGGCTGAGGCAAAATACATTTGAAATTTACAATCAGGAGGAAAAGAAAGGCTAAGGTGTCCCCTATATGGAGGTCTATATTTTTACCGATGGCTTTATATTTTTACACCGGTAGAGAGGGAGAGAGAGAGAGAGAGAGAGAGAGAGAGAGAACGAGGAGGTTAAAAAAAAAAAGACTGGAGCAATAAATGAGTGAAATGAAAGAAAAAAAATTAGTATCCTTTTGTTCGAGTAGGCAGAGTAGCAATAAATATTTTGCCTTATTTAGCCCCTCTCTCTCTCTAGACCGAAGAGACCCACGTCACCCGCCACTAACCACAGTCGAAACCTAATGTATCCGGTCAATGGGTCAATTTTGGCCCGTGCGTTGCAAATTGATTGGAAATGTGGGACTGGTGTGTGAAACAGTTGGATGGAAAAAAAAAAAAATAGGGGTGCTTTCCGTAGATATTTTGTGAAATTTGTATGTATTTCGAAACATCTTGCTGGAAATGTACAATCCCTCTCTACATCTATGTTTCAAACATACTGTAGACAAAAAAAAAAAAAAGAGTATAAAATTTATATAACAAGTGTTAAAACAGTTTAAATAATTTTAACTTTAATTTATGATTATAGTGAATTTCTTACCTTTAATTTTTTGCTTAGAATTTTGAAGTCAGATGGGACCCACTACTAATTTCTTAGTTCTTGTATCTAACTATCTTATGCAAATGCTAAACCAAAGACACAAAAATAACCGTACAATTGCTTGATTATTAGTTGAGGTTATCAAACCATTAACATAATTCGCAGCCTTGAGGAGCTGTGTTTGTAATTCTTAATTATTGTAATTTTTAACATTAGTATGAGAGTTGTTTTAGCTTTTACATATATTTTGTTTGAATGACCGGTTATTTATACCTAAATTTCCGATAAAGAACTAAAGGGTAGAGAAAGTTAAATGCAAACGTAAATGTGGCGGGAGTTTTTCTTATCATTGTTACTTTAATTTTTTTATTTTATTTTATTAAAAAGTGTTGTAAGAAGGAGTTATTCTAGTGCACACATAAACCAACGGTGGTGCCATTGATGGGTATTTGTTTCCCAAGAAAATGTACACCTGTGTAGGAGAAAATTCCTATCAAGTCATTTCTCTCTCTCTCTCTCTCTCTCTATATATATATATTATGACTACCATACTTAACCAAACCTCTCCAGTAACAACAATGGAGGTGAAGAAAAGTGTAAAGCAACTTATTTAACAGTTTATGGAAGTAGCTTATTTTAGTCCTTTTCAACTAAAATTTACTACTTATCAAAAAAAAAAAAAAACTAAAATTTATTATTATTTTTTATTTGCAGGCTTTTCGCTACTTCTGCAAGTTGCTTCCAAACAAGGCCCAACTATGAAATTTGCTAAAAAAAAATTAGGCTAGTAAATATTTACCAGCCTTTTTAACTAGTTTTTTTACGATCAAAACTCAAGTGCGGTGGCGGATCTACTAATTTTTGCTATAAAACTAAACAGTTCTCTAAATTCATTACGTCTTGACTTGACAGACGTTTTGAGAAGCCAGCAGGGTCCCAATCAAAGTGTGGACAAAAATGTATGTGAAAGCATAATTTAAAAATGTCATATTATGTTAAAACTTCATTCATGTGTTGCATCACTGTTTGGCTGGCTTATTTAACACGAACTGCTATGGATAATTTTCTTTCTTGGATAAGATACCCTGCACTACTTATTAAAACATTAACTATTGGTATTATCTCTTGAAATGATGTTAATTGTAAAAATAAAGAGAAAATGAAAAGACAGAAGAGAGAGAAAGAGAGTGTATTTTTTTTTTTCCTCTCTTTTCCTCTTAAGTAGAATAAAAGAATGAAAGAAATTTTTTTTAAAATCTTTCCATCCCCTCCCCAAGTTTCAAATAGAGAAAATGCTGTAGGAAATGATATTTTGTGTATAATTGGCTTTAAAGTAATCCAAATTTGAATTTCAGCAATATGAGAGGCTTGTTTGCCATGGTTTTCCGAAAACAGTGTTTTGAAAACATTTTTCTATTTTTTTTTTTATATCTAAGAATTGAAATTTTTTTTTATAAAACTCATCAAAACACAAACTATTTTTAGAAAGCTCGAACTGCATTTTCATGATCAATTAATTCAACAAGCAATTAAGGGATTAATAATACTCCCAGCAAATGAACTCAAAATGATTTCCAACAACATACACAGTACAAAACGAGTTATAAAAGCTTAATCATACTTGCAGTCTTGCAAGGCCCAACCCCAAGCATCCAAAAACCTTATTGCACAGATTCATATATGTATATATCAAAGCCTTCACAGAACAACCTTATCCTCCTGATCCAACGCTCCACCTGGTCTCATATCGGCGCTGACCGCCGCAGCCATTGCCTAATCCCCAGCCCCCTTCGGCGGTGGTTGGGGCAGTAGGGTGGGTGGCGCCATCGACGTAGCCGCTGGAGCAGCCACCATTTGTCCAACATTGTAAATCGGAGGCTGGTCCCGGTAAACCTCCGGTGGCACCCTCTGAACCGAGTAGTAGCCCTGGCCGGTCGGGCCGGTCACCGATCTTCCAATCGGTGCGTTATACATACCCGTCGGGGCTGGAATCATGTAAACCGACTGATTAGGTCCGTGAATTCGCCATGTAAAATCCACCGGCGACGTGGTTATCTGGCCAGTATCCAGCCGGGGTAGCCGGCGATACTTGTTCTGAAAACTTACGCGTGTAGTAATCGCCAGTAAAACCTCCAACTAAGTTATCATCACTTTTCGTCTTGTACCTAACTTGCTCTTGACCTCCAATTTGGAACCTCTGCAAATCTTGGATCTGCCTCTGGATCTGATCCTCCCCGATCACCGGATCCTCCAAAGCTGGATCCGGGATTTCCGTTCCGAAATCGGATCCGGTACTTTCGTCACCTCCGGTGGCGGCGGCGCCATTCCTTTATCCAAACCGAACAAGAAGTCGCCATTGTTTGGCGACGCCACAGTCAACGATTGCGGAGACGACTGAATAGGACCAGAATTCAAATCGTCCACAAACCTCTCCCGATCACTCCTCGCTCACCCGAACAAAAACTTGCCGACGGCGCCAGTTCCGGCTGACTCAGCGTGAACAAAAACAACCTCAGCCTCGCCGGCTTCGACGAAGCCCGGCGTAACAGATCATACTCGTGCGTCATATGCTCTAGATCATCATCATTGGGCACCGATATCAACGCGTCGAGATCTTATCGGGGCAATTGGTACTTGAAGAAAACGTCGGCCTCGCAGAAGGCCGAGAGCTTCCTGATGACTCCGGAGAATTTGATGTTGCGATCGACGACCAATATCTTAGTCTCGCCGCCGACGTACGACAGCTGGTTGTCGTTAGGCCTGGGGTGTATTTTCCTACCGTAACTGCTCATGAGCTTCACTTCGTAGTTGTTCGACGCAGGTGCCGGCGGTTGTTCTTCGTGGGAAGAACAGAGTGTTATCGAAATCAGTTTCGCGCGACCGTGGTGACGAGTCTCCGGATTCCGGATACGACGTAACGTAGGAGTAGTTCTCCATGGGCACAATATAGCGATGAATGAAAATAACAAAGTTTTTCAGACGAATGTGGAGAGAGAATTCTTGTAAAGAACCAGTGAAAACAAGGAAGTTTTTTACTCGTTGAAGTTTTAATCTGATTTTGGGATAATAATGGAAAGTGGTATACAAATATATAAACGTATGTGTGCGTTGCAGGGGCGGAATCACGCGACGGATTGTGTCGGCAGCCTGAATTTTATAAATTTTTTTTTTAACTAAATCCAATTAATAATAAATTTGTCAGATCAAATTCAGCACTTAATACTCACTTTAAAATTTTCATTCAAACTCATTTATCTTTTTAATTAAAAATTAACCTACCTTGTAATTATATAAAAGACGAGTCAATAAATAATTGTTTAATATAATACATTAAAAGATATATTTAATATCATAAATAATAAAATTATTTTATAATTTAAATAATATTTTGTGTAAAAAATATTTATTATTGATATATATAAAATTTTAAATATTATTTTATTTTTTAAAATTTTATTTATAAATAATTATTTTTTCGCCTCTTCTGAAAAAATATTTTTGATCTGCTACTGTATATTACTGTGAGATGATAAGCTTTCGTGGCAGGACAGAGATGCAGAGATATGTCTTATCTTCTGATTTTGCCAATGAGCTGCGTGGGCCTCTTTTACTATAGAAATTAACCAACAACGCACTTTCTCAATATACAACATAAGTATATACGTCTATACACACTTTTCTCGTGAATATCAGAAGACGTGAGGTGATTATTGTGAGTGTGCTTAGAGTGAAATTAGTTGTTGTCACCTACTTCATCGTTTTAATTTCTATTTCATTGGTTTGCGAACTCTCTCTCTCTCCTCTTTCCTTTCATTAGCCATTCAGCCTTTCTTCTTCTTGTGATCTCTCTACTAATTTTTCATATTATTCTCTCCGCTTTTCATGAGCGAAGATTATGTTACCGATAAAAAAATAAATAATGTTCTGTAATTTCTTGGTATTTTTTCTTTTAAAAAAATTTATATGAAGTGATGATTTTGATTTGTTGTTCTTTTGATTTTGATTTTGATTTTCAATAGTTAGATGAACATCAATCAACAGAGATTGCAAGTGGTATTAAGAACAATGTTTGGGTCATGACTCCATGAAGAGGTTTGTTTCACCAGCCCTGGTAAAGATTGAAGACTACTTCAAAATAGAGCTTTTCTTTTCATTTTCTCTTTCGACATCTGGCTGCCTCATAAGGAACAAATAGTTCTTATTTTATATGTGTTTCCATTGTTATTCAAATGTTCTGAATTTTTTCTTGTGTACTTCGATTTCTTTGTTCGTATGTGTGTTCCATTTGAAAGTTACAGAGCTTCTTCGGTATTTTGTATTTCAAAATTTGTGTTATGAATCAAAGCAACATTTTTATGTATCTTTCTATTATGACTTATATATATATATATATATATTTGATGTCATTTCAAAATTTGTGTTAAGAATACATATTCACCGATCACGTCGTATGACTTATTCGATTTGCCGAGTTTCCGTTAGGTAACTTATTGTATTTTTGTTTTTTCAAAGAATTAAAAATCAGTGAAAAACGTAATTTTAGTTTTTTTTGGTCAGCATCAATGAGTTTTTTTGAATTTTTCACAATTGCTTAGGGCGGAAATTTCGTAGAATCATGTACTTTTGTAGTTTTTAATAATTCAAATAACAAGATTTTTCTGCTTACATTTATATGGGGTTCTGGATGTGCATATTTATTAATTTAGCTTACAATTTTGTAGTGGCTCTGTTTATCATCCAGTTAATGCTACCTGATAATGTATTTTTCAGTGATAAGTGAGACTTCCGAACGGCAAAAAAAAAATAAAAAAAATGGAAGCTTGCCCACACACATATATATTTATATATATTCATATATATATATATATTCATATTAATATTTTGAAAAATCTACTTCAACATTGTCCATTTTAAAACTATTTCAAGCCAAATTTGATTTTGATTAGATTTCCCACATTTGCAGAGATCACTTTAGGCGTTGATTCATAAGTGAAAAAGACTAGGAAATGTTATTCCGGGACTAATATGACTTGTTTGATTTCAAACAAAGTTCACATAAGCCATTTTTCCCCTTTTTCTTTTTGTGTTTAATCAAATAACTAGGCAAGTTTCACAATTATTTTCATCCATTCAGATTTGGCTCTTTGAAAACTACTTGCTTGTGGAGGGTGGGCTATAAACTATCATTTTATATTTTAGGTTGCTTTTTATATCTTGAAATTTTTAAATATGTTATCCAGAACATTTCTTATTTACAAGTGTCCTAGAATTTTCAGAAGTTATAACTGTTTTTTTTTTTTTTTTGTTGCTTCCAAGTTAATAGACTTATGGGTTGGAGGAGGATGTGATACATATAACCTCATAGTTAGGTACTTTTTCATTGATTATGTTTCATTTTTACTTTAAGTTTTTTTTTTCCCCCGAAGAATTGAAGATCAGCAAAAATTTAATCAAAGTTATTTTCTTGTTTAAATCGTTGTGATGTTTGAATTTTTTTAAAAAAATTTTACAAGCCAGTGTAATGTTTTAGTTTTGGTTTTTTTTGTCTTTTACATATTTTTGGTGGAAGTATCGAGTGTAAGATGACAAATTTTGTCAATTGGCGACAATTGCGAAAGAAAATTATACACGGAATCCCTGAAATGGTTCATGATACTAAAAGAGAAGTGGCTTATCTTGATAACCGTAATTTGTTCATTCTAGAGATAAGCATTCTGTGTATTTTTTTTTGGATGACATTAATGATTAATCTAATTACTTTACTGTTTTAGAATATTTTTGAAGAGCATAATGGTTTCTTTTGTATTGAAATTTTCGTTACATGCAGGCCAACTCTCAATTTGGAGGCTCCCACTAATTATGAGTGGAAATAATGGATTTACTGGAAGGAAGTGACCACTAAAAGAAGGTAAGGCTTAAGCACCGTTTGGAATATATTCCCTTGTGATATCCTAAATCAGCTGCAACGATAAAATAAAAGAACTTGAAAACATTCGTGAAGGTTTAAAAGTTTCACCACATTATTTGGTACTAGCAGTCTGCTGAAGGAATATATAAAATGAGAAAATCATATAGTTCACAAAACTAACGATAATTTCCTCTTAACATCTCATTCGATTGTAGTTTTGGAAGTTGTACAGAAAAATATAATCTTTGGCTGGAAGTTCTGAAATTTTCAATCTATTAATGCTTTGTTTGGAATTCGAATTTCAATTGGAAAAATAAAGGAAAAGGAAAACGCGAGGAAAAATAAAACAAAAAGTCTCTTTCATTTGTTCTTTTTACCTTCACTTTTTTCTTTTCTTACTAAAAATTCGGATTCCAAACAGAGCGTAAGGAGTTTGGTAGGAGAGTTGGTATGTAGAAACTTGTATGAATCAGTTGAAAATTTAAAACTATCATATGAATGATGGAAGGGGTCTTAAACTCATTTTTCATGCATATCTTTGGGATTGTTTTTAGAATAAAAACTTACAGTACAACTTTTGTTAGGGGTGTGAAATTTAAAGGTTGTATTAGTTGAAATGCTTTATTTCGTCTAAACATGTTAAATGTTTGGCCAACACTTGTCTAAGGTGAGAGTGCATCTTGCTAATGGCAATGATCCAAATTGTACAGGTGCTCCCAGCAACTACAACAGTGCACCTGCTACCAAGTAAGTGTAGATAACTTGAAAAAGATATTTCATGAGAAAATGGGCTCAATCCTGAGAATGGTCTTATATTGCGTCTATTAGCTCCCTTCGTTTTATAGATAGAAAAGGGGGAGAGAGTCATTCGACTAGATTTGTAAAATGATTTGGTTGAATTAAATGTAGCAGCTGCAAATTTTCTTTTCCAAAGATTTTGACAAATGGTGCAGATCTTCACCAAAGATGGGCAGTGGAAAGTCTTCAAATACGGTTGTGGGAAGTCCTAAAAGACGGGCTTTCGGATTGTGTCAGTGGATTATCTCCACACGCAACAATCTCTCACTTGGAGACAAACACCATGTAACGCCGCATAATATCGTAGTGACTTAATGCCTTCATCCTCAAGTGCCAAAACCAATTGAATGTTCAACTTCAGCTACTGTTGATGTTTCAAAGAATCAACCACTGTTGCAACTCGAGAACTGTTGCAACTCAACTACTATTATAACTCAGAAACTGCTACAACTCAGTTACTATTGCAACTCGGGTACTGTAGTGATGCACTGTAGCTTCACGCGGAGCCATTGTAGCGACACATTATAACTTCACGCTGAAGGAGTTGTAGTAGAACGTGTTTTTTCACAAAAATGTCTGCTTTCATGGGCTCTACCAAGTTTACAAAAATCAGGCTCTGATACCAATTATTGAGGAGGTTTGCTCAAGATCTGAGCAATTAAACTTGTACAGTGGATAAAAAAAGAAAATAAATATAGCACATACTTATAAAGACACATAGATTTATCGTGGTTCACTCAAACAATTTAGGACTACGTTCACACTGGTTAGAGAGATATTTCACTATGAACAAATAGGACAAATGATTACAAGGGGAGTTACATGGCACGAACTTTCTCTCCACAAACCCTTAGTATTCTATTATCTCATTCTCATAGACTCTTGAACAGAGGATCTCAATCTCTGTACTAAAGGACTCACAGAAGAATAACTCTCTTTTTGCTACCTCAGCTCGTCCCTTGAGTTGTACTCCTACATAGGGGGCAGTGTTTTACGAATTGGCCCTTTTTGAGCTCCCCTTGGAGCTTCCCTTTTATTCTACTCAATGGTGTTAGAAAAGACTCTATTTATAGAGAGCCATAGCCACAAACCCCTTATGTGAACATGCCATGGTCAAGGTAGGTGGCCTAAGTTAGGCACCTACCTTGGCATGTTTACACATGGGGTGATGGCTTTGGTAGGTGGCCTATAATGCGTCACTACAGTGTCTTCGTGTAAAGCTACAATGCATCGCTATAGTGCTCAAGTTGCAGTAGTTCCGAGTTACAACAGTAACTAAGTTGTAGCAGTTTTGAGTTACAATAGTAGCTAAGTTGCAACAGTTCTCGAGTTGTAACAGTAGCCGATTCCTTGAAACTAGGGGTGAACAAATGTTGCGTCAGGTTGGGTTGGGGAGTCACCCGACCCGACTACGTCAGATTGAAAAAATTGGAATCGTACTCGACCTATAGGGTAATCGAGTTGGGTCAATGCCAGGTCGGGTAGGGTGAAAACTGTGAGGGGTTACTAACTTTGGGAAGTTCTTTCTTCTTCACGCATAAAATTTCGAAAATAATATATTTCAAAAATATATTTTTCAGTGTAAACTGTAAAGGTGAAAAAATTTCTATCAAATAATTGTTTGTAACTAATTCCATTTTAATTTTTTTTGCCATCTTTCTATTAATTTTTTTATATTTTTTAATATTTTTTTGGTGCTTATTTCTCTGTGCGCAGGTTTGCAACCTCAAACAATGCTATAGAAGTATTCGCTTTGCCTTTTATGATAGAAGTTATATCTCATGTACCAAAGAGAGAATTGAAGAGGAGGATGACAATAATATGCTTGAGATTTGACTTTTCACATAAGCTGTTCACACCTTTGCCATGAACCTTAGGACGTGTCTCAATTCAACTCAGAGTTTGAATTAAAGATTTGTTTGGATCCAGCTTTTTTACTTAGCTTTCGAACTTTAGCTCGGAGCTTATTCTTCGTTTTTTGTTTTTTCACTGCCAACTCTCGAGCTTGGAGCTTATTCACTAACATAAGAGTTACTTTCTAAATCTATATGAACGTTATTATATATCTTATATGAATTGAATAGCAAAAGTGTGTCTGTTTGTGTTGTTGTGAATAATCTGTCAAATTTTTTAAGAAATCTTTTTTTTGCAAGTAGAGAGTTATCTGTCAAATTTCTGAATGAACTTTTTTCTGCAAGTAGAACTAGGTCTTTTTCTCCTCCTTATCCATAATATGATAACTTTCACTGGGTAAATAATCTTAATAAGAATTGGAGAGGAGATCTAACCAATATATATATTATTCAAGCAATTCCACCCATAAAAGAATTATATCTAATCAAGTCTACACTCGCTATCCAACCACGTCAATATGTCAATAGGTTTAGCCCATTATTATATGATCACAACACCAAATTGGCTCTTATCATGCATATCTCATAATATTATCCAATTCAATTCACTTTTTTATTTAACAAAAATCAATTAATTGAAGCTCGTCATATGAAAAATTCTAACAAGACCAAGTCGCATGGGTAGCCCAAAGGTAAATAGTTGAACTTTGGAATAAACTGCAAATGTGGACGTGTTAGGGGCCTAAGTCAGAAAAGAGATCAGAGGAGAAGGAATTGAATCCTTGACCGAGGTCATGATCCTGGGCAACTAAACTAACCCTATTTAGTTGTGTGATTTGCAAGTGATTACATATATTTTAGGTTTACACTACTGGGATGGGTCTCATGTGGACCTACTTGGAGTGGTTTCTCATCATTAAAAAAATCTTTCGAACTTCATCTTTTTACTTTTACCTTTTAGCTTTTTCACAGCTCATCCAAATGGCCAGACTCTAAAAGAAGTAAATGGCTAATTTTTAAAGATAATAATAATAATAATAATAATAACAAGAAAAAACACTTTTTTTCACGCCCAAAAGACTCAGATTGTGTCCAAGATCCGACACCCATCAGCTTCTAGAAATGGGCCCCAAGAAGAGCAGCTGGGCTGACTGGGCTCATGGACATTTTTCTTCTTTTGTGTTCGTAGAACCCAAATGCTATGGTTGGCAAAGGACGTACATCTAAGGGAAGGTGAGGTTTACAAGGAGACTTGAGTCTCCAATATGAGGGTTGAGAGATCATCTATATATCACCTAGCTAGATTACTAATAGCTCGTTTGGGTGTGTCTTTTTTTTATCGACTTTTAGTTTTGGCTTATAATTTTTTTACCAGCTTTTGTTATGTAAATAGTGTCATGAACAAATCTATATCCTTTGATGTAAGTTTGGCTAGTTGGGTTTAGGGATGCACAACTATTTTTAACCTAAGGGCTCTCTAAATAAGTTGGTTTACAGCTTGAACACTTCTTTTTGTGCGTCAATTTGACAAACCACTTACCTACTTGAGTACATGGTAAGTAATACTTACGCAAATAGAAAATTTGTACGATCAATACAGAATGATATTGTAAGTCTTGATTTCTATCATTTTAAAGCAAAAGATCCATGAAGGTGGCTCAAATTTTAAAAAAATACCATTATCGCATCATTTTGATTAATCAAGAATTGTGTATAAATATTACATAAGAATAGAATTTTTCGACGGGTATGGAGTTGGGTTAAAAATTAAAAGCCTATGTACTTATAGGCTTTCTTCAGTTGTTCAGCCCAATGATGTTTGCCCTTCTTAACCATGAATTTTGGCCCAGAAAAGTTTTGTACATCACTCAATGCAGATATTATATAAAATCTAGGCTAAACACTCTTAAGCAAATGTAGTTTTGGGCCTCAAAGAACTGCACCAACAATTTTGTAATGCCATATATGTAGATAAATATATATCTGTATGTATGACATATTTAATGTTTAAAAAGTGAGTTTTTCAATAGTCTCGCCTATCAAATTTTATTGTATGATATTTATTTCTTTAAAAGTCTTCATTATTTTTCTTTTGTTTATTATTGTCATTTATACCAGAATCTCCATATCAAGGGCCATTGGCAAAACCACCAGATCATACTATTGTTTGGGAACTCTGATAGAGCGAATGTTGGGTCATAGCTGCATCAAGTCTAACCCCAATTATTGTCCGTTTGGTTCCCTAGAAAAATTAGGGAAAGAAAATATGAAATCTTGGATCCTAACTCAGCAAATGTACCAAATTGAACAATTGATTTCAAACTCTATATGCATCACATTTGAAACCCAACCTTGTAGCTCTCGTTTTAGTTTGTTTGGCTCTGGCTGGTCGCAAGACTAGTCAAACTCGCAATGTGATGGTCGTGGCAATCGACGGCTGGTTTGTGCGAAGTCACTAAACATGAAAGCGTGTTTAGCCAGAGAAACTAAACACGCTTTTAACAATCTAAATTTCTATCAGAAAGCATGTTGACCCAAACAAAAAACAAAGTTAATTAATACTGCACTTTCACAATCTTTTAAGTAAAACCATACTTGTTAAATAGACTTTAAAGTTCTCATTCATTCACATCAATTTGTATATAAATTTTGTATACATTTTCTGGTAGATAATACTGTAAAATCTAAAAATACGTGCATAATTTGTGTATAACGTAATGTGGTTGAATAAAAGTCATTTAATTTAAAACATCACACCGATCATAATAGCTCATAATTACAAAAACCAATTACCACATCATCGTGGTTGGATTTTCTAAACTACTAATTTTTGAAAGAACATCATTTTTTGGTGATATAGCATTATCCTTAAGAGAATATCATATGAGGTTGAACTTAATGCCCTCAAAGGTCAATGATTTGTTTTTATTTTATTTGTCACAAATAGACTCATCAATACCTGATTTGTTATCACCCAAAGGCTCCATATCATATCTAACTTTGCTGCAACATTAATACTTGGAATGTTCTCTCGCTGGCTCAACATATTATTCACATGCGATACTTTGCATTATATATGTAACACATATATATGTGTATATATATTCTCTCTTATGTATTCAGCAGAAAGATACAGAATGTATATATATTCATTTACAAGCATATCCTATAATATTCACCAACCTTTCTAGGAAGCAAGTTTCGTTTAAGTAATGCATGCTTTGACTACTGCTCTCCTTCTGTCCATATGAAGATGAATGGGATGCGTCATGCATGCATGCATACAGACAGACAACTAAATATGTATGTTTATATAGATATATATGATACACACGAATATTTACCTACTTTTCACTTTTTCTTGACTTCTTTTAAGACCATATAATCAGCTAGAGAGAGAGAGAGTTGGTCTTAAATAAATAAAAATAAAAATACTTAATTTAATTAATTAAATAAGAAAAAGAAGAAGAAGGAAATTAGGAGCCCTGCGAGTACACAATTTGACTAGGGTATAATTTTCTGTACTATAATATGGTCAGATAGTTCAAAGAGAAACACAAATAAAATATTTTCTTTCGTTGGACAACATGAAGATTGGTTAGAAAGGCATGTATCCCAATCAGTACTACAAATCATAGATATATATATATATATATCTATGTATATATATACATACACATATATACATATATGAACTCCCTCATATGAACCTATTTTTAGCGTTCTAATTTGCTTGCCTTGTTTTACAAGGCGAGTGCTCCTCCTAGATGCCAATACTTCTGCTTGATAAACCCACCTCAAAAAAGAAATTTTCAACATAGATTTGAACCTATGTTGAAAATTGCTTTGATTAAACAAAAAGGAAACGTACTTTCAAGGATCTCACTTAAATTTTGTCGCCTTACAATTCTTTTATAAATATGATTAATAAGGATTAGGGCATAACCCTAGCCAACTTCTAAACTTTCCATACTTAAAACAGTCTAGCACTATTAACTTGATACCAACATTATTTCAGTAGTAATGAAGTCTTAACATTATCAAACTGCAAACCTTTGCCACATCTTTTTATTTCACACTAAAACCAGGGCACTTAATTAGTATTTAGAAGCCAACTCCGCTGGGGTCACCGCAATACTCGCCTACTAGGCAACAGCAACGCAAAACCATGAGGCTGCAATTCACACAATATAAGAGTAAAAATTAGAGTTTTGGAAAGATCTTGATAGGCACAGATAGACATAAATACAAATAGATATATATATATATATATATAAGTAAAAAAATTTATATATGTACTTGGGGAGGATAATAGGACTGTACAGAAGAACATACCATCGCTCCAGAAAACCAGGTTCTTTCCTTGGGGGTGGTGGTGGAGGAGCATAGTGGGATGGCGGTGCCATCACTTGGGGCCGTGGATAATAACCTGCAACAAAACTCATCTCGATCACAAATCTTAGGGGGCACAAGGAATAAAAAATACAAGAGTCATTACACTACCACCAAATTGATATTTTACGACATCTCTAAATCATCTATCTCCCATGTCAAAGAAGGCATTGAAAATGCCAATAAATTAAAAAAAATGAAAAAGACATTAGGCACGTTTTACTCTTCAATGGATGCCAAGTGTCTGAAATTTGTTTTTAATTCACAAGTAGGAAAAACAATGAAAGAAGAAAATTTAAATTTAAAAAAAAAGAATTATCAAAAGAGTATAAAAGCTTACACCAAAGTAATTTATCATTCCTTCACCCAAAGAAAAAAAAAAAACCCACGTCTTTATTACATCCAAAAATATCAAACAAAAGAGAGAGAGAGGACTTAAAACTTAGGATGACATAGGGATAATGTAGCCATGGCTCTGCAACAACAACCGATTCTTCAACAACAACCCACCTCCCTACTTCTCCTTTTAATCACTGAACTTGATAGAGAATCGAAATCGAATATTAGCAAGAGGAAAGGGACCGGTTCAAAATAAACAAGTAATAGGGCTCATGTAGTCATGGGAGAGTACTCAACTAGATCTTCACGGTGCATTACAAGTTCTTAGGGATCATTTAAGCCTGTGAAGAGTCTTCTTGGTCTTTGTATACCTATTGGTACCAACAAAAAAATATTGACCAACAACTCTCTCTTCATAATTAGTTAAAAACGGAATAAAGGAGCTAGAAGAGAGAAGAGGGAGGAGGGTACGGAGAGAGAGAGAGAGAGAGAGAGAGAGAGAGAGAGAGAGAGAGAGAGAGAGAGAGAGAGAGAGAGAGAGATGGGTGCTTACCGCGAGGATGATAAGGGTTAGGATGCATGTTAGGGCCACTCATCTCTGCAACAAGAACCCAGAAGTAAAGAATAGCAAAAAAATTATCGAACAGAGAGAGAGAGAGAGAGAGAGAGAGAGAGAGAGAGAGAGAGAGAGAGAGAGAGAGAGAGAGTGGGTGAATACCTAGGTGATAAAGATTAGGATACATGGGGTGGCTCATCACTGAAAACAAACCAGACGAAAATGAGAAAGATTGGAGGAACAAGTCTTTATAAGGTCTCAATGGAAACAGCAAATGTGCTACCTTGCTATATTTTTCTGTGTTTAAAGATACTGGAAGGCCCAAATTATTGGAAAATGAATCTCCTAATTTGCTGCTTTTTGGACGAGAGAGTAGTTGAAATTGTTGGATGAAATTAGAGAGAAGAGCCGACCTTTATATTGGGAAAGACACTGATTTAATTACCATTGGACCCTTATTTTAATGAGAAAAAGTAAAAGACAGAGGGGCACTTTTGTTATTTAATTTTGTCTAAACAGAACTTGTTATAACTCGTTCCAGTTTCTCTTGCTAATGGTATCATTACGTGTCAGCCTTATAAAGACGACTGTTTGCATTGCCCTACTGACAAAGAAAATCAAGAGTGACTCTGTCCCTTTGGATATATCATCTTATGTTCTGGAAATGGAAACCAATAGGACACAAAAGCAGTTTTTGTGTCTCACTTTTAAAGATGTTTTATTTTAGGATAATGCTATAAATAAATAAAAAAATTAATACAAAATTTATCACTATAATGATATAGTTTAATAAAAGTTATTCACTTGAAAATAAAACAGCGGCTCTTAATTACACAATTACCACTAACATCGTTCTAGATCTATGCAAATTATTATCAAATTCGATATGGGTTGGGTTAGAATGGAATTTGGGGAAAATAATATATCTTAATACAAGAGAATATCAGGAAAAAGAAATATGAGGGTTAAACAAAGAAAAATCTCTTTGTTTTGTTCATCGTCTTCCATTTGCTCTTCCCTCATTGCTTTCTCTTACCCTGTTCGGCATTGCAATTTTGCAGTGGTCAGTGTAAGGACAAAATAAAACCTAACCCAATGGTTTAAAAACTCTCACACAGCTTCATTCTTATTCTTCAAAGTTCTTTTAGTATTTATATTTATCAGAGTTTTAGAGGACTGGTAGGGTTTTAAAGATGAGCCGTGAAAGACTTAAAGAAAGCTTTTTTTATTTATATATTAAGCCTGTGTACACACTTGACAAAAAAAAAAAAAAAAACTTATTAACAAGCCGGTGTACACAGGCAACAATATAATTTATTAATAAGCAGGTGTAAATTTATTAATTTGAAAAATATGTACAAATATGCTTAATGAATCAAGTCTTCTCCATTCTCTTCAATTAATTTGGTAAATCAAATTAATTTGGCAGAAGAAGATATGAATTTATGTTGCAGTAAGAATATATTCTTCAATTTTGTAGAAGAAGAATAATAAATTTCTCTAATTTGGTAGAAGGAGACAATAAATTTATGTTGGGTTGATGTGATGGCTAGACAACTTATTCCTAAATCAATATAGATAGATTCTTGAATTTAATAGAAGAAAAATAATAAATTTGTTAAAACTTGACTTGAGGACTTGACAATTTATTTCCAAATCAACATGCAATATTTTCTTTAATAGAAGAAGGTATTGAAGTTGTTTGTCTTGGCAATGAAGGGAACCCTTCAATATGAATCTTTAAGCTTTCGAACGTGATTTGAAAGAGTAGGGAAGGCTACTCTAGTAATTTAGATTATGGTGGGATCATAAGAGATGACAATGGTGTTGTCACGTGGAATTGAACACATTCCCTGTAGGGATCTGTCTTCGTATGTGGGAACGTTAGAAGTTCAGTTCGATGAGGGCAGCTTCCTACACATTAATTGATTGATTGCTGATTGGGAAAGCTGGTTACGTGGCATTAGAAGCTTAAATATCCAGAAAAAAAGGAGGAATGAGGATGTGGAAAAGAAGAGGCGGCTTTAGAGAAGTGTACTTGCTGCCCATTCTATATTTTGACTGATGGGAGTGTTGAAATTTATTGTTTCAATTTTTTCTTCGTTTAGTTTTCTGCTGTTTATTTGAGATTTTTTGAACCTATATTTGTATTTTTTAGAAAGAAAAAATAAAAAGAAAGAAATCATATGTCTCATTTCAATTAATTGTTTTTTGATATATATAGTTTTTTTTGGATTGATGACTATATATGTGAATCAGATGGTGTTCTGGGTAAGATTTTTTTAAATTTTGAGACTAATAGGTTTCATAGCACTTTACATGCCATTTCTGATGGTCATAAATCATCACATGCAATGCTTTTTCTCTTTTATTGCTTTGAGTTTGATCAATGTGATTTCAAAAATATAATATATAGATTGAGAAGAAGAAATCTAGAGCACTCTTAAAATTCGCAATGATCATACAAATCCGACCATTTTTAAACTTTCAATCTGATATATGCATCCAGTTACGGATAATTATATATTATAGATATGTTTATATGTTAAAAAATTATTGAGTGCTTCTGAAGTACCATATTATCATTACTGCACCACTTACATACTGGTAAGATCTCCCTCTTATAGATGAGGTATTGTCAAATACCCATCTAACAGGTGACTGTAAGTGGAGAAGAAATGACACGTGATGCCTTACAGTACTGAATAATTTCTCTTCTAAGTGTGACGACATGTACAATGTTTAAGCAATGTAGGGGTATCCTAATAACTTAAATTTTGTATGAATTTTTTATAAGAATAACATTTTTTAACTTAGTCTTACAGATGAGACTTGTGAGTTGCGAAATACTGAAAATGAAATAAATGAACACGTCTATACATACACGCATATGTATATAATATGGCTTGTGAGTTGCGAAATAGTGAAAATGAAATAAATGAACACATCTGTAGATACACGCACATGTACATGATGCGTAGAATGTGGGCTATGGCTGCTGCCGACGCCCAGGTCAAACCGCGCCATCTCAAACTCCATCGGTCATCAAATAGCGTGACAACCGCGCCATCTCAAACTCCATCGGTCATCAAACAGCGACAATTGCCTTTGAGCGTGGAATGGGTGGAGAAGCGATTGTGAAAAAGGAAACTTCATGTTTAAGAAATGGGTCGTGGAGCTGGGATCATGATGGTACGGTTGGTACCCCTCTGAATTGTATATATGTTTATATGTTTAGGACATATAATCTGCAGCCAATGTCAATGGAGATGAAGAAAATTATATATATACATATACATATATGTATATATGTTTCCTTGATTACTACATGTAACCAACCTCTCCATAATCTGCAGCCAATATCAATGGAGATGAAGAAAATTATTCTCGAAGCAATAAACCCCTAGAATAAATTTTTTATAATGCTAAAATACAAGTAATCAGATACGTAAGACTTGCCAAATCTCCGTTACAAGCAATGTATGAAAAATATGTTGGAAATGAGTGAATGCAAATGGCTATGTGTGAATGCAAATGACCTTTGAAATTCTACCATGTGTGAATAAAAATGGCTTGTGGAGTTTCACCATGTGCTAGAAGATGAAAGAGTGTGACTTTTGAATTTCACCATGTACTAAAAGATGAAAGAACGTAACTTGCATATTCAATTCCATAATACCCCATGAATGTTGGTGGCTTTTCATGTGTATCCATATCATATATATAAGGGTCATTCATCTTAGTGTAGAGCATTCGATCTCAAGCATCTTGTCTACTTCGTCATTGTTTCTAAATCGTTTTGTAGAGAGAGTATATAACACAGTCGAGTTCGCTAGGTGAACGAGGCCGTGCTACATCCACTGCTAAAAAGCCGTGGTATTCTGGGAATCGAAAGCCCAATATCTCAAGCACCAACGTTGAGGGGCTAATTCGGTTTAAGGGTATTGTGTGAAACACGAACCCCAGCTGGTTTGCGTTTTCTTGAAATATTTATATGAAATCTTTTCATGTTTATGATTTGATATTTCGTGTCTTTTAATTCAGATTTTCCAACAAAATATCTGTCGAGCAACCCACATAAGAAATTGAACACTAGCCGGCTGGACATTGTCATCTCATCAAATACTGGCAGCAGTCGTGGTGAATTACAGGAAACAAAAACAAGCGCTTACTATTTGTTTTAACTCTAATATTTAGAGAGAAAAAATTAAGAAATTAGTCGAGATGAGGACAAATTAATTTGGATATTGTTAACTGCTAAACCCAAAATAGTACAAAACACCCATGGAATTAACTTAGGAGAGAGAAGTAATTGAGCATAGTTTTAGGACACAGAAATTCTATAGAGCAAACGAGAGAAAAAGGCCAAGTGATTTGTGTGTCAACGTACATACATAGCCGTGGTCAATTCCTTCTTTAGTGGGCCTGGACACTCTCTCTGTCTCTCTCTTTAGCCGTGGTTATTCAACGCCCGTGGAGTTGAATTGTTGATATATTTCAATGGAGGTTCAATTGATTTAAAAAAAAAATTAAAAAAATGAACTTGCATTGAGGTGTAAAGTTCGGTGCAAGATGCTCATGCTTAATTGATTGCAAGTCAGCCACTGAGTCCATGTTGACCTTGATGTGGCATGTTACCTGCTCCAACAACAATTGACAAATTATTCGTTCACTTATTTAAGGAAAATTTTACAATATCAACATGTTTTAAATAAGGAACTATGACAATGGTCATAAATATGAAACGTGCGTAACTGGAAGGAGTGGTTCACAATTACTCCTCTAAATATGAAATGTGCGTAACTGAAAGATGTGGTTCACGGTTACTCCTCAACGTAAACGTGGGCTTTCAAATTTAATATCTTTTTCACACTTTTTATACCCAGCCACCTGTTAGAGTAATTTTAAACAAGTAGATAAATAAATATTTAAGAATAAACAAAATAATAATAATTTGATGAATTATATATATAATAAATTGTAAATAGAAAATTAGCTGGAGAGAATCGTGAGACGTGAAATGACTATTATAAAGTAATTGTGTTTGCTTACGTGAAGATATAGCCTGACATTTGTTACCCCAAAGTTCGAATCGGTTGAGAGTTATGTCTGCTAAGTGAGCAAGAATTATCCCAACCGTGATGGCTTATAATGCCATAATAAAAAAAATACAATGATAGGACATTATTTCTACTAGCACTGCCCTTTCATTTCCATATGAATTGAAAAAAATTCCTTCATTTCTCTCCTTCCCTAAAATGTAAACCGAAGTGGAAAGGCTCGACTCCCCACAATGTGTTGCAAAGCATGGAAACAGTCCAAAAATGGTACTCTTCCAATCTGGCATGTCACTTTTTTTTTTTTTTTTTAACAGCATAACATAATATAGTAATTCAAAAAGGGGTACATCAATTGAGGCAGCTTTTCAAACCAGAAAAGGTTTGGCAGACAGCCCAAACAAAACAACTGAGGTTAGTTGAGAAGAAATCAACCAACCACGACTGATTACAAGAGAGTTACAACCTCAGAAAAAAGAATTTAAAGATTTAATTCCTTCAATAGAATGAAAAAAAATACCTATACTTATACAAGCTCCCCTTATTTTTGCTTGTATCCAAGATAGTACCTGCAATTTGGTTGCTTCCACAATGTCCTCCTAGCAGGGTTGTTTCTGATTAAAAATGATTTCATTTCTTGCCAACCAAATATTCCACAATGTAGCAAACAATAATGTATCCCATATTTGCTTTCCCAGGTTTCTGCTCTTCTATTCAAGCCACCATTTGATGTGATCTGTTATTGATTATGGACTTCCCATACACACCCCCACCAATTTAAGATAGAGCACCAAACTCTCCAAGAAGTTTTGCACTGAAGAAATAGATGTTCAGAGTCTCCAATGCCTTGTCACAAAGTACACAACTAACATTATCACTCTGATGCAGAACATTTCTATTGAGTAGAAAAACTTTTGATTTTATCATTTTCTGAGAGGCCAGCAGGCAGAAGATTTGAATCTTTAGAGGCGCACAAGATTACCAGAGCCTTTCAAACACTAGTTGAGATTGTTGACTCCTTTCATCCATATAGGAAATGAAGGAACTTACTGTGAAAGTTCTACAGGGTTTGCTTTCCAGGAAATTGAGTCATCCCCTTTCCCATTTGCAGCTACATTTCCCACCACCTCCAATAGTTCCTTTAAGCTGTCATCTTCCCAAGAGAGAGATTCCTTCTGAATTTAAGTTTCCATGAACCTGGCTCATCCTTGCATTCTAAAATCAAAGCCTCTTTTTGTTCTGATAAAAGAAATAACCTGGGAAATCTATTTCTGAGTTGGAGGTGATCCACCCATGGACCATTCCAGACGCTTGTAGAAGTCCCCTTGCCAATGACTATTTTGAGGTTAGATTCCATTACCTTTTTGAATGAATGCTGGTCCTCCTTTGCGTGTCACATTTGCTCAACAGAGGGCATCTAGTAAACTTTTGTCCAACATAGTTATACATAAATTATTTACGTTCTTTAAATGTGTTTATATGTATATGTACGCATGCATATACATATATTCATTTCTTAGACCGGAGTTTACAATTATGGCTTTGAAATCCCCATTTTTCTCCTTTTGTGATAGGTAATACACAATTTTATCCAAACAAGTCCTTTACTATCAAATTATTAGTTTAGACTTTAGAGAGAAAAATGTAATGATTTTAAGTTATTAAAGAGAATAAATAGTTGTTGTTGAGGGGGTTAAAATACAATTAACCTTTAACATTTCTCATACTTTCTAATATACATAAGCTGGGGTCGCTTCGAACTTTTTTTTTCTTCCCCTTAGCACTCTGTGCTCACTTTTATTTTTTAAGTACCAATTTGAAGGCACAATACAAAGTGGCCCACTGTATTAATATTCGAGTAAATAGAGTTTTCTGTTCAATATAAAATTTTACATCTTTCTAATCTAATCTAATAAACAATAAGCTAAACCTATTAAATTGCTTTTATTCCGGACTCTAAAGTTACTTAGATATCTATCTTATCAAAAAGAGTGGAATTCCTTCAATGACGGATATCAATTACAACCACTTTAATTCAACATTTGTATGTAAATGTATAAATTACATTCTTCACAAACTTCCAAATGATATGAAAATTCGTGGAATTCAATTCAAAAGTTTTATTTAAAGAAATATATGGTTTAAATAACGAATCACCGTTTGGTTGTTAGTTTGGAAGGAAAAAGAGAAAAAAATTCTAAAGAAATATATGGAAAAAGTTATTTTCCTTTTAACTTTCTTTTTCACTTTTATATGGTTTTCTTCCTCTTTTATTTTCAATATTTATCTATTGTTTCCCTTCTTGTTTCCTTTGAATTTCAATAGAGAAAAAATTATTTTTCTTCCACTTTTCTTTGCAAAATCAAATAAAAAAAAATTGTTAGAATTCAACCCACACACAAACGAAGCACAACGACCTAACTCACACCAAAGAGAAAAGCACAGCTTGATAGAATAATGAATCTAGTAATGTCAACAGGTGAGAGAACAAAAATTCTACTACCTCAATTTAAGAGTACAATCTTTACTCCATTCTCTACAGAAGCCAACCTCGTCTCTCTCAAAGCCAAATTTGGGCAGCAAGCACTTGAGTTTCCTTTTTATAGGCAAGCTCCGGAAATCTTAATCCCCAAACAATTATGAAAACCTTACACGTATTAGCCCTTAGCGGGTATCAGTTCCTTGCATAGGCCAATAGAATACAAGACAAGCATTCAACAAATAAATCACTTTTTTTTCTTTTTATATTTTTTCTCTCCTTCCTTTCTCTTTTTTTCTTTTAATTTTTATAATTCACTTTTTTATTTTTGTAAATGGAGGTCCGTTCTCTTCTAGTGGCACCATTTTTTTAGTTATTTATAAACGTGGTCTATTATTTGAAGAAAATGAGTCCTCTACACTAAATATATTATAATAAAGTATATGTTTCAAAAGTTTGCTTAAATATTGCATACCGTAGCTTAAGGGCGTCTGATATTGTATTTTTTAAAATATAAATAGCTTCTATAAGATAAATTTTTTGCACAAATGTAGATCCATAAACTTAGGATTATTGTCTGATTTATTTTTTGTATCAAGAAAGTTAGCTTAACAGTAAACAATAGTCCCTGTAACACTCTAAGAAACTAAACACATTAAAAGTGTAGCTTAAAGGAATGATTATTCTTTATATATTGTTTTAAGTATATGTTATAACAACAATAATAATAATTCATATTCTCAAAGTAATAATTCAAAATTTTATTTACTCAACTTAATTATTTGAACAAGTATACATTTATTATAAAGGGTTAGTTTCAGCCAGACCCCCTGTGGTTTGGGATATCGACAACCAAACCTCTTCGTCTAAAAAATAGACAGCTAGACCCCCTGTAGGAATATTCCATGAGATATATTCTCTTTTTGACCATGTTGACCATATAAAAGACATTTATGCCCTTCTTACACACACACACACACTCTTTGTAAAAATAACAATAATACCAATAAAATAATTTACACAATCAAATTTTATTAAACAATAATTTCTTATTATTAGAAAAAAAATATCAATAGACAAAAATTACATATTACAAAAAATGTAAAAGATTCTAAAATTTTTTTTTTAACAAAGACATATTAAACATTGAAACACAACAGGGAAACAAAAAAACTCTAAATATTTTTTTTTTAAAACAAAACAACAATGTAAATCCTAACATAAAAAATAGTTTAATGCAATTATATTAATTATATAGGTGAGGAACCCACCCAAATTAGGTATTTTTGTCGATAAAAAGAAATAAATTGGGTGAAACCACCCAATTTGGGTGGGTTCCTTACCTATATAATTAATATCATTGCATTAAATTACTTTTTATGTTAGGATTTACATTGTTGTTTTGTTTTAAAAAAAAATATTTGGGGTTTTTTTTTGTCTTCCTATTGTTTTTCAATGTTTAATATGTGTCTTTGTTTAAAAAAATAATTTTTTAGAATTTTTTTATATTTTTCATAATATGTAATTTTTGTTTAATGATATTTATTTTTTTCTAACAATAAGATATTATTGTTTAATAAAATTTGATTGTGTAAAATATTTTGTTGATATTATTGTTATTTTTACAAGGAGTATGTGTGCGTGTATGTGAGAGAGAGAGAGAGAGAGAGAGTGTGTGTGTGTAGGAAGGGTATAAATATCTTTTATATGATAAAAAAAAAATATACGTTACGAAATATTCCTACAAAAAATCTAGCTATCGATTTTTATTTTTACGGGGAGTCTAGCTAGCTATTTTTAAAATTAAGTCTGGTTATTCTCTACATAAGCCAACCTCGTCTCAAGCCAACTTTGGGCAGCTCACTTGAGTTTCTCTTTTATAGGCAGGCTCTGAAAATCTTAATCCTCAAACAATTAATAAAACCTTACACGTGTTAGCCCTTAGTGGGCATCAGTTCCTTGCATGGGCCAATAGAATACAAGACACCTCCAACAAATAAACCACTTTCGTTTTTATAATTTTTCTCTCCTTCCTTTCACTTCTTTTTATTTTTTATTTTTATAAATGGATGTCCGTTCTCTTCCAGTGGCACCATTTTTTATTATTATTATAAACGTGGTCCATTATTTGCAAAAAAATGAGTCTTCTATACTAAATATATTATAATAAAGTATATGTTTCAAAAGTTTGCTTAAATATTGCATACCGTAGCTTAAGGAGGTCTGATATTGTATTTTTTGAAAAATATAAATAGCTTCTATAACATAAATTTTTTGCACAAATGTAGATCCATAAACTTAGGATTATTGTCTGATTATTTTACATATCAAGAAAGGTAGCTGACTGAGCTGCATAAGTGTAGTTCGATGCAATTAAACTGACCTAAGTTAGCTTTAAATTAGGTTAATTATAGCCTCTTTAATGTATATTGTATTGATAAGCGTGTTTTGAGTTCATTGCAGGTAAATATTGATAAAGAAGACGATTTGGAGTCATAAAAGTGATCAGGAGTATAGGCACGTATTGATTACACCCTAAAAGTGTAATCATAGGCTCTTAATCCGCACTTTGTTAGATTTATATTAGTGTTAATTTTCTTATTTTAGTTAGATATTTATTTGATTATGTTTTGTGTGTGCTTTGTAGGTTATATAAGCTAATAAAGGCAAAAAGAAAGTAAGAATAATCAAAGCGGGTTCAAGGCGAATAATTTGTTCATGAAAATTCAGACTTGTCTCGGTATTTGGGCCATATCTTTTTACTCCGACCTCCGATTGAGCTGATTTTTGTGCCATTGGAAAGAAGACTTCAAGAGCTACAATTTGTCCTCTAATGTGCATTGGCTAAATCGACCTCTAAAGTGGTCAAAATCAAACTTCAAGGTGGAGGAATGAATAGTAACCGATCGATTGGCTTGACAAACTTCAGAGAGGGTGATTTACCGATCGATCGGCCGATCGATCAGGTGAACAGTAACCCGATCGATCGGTGAACAGTGACCGATCGATCGGTGAACAGTAACTCGATCGATCAGTGAACAGTGCCCGTGAACAGTAAAAACAGTTTTTTACTGATCGAATGCTCCAATTGCTGTTCAATCGGCCGATCGATCGGTGAACAGTGTCGATTGATCGGTCGATATAGATCTGGAGCTTAAAAGCTTTGTTGTCCGAAAAAATGGAGGAGAGGAAGATTTTTTGGGTTTGTAGCAGCCAAGGAGGTGGTGTGAAAAGCTCCTCCAAGGTTGGTTTTTATGTTTTTGTGTATTTTAGCTTAGATTTATGTTTGTAATGTTAATGTAGGAGTAGAAATTGTAACTTTATTACATTGTAATTTATTTTCCTTCACTTTCTTGCCATTTTCTCTCACTTTCTTAGCAACCAAACACTAGTTTTACTTAGTTTAATGTTAGATTTACCTTCATTTATGCTTTTTATTATGGATTTTAGTAGCTAAACATCTCTTGGGTGTGATTGTGAAAATCCACCAAGGATCTTCAAGTATTTTAATGGGGATTTATGAACTTCAAAGTTTTATTCCTAGATTTCAATTGTTCTATTCGGTTGAGTGTTGGATTTATTTGAAAACTTAGATTCATAACTCATTTGGTAATATTTATGCACAATTCAACAATTGGTATAAATCTTGCACATTTCTAAGTTTGTTTCTATGGTTCTATTAATTATCACAATTTATACACTCAACTAAATATGAACTTAAGGTTTTATGGTCAAAATATTCCGAATCAAAAATCCACGGTGTGATTCTTGATTTGAGTTATAAAAATCCTCTATTGAAATTTTTGTTGTGAATTGGTGGATTAAATCAATCATATCCAAGCTTTCCATTTTAATTGCTTTACATTTAAATCAATTGCCTAGTTAATTGCTTTAATTTTCATTGCACTAGTTTAGTAAATCAAAACCCCATAAAAAACCTAAAGATTTTCAGTCATTTTATTTTTCTTTTTATTTTAGATCCAATTCTTCACATAATTGCAATTCGATCCTAGGCTAGATTAGTGTGAGTTGAGTGCTAGAGCCTATATTTGGCTAGGTCCCTTGGGAGAGAACGATACCGGATTACCGGTTTATACTTCATCGCGACCCCCGTACTCTTGCGGGGTACTAACTCCATTTTGTAGTTTTTGGAGCGAGTCACCTTGACATTGCTCCTTGAGGGACGATACTAGTATTTCCGAGATTCTATATTGCATTGCGACCCGTGCACTTGCGGTTGAGCACCACCTAACTCAGTAGCGATCAAACAATTTTTGGCACCATTATTCCAGGCAGCTTTCCGGACCGGGCGGTCCCGAAAACCAACGCCATCCAAGTAGCTTCTCGGGATCGAGCGATCTTGGGGACCAACACCTCATCAAATTCCAGACTGTCGCGCTCTGGTTTTTTGAGGGTCCAAGGTCCTTTCAGTTCGGAGATCCTAAAACACGGAACTCTGTCATTAGAACTCGTCTTCTTAGAAGGACAAGTGCGACTAGGTTTGAGAATTTATTTGACTAAGGGCATTTTAGAAAAATAGGAGTCGCCACCTAACTTGATAAAGGTGAGTTAGGGCACCTAAAACTAAGCATTAATCCGAAGATTAAACTTAGAGTTTTTGAAAACTTCCTCAAGAGAGGGTTTTTGGGAAATAGGTTGTTTGGCAACCTTTTGCAATGTTTAAGCCCTTTTTGAAAATAATTCCATTTTGGTCTTTTGAAAACAGAAATCTAAAGTTCGGGGGTTGGTTACGTGTAGGGAAGATATCCTAAAATCATCACTCTACCTCGCCCTTTCGGTACTTATATGTCTAATCACCCTTTGTTCACTCACTAGAATAACCGGTTACCATGGTCCACTTTATATTCACTTTAGAAAAATGGGGTTTAGTCATCACTTTTTGAATGGATGGATGATACATAATGCAAGTTTTTGGAAAAGTTTGAAAATAATGGAGGTTTTAAAAGAGTTTGGAATAGAAACTTTGAATTGATTGGAATTTTTAAAAAAGGGATTGGAGTTGAAATAAAAGTTATGATCGCACCATTTTAGATTGCCTACGTATCTCATTTGGCGAGAATCAGGTCATTCGTAGTTCGGACAAGAGCCCGATGGAAGATAGGCGCATTAGGGCCTTTGGAAGGTTAGAAGACACTTTGGGTCTTTGAAAGAGTTTAAGACACTTTGAGGTCTTTGGATAAGTTTAAGACACTTTGAGATCTTTGAAAAAGTTGAAGACACTTTGTAGTCTTGGAAAAGTTGAAGACTCTTTGTGGTCTTGGAAGTTTTGACTTGAAATTGAAAGTGAAATGTTTTGAAAATACTTTTGGATTGACTCTAAGGGAGTTTTGGAAAAATAATTTGGCATGACTCAAGAGAACTTGAAAGTATTTTTGAAGTCTTGTTTTGAAATCCTAGGAGGCATGACTTTAGAATGTTTTGATGAATTAATTTTTGAAAGTGGTTTTTGAAAATGGCTAAGTGTTTAGAATCCTAATGTGGACAACCTTAGAAGTTGTTCTTGATTTGTCACTTGTCCTTGGAATCCCTAACCATGAGAGGACTAGGGACATCTTAGGTTTGTGACCTTTTGAAAACGTTTTTGGAAATGCCTTAAAGATGGAGTGTAGGAACATTAGAAGAGTGTATGGGGTGGGGTTTTTGAAATCAAAAAGAGTAGGAGGTTTTGGAAAATATAGTTTGAAGATTTGAAAGATCATTTAGAAAATGGTTCAAGAGTTCGAACCTTGAAGTGTACTAACCTAGGTTGAGTTTGCCTAAGGTTAGGGGTAATCTAAAGTTAACTAACTAGGGTCAAGTGAACCTAGGGTTAGGTAACTGGGGTCAAGTCAACCTAGGGTTAGGCAACTAGGGTCAAGTTAACCTAGGGTTAGGTAACTAGGGTCAAGTTAACCTAGGGTTAGGCAACTAGGGTCAAGTCAACCTAGGGTTAGGAAACTATGGTCAAGTTGACCTAGGGTTAGGTAACTAGGGTCAAGTTATCCTAGGGTTAGGCAACTAGGGTCAAGTTATCCTAGGGTTAGGCAACTAGGGTCAAGTTAACCTAAGGTTTGGCAACTAAGGTCAAGTTGACCTAGGGTTAGGCAACTAGGGTCAAGTTAACCTAAGGTTGGGTTAGAAAATAGTTTTGAAAGTTGGTTTAATGCACTTTTGGAAAGGGTTTTGAAAAACCAAACATGTTATGCAAATGACTTTAGTTGGCAATCTTTTTAAAGATCATTTCCATGAAAATTTTTGACTCTAGTCAAGAGTAGAGTTTGTATGGTTGGTGATTGGAGACCATTCCAAGGAAGGTTTCCTCATGGCCATTATAACCACTATCTTGACAAGAATACAAGGGGTCAAAGATCAACATGATGATGGTAATTTTTAGAACATCATTTTTTTATGTAAAGATGGGGAGAATACATTTTTGAAATTATCTTTGGGGAAGGATTTTGAAAACCATTTTTCAATGGAACCATTCCATCAAGAGAGGGTTCATATGGCCAATAAAAAGGGAGACCACTCAAGAGAGGGTTCCATGGGGCCATTCTAACCCCTAAACTTGAGAGAATGGAAGCCATAAAAATCAAAGGATTTGAATATCATTTTTTCGGTGATCATAAGGAGAAAAGGGGACCATTCTAACAATTTAGGGGTCCTATGGCCAATATAAAGGGAGACCACTCAAGAGAGGGTTCCATGGGGTCATTTGAACCACTAAATTTGAGAGAATGGAAATCTTGAAAATTAGGGAGTTTGAAAGCAACCTTGGTGCAAGTTGAAATGTAATGAGGCAAAAGTGTGAGTTAGGGGGTAGTGAGGGATTTTTCTAGGGCATGACTCTTAAGGTCTTACCCTAAACTTCAAAGGGCCAACTCTTGAAACAATTTTTGAAGGACATGTGGAACTTGGAAATGTCATAAAATTAAGAGCAATGCAAGCATTGTGGAATATGGCAATAAACAAAAAATGAAGCCAAGCATACAAGACAAGATCAAAATAATAATATGCAAGGGGTCATGATTCACATACAAGGATTTTAGGCTTCACCATACAAACAAGGGGCTCTTAGGCTATACCATTTTAAAGTAGACTAGTGAGAGGTCCTCCTACACGGTGGCTCTTACTTGCTTTCCTCTAAGCATGATCTAGGAGCCCTCTTGGCTCAAGCATGCAAGAAAGGGGGGTTGAAGATGGGGATTAAAATAGAGAATAGCCTAAGTAGGCTAGGAGGGAGAAGAGAAGAGTGGGGGAGAGTACAAATGTAAAAAGGATACCACCTTTTGCCTTCAACACTCTTATAATCTTCAATGGATGTCTTGGTTGGAGCTTGAGTGGCTTCAAGAAGGCTTGAAGGGCTTGAGTGGAGTGCATAAGTGTATATAAGGCTTTGTATATAGAGTGTATAGGCTTAGGAGGGGTAGAATCTAGCCTAAGTGTTGGAAGGGAGGAATATATGTAGAGATTTGAGTTTCTAGAGTGATTTCAGCAGAGTTTCGTATCAATTTCGGACCTGGAATATGCAAGGGTGAATGCCTCTATTTATAGCCAATCTAGAACAGACCATGCACATGTGCTACATGCGCATGGCCAAAATTTGGCCGTGCGCATGTAGGATATGCACATGTACTGTTTCATTGCCACAATAACACGTGGCACCCTATGTACTGGTTAAATCTCGACCGTTGATTGAAAGTTGGTCGATCTGAACAAAATTTGAGCGCATGTAGCATACGCTCCATCAACGGGAGGAATCGCCTAAACTTTGCCTCGATAATTGGGCCGACCGGGAAGGTTCTAGGGGAATCGGTCGCACTTGGGATGTTCTCCTAGTGCATTCGATGAACTTTCACGTTTTCGAAAAGTTTGAATTGCGTTTGGAGATGTGTGATATCATCTCGGGAAGTGTGCCAAAAAGGACACTTCTGTGAAGTGTTTGTGATACGCTCCGTGTGTGTTTGAAAGTGGCTGTTTTTGTTTGATGTGATCGAGGCCTTTGAGAAGCGATCTATTCGATCGGACCTTTTCGATGGAAAGTACATTGGAAATACTTTCTAGAATTCCCAAATTTACACATTTCTCAAGTCGTTTGACGGTGCGTTTTGATTAGGGAATCGAAGAAAAAGTCAACCTTGGCGGAGCGTCTGCGAAATGCTCCAGGGGTTGCTGAAAGTTATAGTATTCGCACTGTACGATGGAGGGCTTCGGGAAATGATTCATTCGATCAAACTGTATCGATGGAAAGATCTATGGACGAGCTTTCGAGAATTTCTTGATTTACGCGTTTCTCAAGTTGGTTGACGGTGCGATATAATCAAGGAATCGAGAGAAAAGACAATTTAAGCGAGGTGTCTGTGAGACGCTCCCGAGAAATTTTATCGAGTCGTGTGAGTTTAGTGTCGTAGGGTGTTCTTGGGGTTAAACAAGGGTGCGTGGTGAAACCCTTGCTCGAAATCCCAAGGCCGGTGCTGTTTCGGGGCATTTTTGGGCTTCTAGGGGCAAAACGGTCATTTTGACCGGAGTTGGCTAGAAATGGTCAAGAATGGTCTGGTATATTGTGTTAGGCATGTAGGGCTGTTCAGGGATGGTTTTGAGAGAGTCTATCGCCGTTCAGCGGGGTTCGTGTCGTGCTGAGTCGTTTAGGGGCAAAATGGTCATTTTGACCAGAGTGAGCCGGAATAGGACCGGATTCGGACCAAATGGCGTGCAAGGGACGCCTGATGGTTTGACAACATTGTGGAAGGATGGACTTATCGTTTTGCGGGATTTTGAACTTTCCCAAAATGTGCCTGGAGGCCCAAAAGGGCAGGTTTGGTCATTTTTCACCGAGTCGGGCTAGCAGGCACCGGTGTTGACCTAGGTGTTGGTTCTCGAGACCGTCCGGTCTCGGAAAACTACCTGTGCGGTGTTGGTCTCTATGAACGCCTGGTCTTAGAGAGCTACCTGTAGGGTGGTGTTGGTTCCTGAGATCGCCCGATCCCAAATGACTGACATTCTAGATTGGCGGGCTAGCAGGCGTCAAAAGTGAACCGTCTGGAATTTTGATGAGGTGTTGGTCCCCAAGATCGCTCCATCCCGGGAAGCTACCTGGATGACGTTGGTTTCCGGGACCGCCCGGTCCGAAAAACTGCCTGGAATAATGGTGCTTAAGGTTCCAGCGGATTCTTGTGGACCCGAGAAGTGACTAGTTGGTTGGATTGGAGATTGAAAGGCTCATCTTGAGCTTGCATGTGTTGTGATGTTGGAAACTGAATCCGATTGGGTCGGAGATTGTCGAGCGGGCAAAAATTGGGTGCTTACACAAATGGTTCACTTCTGGCGCTTGTTAGCCCGCCAACGTAAAATATCTGTCATTTGGTAGTTCTCCGAGACCGGGCGTTCTCAGAGACCAACACCACCCTTCCAGGTAGCTTTTTTGGGACCAGGCGTTCTCAAGAACCAACACCACCCATACAGGTAGTTTTCTAAAAACGGGCGTTCTTGGAGACCAACACCGCACAGGTAGTTTTCCGAGACCAGGCGGTCTCGGGAACCAACACCTAGGTCAACACCGGCGCCTGCTAGCCCGATTCGTTGAAAAATGACCAAACCTGCCCTTTGGGCCTCCAAGCACGTTTTGGAAAAGTTCAAAATCCCTCAAAGCGATAAGTCCATCATTCCAAAATGTTGTTAAACCATTAGGCATCCCCCGCACGCCATTTAGTCCGAATCCGGTCCTATTCTGGCCCACTCTAACCATTTTGCTCCTGGCTATCCAAATATGCCCCGAAATAACACCAGTTCTGGGATTTCGAGCAAAGAATTTCACCATACACCCTTGTTTAACTTGAGAAGGACCTTACGACATTAAACGCTCATGACTTGATAAAAGTTCCCCGGAGCGTCTCGCAGACGTTCCGCCTAAATAGTCTTTTTTCCCGATTCCCTGGTTATAACGCACTGCCAACTAACTTGACAAATGCGTAAATTAGGGAATTCTCGAAAGCTCGTTCATAGATCTTTCCATCGATACAGCTTGATCGGATAGATCGCCTGCCTAAGTCTTTCATCATATGGCTCAAGCACTGTTACTTTCGACAACCCTTGGAGCGTCTTGTAGACGCTCCACCAAGGTTGACTTTTTTTCCAATTCCCTAATTAAAACGCACTGTCAAACGACTTGAGAAATGCGTAAATCTGGAAATTCCTAAAAGTATTTTCAGAGTACTTTCCATCGGTATGGTCCGATCGAAAGGATTGCTTCCTGAAGGCCTCGATCACACAGCACCAAAATGGCCACTTTCAAACACCCACGGAGTGTATCACAGACGCTCCCTAAAGTGTCCTTTTATGCAAGTTTTTCGAGACGATATCTCACACTTCCAAACACCATTCGAACTTTTCAAAAGCATGAAAGTTCACCGGAGGCCATGGGAGAACATCCCGAGTGCGACCGATTCCCCTGAAACCTTCTTGATTGATTCAATTATCGAGGCAAAGTTTGGATGAACCTTCCCGGTGGTGGAGCGTATGCTACATGCGCTCAAATTTTTATCAGATTGACTAACTTTCGATCAACAGTAAAGATTTATCCAGTACATGGGGTGCCACATGTCATTCTAGCAATGGAATAGTACCTGCGCATGTCCTACATGCGCACGACCAAATTTTGGTCAGGCGCATGTAGTACATGTGCCAGACCTATTCCAGAATCTCTATAAATACCAGGCCACCGCTTTGCATATTCTATCTCCGAAAATTGATACAAAGCTTTGCTGAAACTACTCCAGAACCTCAAGTCTTTACATATATTCCACCGCTCCAACACTTAGGCTAGATTCTACCTCTCTCAAGCCTATACACTTCGTATACAAGGCTTCATACACACTTACACACTCCACTTCAGCCCCTCAAGCCCTCTTGAAGTCACTCAATCTCCAATCAAGACATCCATTAAAGACTACAAGTGTGTTGAAGGCAAAAGGTGGTATCCCTTTTACATTTGTGTTTTCCCCCACTCTTATCTTCTCCCTTCTAGCCTACTTAGGCTATTCTCTATTTTAATCCCCATCTTCAACCCCCCTTTCTTGCATGCTTGAGCCAAGAGGGCTCTTAGATCATGCCTAGAGGAAAGCAAGCGAGAGCCACCTTGTAGGGGGACCTCTAACTAGTTTACTTTAAGATGGTATGACGTAGGAGCCCCTTGTTTATGTGGTGTAGCCTAAAAGCATTGTATGTGAATCATGACCCCTTGCATATTACTATTTTGATCATGTCTTGTGTGCTTGGCTTCATTTTATGCTTATTGTCATATTCCACAATGCTTACATTACTCTTAATTTGTATCATTTTATGCTTATTGGCTTCATTTTTGCATCATTGTATTTTAACTTGCATAATGGTTGCTTTCCATTTCTCTAATTTTCAAGATTTTCATTCTTTCAAGCATAGTGGTTGAAATGGCCCCATGGAACCCTCTCTTAAGTGGTATCTTTTTTGTTTGACCATATGAACCCTCTTTTGATGGAGTGGTCCCCTTGAAAAGTGGTTTCCAAAATCCTTTTCAAAAGATAATTTTCAAAAATACATTCTCTCCATTTTTGCATCAAAAATGATTTTTCAAAAATTGCCATCATTATGTTGATTTTTGAAACCTCCATTCTTGTCAAGATAAAGATTGTATGGCCATGAGGAAACCTTCCTTGGAATGGTTTCTAAACACCAACCATATAAACCATATTCTTGGCTAGAGTCAAAATTTCCATAGAAATGATCTTCAAAAAGATTGTCAACCAAGGTCCATGGCATAACATGTTTTGTTTTTCAAAACTCTTTCCAAGAGTGCATCAAATCAACTTTCAAAATCATTCTACAATCTAACCCTAGGTTAACTTGACCCTAGTTATCCAACTCTAGGTGAACTTGACTCTAGTTACCTAACCCTAGGTTAACTTGACCCTAGTTGTCAAACCCTAGGTTAACTAGACTCTAGTTCACTCACCTTAGGTTAACATAACCCTAAGTCATCCTAACCTTAGGTTAACCCTACCCTAGTTACCTAACCCAAGTTAGTTAATCTTAAGTTACCCCTAACCCTAGGCTAACCCTACCTAGGTTAGTACACTTCAAGGTTCCAACTCTTGAACCCTTTTTTTAAATGACCATTCAAACTTTCAAATTATCCTCATAACCTATTTTTCCAAAACTTCCTACTCTCATGATTTCAAGAACCTAACTCCATAAACTCTTCTAATGTTTTTACACTCCATCTTCAAGGCATTTCCAAAAACGTTTTCAAAAGGTCACGAACATAAGGGGTGCCTAGCCCTCTCATGGTTAGGGATTCCAGGGATAAGTGATAAATCAAGAACAACCTCTAAGGTTATCCATATTAGGATTCCAAACCTTTAGCCATTTCCAAAAACCACTCTCCAAAACTAATTCATCAAAACATTCCTCCAAGGTTTTTAAAACAAGACTTCAAAAACACTTTCAAGTTCCCTTGAGTCATGACAAAGCGTTTTTTTCAAAACTCCTTTAAGGTGCTCCAAAATCACTTTCAAAAACACTCCACATTTCAATTTCAAGTCAAAACCTCCAAGACCACAAAGGGTTTTCAATTTCCAAAGACCTCAAAGGGTCTGCAACTTCTAAAAACCTCAAAGTGTCTTCAACCTTTCCAAAGACCTCAAAGTGTCTTGAACTTTTCCAAAGACCTCAAAGTGTCTTAAACTTTTCCAAAGACCCAAAGTGTCTTTAAACCTTCCAAAGGCTCTAATGCGCCTATTTTTCATCGAGCTCTTGCCCGAACTACGAATGATCTTATTCTCGCCAAATGAGATACGTAGGCAACCTAAAATGGTGTAGTCATAACTTTTATTCCAACTCCAATCCCTTTTTCAAAAATTATAATCAATTCAAAGTCCCTATTCCAAACTCTTTCAAAACCCTTATTATTTTCGAACTTATTCCAAAAACTTGCATCATGCATCATCCATCCAAAAGGTGATGACTAAACCCCGTTTTTAAAATTCTAAAGTGGATATTAAGTGGACAATGGTAACCGATTATTCTAGTGAGTGAACAAAGGGTGATTAGACATGTAGGTACCGAAAGGGCAGGGTAGGGTGATAATCTTAGGATATCTTCCTTACACGTAACCAACCCTCGAACCATAGATTTCTGTTTTCAAATGATCAAAATGGAGTTATTTTCCAAAAGGACTTAAATTTTTTCAAAGGTTTCCAAACAACCTATTTCCTTAAAAACCCTCCCTTGAGGGAGTTTTCAAAACCTTTTTCAAAAGACCCTAAGTTTAATCTTCGGATTAACACTTAGTTTTAGGTGCCCTAACTCACCTTAATCAAGTTAGGTGGCGACTCCTATTTTTTTAAAAAGCCCTTAGTCAAACCAATTTTCAAACCTAGTCGCACTTGTCATTCTAAGAGGATGAGTTCTAGTGACAGAGTTCCGTGCTTTAGGGTCTCCGAGCCAAAAGGACCTTGGACACCCAAAAAATCGGGGCACGACAAACCTATCCAAACAAAAACCCCACAGAGGCATATAATTACTTCGATTATTTGGCCAATTTGACTAGGGATTGGGCCAATGTTAACATGGGTAAGGATGGGTCCAACACTGGAGCACAAAATCTCACACATAAGCCTACCAACACGTCATATGTCGGAGTAAAACACCAATTGGGGGAAGTAGAAGATCTACAAGCTAGGGTCACAACACTCACTTGTAAATTGGAGGCTTTGGAAACTTCTAAGGCCACCACGACAGTACCGGTTGAAACACTTTTATCATGCTTAGTTTGTGATATATAGGACCACGATACTACTTCATGTCCGGTAATACCGGGGGTACGGGAAGCACTTCATGGCCAAGTAAACGCGGTTGGCTAATTCCAAGGGGGATATCAAAATCAAAGGAGCGGGAACAATCCTTACTCCGACACATATAACCGTGGGTGGAGAATCACCCTAACTTTGGGTGGAAACAAGAGGGTCCTTCAAACCCTCAACCCTTTCAACAACCTCCATCACCATTCCAAACACCACCGCAACCGTTTCAAGGTCAAACAGTCACGTATCCCACACCATCGGTATCATAACCATATGCATCTCAACTGGCACAATACCACCCTATTCATAGGAGGACTAATGAAGATAATAAAGTGACCAATGATCTTCGATCACTCACAAATAGGGTCACAAATCTGGACCAATCGTAAGGGGAGACCAATACAATAGTCAAAGACATCCATAAGATGTTGATGACTCAACAAACGCAAGGGCAATTTCTGACCTAACCTCAACCAAACTCGAAATCTGCAAACTATGTTGACACGACACATGAACAGGTTCAGGCCATCATCCTTAGGAGTAGAAAGCAACTAGAGCAAACCAACCCCCCTAAAAACATTAATCAAGGGAAGAAGGATGCGTTTACCGGGTTAGGGCATGAGGAAAAGAGAGAGGAGAGTGAGAATGAAAAGAACATGAGTGAACCGAAAGAACATAGGAGTTCGTCTGAGTCGTCTCCTCAAACATCTAAGGACGTGAGCATGAAAGACTTAAAAACATGTGCCATTCCCACATAGGTTGGCCAAAGCAAGTAAAGAGAACTTGAATGCTGAAATTTATGATGTTTTCAAACAAGTTCGAATTAACATCCCTATGTTAGATGCCATTAAACAAATATCGTCCTATGCCAAGTTCTTGAAGGACTTGTGCATTGTTAAAAGGAAATTACATGTCAAAGAAACGACAATGATGAATGAAAGTCAGAGCGCAATTCTCCAATGTAAGTCGATGCCAAAATATAAGGACCCCGATTGTCCTACGATTTCGTGCATAATAGGGGGTTCTAGGATTGATTGCGCACTTCTTAACCTAGGTTCGAGTGTGAACCTTCTTTCATATTCTGTGTATAAAGAACTAGGTCTAGGAGATCTTAAACGGGCACGAGTGACATTAGAGTTAGCCGATCGGTCTGTGAAAGTCCCTAGAGGTATTATTGAGGATGTGCTCATACAGGTTGATACAGTCTACTATCCGGTAGATCGATTACTCTTAGAAATAGTAATCTTTTGGCTTAAATTGTTAGTTGATTAGTTGAATTTAGTGTTAATTTAGTATTCTAACTCCTAAAACGTGTTAAAACTATTTTTGTACACTTCTTGCAGGAATTGGAGCTTAAACTAAGGCAAATGGGCAAATGTAGGGGGTGACCGATTGATCGCCCGATCGAACGGTCCATGGCACTTTCGATCGACCGATCGATCGGTGATCTTGCGATCGATTGGTGAACCTCTGTTCGACCTTCTATAGCAAACTTCAAAGAGGGCGTTTTTTCGATCGATCGGTCGTTCGATCGGTGACGTCGGAATTTCCTCAACAGACTACACAGAAGCAAACTTCAGAGGGGGCGGTTTTGCGATCGATCGGGCGTTCGATCGCCTTACCATTCGATCGGGCGATCGATCGGTGTGTACAAACTCTATTTTTCTGCAGAGTATAAAAGCTGTATGTTCGAGACAAAAGGGATATAGGTCATTTTCTGCAGAATTTGGACGGGAAAGAGGCTCCAAATAGTGAATTTTTGTTATCTTGTAAGGTTTTTAGTTAGATCTACTCTTAATGCTTTGTATTCAATGTCATTTATTGCTTTTGGATCATTGTAAATGAATGCTTGATTTATATATATATATGAAGTGAATGATTTTCTCTCATTTTCTTACCACTTTCCCTCATTTTCTTAGTAACCAAACACTAGTTCTATATAGTTTAATGGTAGATTTGTCTTATTTTATGCTCTTTGACATGGATTCTAGTAGCTAAATACCTCTTGGATGTGGTTGTGAAGATCCACCAAGGATCTTCAAAGGGTTGAAAATGGGTTGTATGAACTTTAGAGTCATATCCTCAAAATTATATGGTTTTATTTGATTTAGCATGAGATTCATTAGAAAAACTTAGATTCATAACCCTTTGGCAATATTTATGCACAAATCAATATTTGGTATAGGTATTACACATGTTTAAGGTTTGATTTTAGGGTACCAATTATAGATTCCCTCTTTATGCTCAATCAAACAAAACCCACATTTTTTATAGTCGACATTTTCCGAATCAAGAATCCAAGGTGTGATTCTTGATTTGAGTTATAAACCTCTCATTGGAAACCCTTGTTGTGAATTGGTGGATCAAAACAACCATGTCCAAGCTTTTCTCCTTAATTACAAAAAACTAGCTTTTGTTGTTTTTATTAGTCACTAAATTATTGCATGAAGCATAGAACCACCATCATCTCAAAACCAACATATTTTTGGTCTCTTTTATGTTAAGAAAAGATAAGAATTTTCATTTGCAATCCATTAAGATAAGTACCCGTGCTAGTTGAGCTTTGTTGCTATATTTGTAGAATTCCCTTGGGAGAGAACGACATCGGATCCTCTAGTTTTACTACAAGCGCGACCTCCGTACCCTTGTGGAGTGACTCCAGTTGAAGCACATCTGGAGGCGTGTCATAGATTTTATTGTTTTAGATACCCAACCTGTAGAGGCTGAGTCATCTAAGCGGCATATCCCAGTTATTTTAGGACAACCCTTCCTAGCAACCGCGAATGCCATTATTCATTGTAGGAATGGGTTGCTTAAGCTTTCATACGGGAATATAACCTTAGAGACCAATATTTTCATAGTGGGTAAGCAATTGCAGGAAGTAGACCAAATTGAGGAGGTAGACTTCATCGATCTATCATCCAAGAGCATGTGGATCAGGAATTCATGGAAGACCCAATTGAGAGAGCTCTAGTTTGGAGTGAGCCTCATGGTCAATTAGAGTCTGAGTGTGTTGGTTTTAGAGAGCCATCAACTGCAAGTAAGGGGAGTGATATGGTCATGCATGTGGGTCATTAGACCCCGAGTTTTGAATCCCTTGCCCCTAGTGTTATCAAGCCAGTCTCTTCCAAAGAGCAACCACCAATTCCTGAAAGAAAGCCTTTACCTTCTACCCTCAAGTATGTTTTTCTTGGGGAAGGTGAATCATATCCCGTGGTCATATCCTCTAGCTTGTCTGAAGGCCAAGAGGCATCTTTATTACAAGTGCTTATGAAACATAGGAAAGCCATAGGTTGGACCATAGTAGACCTTCATGGCATTAGCCCTCTCATGTGCACACATCGCATATATCTCGAAGAGGAGTCTAAGCCCGTGCATCAGATGCAGAGACGCTTAAACCCTAACATGAAGGAGGTAGTTAGAGGAGAAGTGCTGAAACTTTTCGATGTGGGTATTATATATCCCATCTCTGATTCCAAATGGGTAAGTCTAACCCAAGTCGTCCTTAAAAAGTCAGGAGTAACGATAATACAGAATGAACATAATGAACTAGTACCAACTAGGATCCAAACAGGTTGGAGAATGTGTATTGACTATCGGAAGCTTAATGTCGCAACTAGGAAAGATCATTTCCCATTTCCATTCTTGGAACAAGTCCTGGAATGAGTTGCGGGCCGAGCTTTTTATTGTTTCCTAGGCGGTTATTCTAGTTATAACCAAATAGAGGTCGTTCTAGAAGATCAGGACAAGACTACATTCACTTGCCCTTTTGGCACCTATGCATATAGGAGAATGTCCTTTGGCATATGCAATGCACTGGCCACTTTCCAACGGTGCATGATGTCTATTTTTAGTGACAGTGTTGAGCAAATTCTGAAAGTTTTCATGGACGACTTCACGGTTTATGGGGATAGTTATGAATTGTGTCTTGTGCACTTGGAACGAGTTTTGGAAAGATGTGAGGAGAGCCATTTAGTGCTTAACTGGGAGAAGTGTCACTTCATGGTGACACAAGGTATAGTCCTTGGACATATAGTGTCCGACAAGGTGATCGAGGTAGATAGAGCCAAAGTCGAATTGATTTAACGTCTTTCTCCCCCTAAAAGCGTAAAAGATGTGAGATCATTCTTAGAGCATGCTAGGTTTTACAGGCGCTTCATTCAGGGGTTTAGTGCCATATCAAGACCTATGTGCCACTTGCTTTCATTAGATGTACCTTTCGAGTGGACACCACAATACCAAGAAGCCTTCGATAAACTTAAAAGGCTTCTTATCACCGCACTTATTATTCAATCACCTAATTGGTCTCTTCCTTTTGAGTTGATGTGTGACGCAAGTGACTATGTGGTGGGGGCTGTGTTGGGGCAAAGGATAGATAACAAACCATATGTGATCTATTATGCAAGCAAAACCCTTAACGAGGCTCAATTGAACTATACCATCACAAAAAAAGAACTCCTTGCCGTAGTTTTCACACTTGAAAAATTTAGATCGTACTTAATCGGATCACTTGTCATTATATACACCGATCACTCCACGCTTAAGTACCTCTTGAGTAAACCCAATGCAAAGCCCCGACTCATCTGATGGATCCTCTTACTACAAGAGTTCCGTATTGAAATCCGAGACAAGAAAGGGGTTGAAAATGTAGTAGCTGATCACTTGTCACGACTCCCTATTGATGGGGAAGCCCAAGATTCCATTTCAATCAACGAACACTTTCCGGATGAGCACCTTTTCCAAATCACTGCACATACAAGTACAATGACCCTCTGGTATGCTAACATTGCAAACTACTTAGCCACCGGTAAGATACCATCACATTGGTCTGGTATTGATAAGAAGAAGTTCTTTAGGAATGTGAGATATTTTTGCTAGGAAGACCCTTACTTGTTTAAGTACTGCCCCAATTAAATTATCCGTCGGTGTATTCCCGACAATAATGTGAGAAGCATAATCAAGTTCTGTCATTCCTAGGCGTGTGGTGGGCATTTTTCATCACGCAAAACCGTTGTAAAGATTTTGCAAAGCGGTTTCTATTGGCCTACCTTATTCTATGATGTCCATACCTTTTGCACGTCTTGCGATTGATGCCAACGGTTAGAAAGTTTATCTTGGAGGCACATGATGCCTCTTACCCCGATCATTATTCTGGAGGTCTTTGATTGTTGGGGCATTGATTTTATGGGACCATTCCCCAACTCGTGCGGCTATCTTTATATTCTAGTGGCTATTGACTACGTGTCCAAATGGGTAGAAGCCATCCCAGCACGTACCAAAGACCATGTTGTGGTGGTCAAGTTCTTAAAAGAGTATATTTTCTCTAAATTTGGTATGCCTCGAGCTATCATTAATGATGATGGCTCTCATTTCTGTAATCGGCCTGTAGGTCTTTTAACGAGGAAATATGGGGTGATTCATAAGGTTGGTATACCTTATCACCCCCAAATATAAGGCCAAGTTGAGTTAGCAAATAGGGAGATCAAACAAGTCCTCGAGAAAATCGTTAACCCTAATCGAAAGGATTTGTCCTTAAGATTGGTGGATGCATTATGGGCATATAGGATTGCATATAAGACCATTTTAGGTTCATCTCCATATAGACTTGTGTATGGAAAGGCGTGCCACCTTTCGGTTGAAATAGAACACAAGACGTATTAGGCAATCCGTCAATTTAACATGAATCTTGATCAGGTGGGTCCGTTACGACAATTGCAAATCAACGAACTAGAGGAGATAAGGAATGACGCTTATGAGAACTCAAAGATCTCTAAAGCAAAGATGAAGTCGATACATGACCAACATATCCTGCATAAATCTTTCGAAGTTGGTTAAAAGGTCCTTCTATACAATTCTCGGTTGCACTTGTTTCCGGGTAAGCTTCAAAGTAGATGGGCAAGACCTTTTATTATACAAGACGTTTCACCTCATGGGGCTATTGAAATCCAAAATCCCAAAAATGAAAATGTTTTTAAAGTCAATGGGCATCGATTGAAGCCCTATCTTGAGCTTGAACAGGTAAAGGTTGACTGTGTGGATCTATGGGATCCACCGCCTTTTGCATAACTTGAGTTATAAAGCCTTTCTTGTATGCTGTATAGTAAGTGTTTTGGTCAAGTCAAGTTGGGGATAATTTAACCCTAGTTGGGGGGAGGGGTGTTGTCCCACCCTTTTACCTTTCCCTGCCCGTCCATCGTTGGGTTGTTTTTTTCATTCTTTATGTTTTTCTTGCATTCCGAAGATTGCTCCTCTCTAGGGGGGGGGGGGGGGGAAGGGATACTTCGTTTTGTGTGAACTTTGGTTTGAGAGTCTTAGCGTGTTTATTTAAGTTTTAGGCTTAGTAATGCTTAAGGTAGTTGATAGGATAGGGTAGAGTGGAACCCAGTAACGTGAACAAGCCGTGCAAGGCCACAAATCTGAGGAATGGAATTTTGGCCTTAGGGTTCGAACCCTTCTGAGGGAGTTCGAACCATCAGAGGCCTTACAAATAGAAAATTAGCCTTGGCGTTCGAACTTGTCTACTGGGGTTCGAACCCTCTGACCCATCAAAATAGAAATCTGGCCTGAGAGTTCGAACTTTTCTTTTGGAGTTCGAACCCTTAGAATCGGGTGAAGCCGAATTTAACCTTTAGCCTTTGAACCCTTCTGGAGGGGTTCGAACGCCGCGCCCAATATTTGGTTTTTTTTGGGGTCTAAGGGGCCGCGCATGGGCCATTTGCACATATTGCGCCTATTGCTCGATAGAAAAGAGAGAAATGGGGAATTTGGCGATCTAGTTTTGAGGAGCATCAAGCTTAAGACTTCCGGTCATTTCTTGTCAAATTCTTCACCTACTCAAGGTAATCACACACTCCCTATCGTCCCATTTATTATATTTCGTAATTAGAGAATCCTAGGTCTCCATTAAAAGGGTTTTTGTGTGATAAACACCGCTTGCATGCACTCTCCCCCTTTGCACACTCTAAATCATGCATGTTCCATTCAAGTGCATTGTTGGGGGCTTGCCTCGTGTTGATGATGAATTTTTTTGAAAATTTCCATAGCATAGAATACCCTATTGAGCCGTGGGCTCCCTTGTGCACACTAGGTGTTTGTAAAAATGCCTCAATGATTCTTTAGCCCTAATTGTGAGTCTAATTGGATACCGATACATATTAGATAACTTAAAATGGAACATTGAAGGCCCAGGCATAGAAATGCTATACGTAGACACCTTGATCCATAGGGTGCCCGCTAAGTGTTTGATAAAAGGCCACATCGGCCAAGATTGGCTAAAAAAGGGGGTAAGTCATGGCATTCGGAGGTTGAGGTGATGTTGTAAGGAGTCTTAGTGTATAGGAGGGGAGTCCTTTGCATAATTTGGATGTCCATTGCACTAGGCATCCTTTCATGGCCATATAGACTGACATAGGCACAACACCTAAATATTCTCATGAATTGCACCTATACGTTGAAGTATGAGATGTTATGTATTGCTTGCATTGACAGGGTGTGTGAGATGAGCACTGTGGAGAAAGGGGTAACAAGGGAGATAGGCTCGGGGGCTCTGGTAAAAAGTCCAAAGAGTCGGCCTCATCAAAATCTTAACTTACCCAAAAGGAAAAAGGGAAGAAGACCACGGCTGAACTAGGTTATGATGACACCCGCTTCACTGGAAAAATTGAAGAGAAATTTTATTATCGGGTGTGGGTGAAGAATGGGGCAGTCATTGAGAGAGAGTTTCATATAGACACATTCGAGGAGCTGGGGGACGAAGTTAGTAGTGACTCCCGATACTTTTGCAGAGATGTTTGGTCTCCCTAGGGTGGAGAACCCGGACTTTGCTTTTCCAGATGTGGGGCAACTTGACTTAGCTACCGGGAATTACTTCTAGAGGGTGACACATGGGATGGGGAGGTACAGTGTAATAAGATGCATCTCAAGGATAAGTACCTCATCTTATTTCTTTTTTCATGTCACTTATTGTAAGCACCCCATTTTTTACCGCTCGGCAGTCTACACTCCGTCCAGACTTGTTTTCAAGTCATTGTGGACATATTCCAATCGAAATTAATCCTCTAGATTCAAATTCCGTCTTTCCATCGCTTCGCGGGCCCGTCAGGCCCAAATAGAGGCAAAATGACCAAAATGCCCTTAGGGGCATTGTCCTTTCTTATTCCAATTCCAATCCCTCTCTCGAGACAGTTTATTCTTCGAGACGGTCCGAGTAGCAAAACTACTCACAAAATCGTCGGAGTGGCGAAAACACTCACAAAACCGTTAGGGTGGCGGAAACACTCACAAAACCGTTAGAGTAGCGGAAATACTCACACCGTTAGAGTGGCGGAAACACTCAAAACCCAGGCACGTCTCTTCGGAGTTGGTAAGACCCCTTTCCAATCCCTCTCTCGAGACAGTTTATTCCTCGAGACGGTTCCAATCCAGGCACGTCTCTTCGGAGACGGTAAGACCCCTTTCCAATCCCTCTCTCGAGATAGTTTATTCCTCGAGACGGTTCCAATCCAGGCACGTCTCTTCGGAGACGGTAAGACCCCTTTCCAATCCCTCTCTCGAGACAGTTTATTCCTCGAGACGGTCCGAGTAGCAAAACTACTCACACAACAGTTAGAGTAGCGGAAATACTCACAGAACCGTTAGAGTAGCGGAAATACTCACAAAGCCGTTAGAGTAGCGGAAATACTCACAGAACCGTTAGAGTAGCGGAAATACTCTCAAATCGTCAACCCCGTCCGAGTAGCGGAAATACTCAACCTCGTCCGAGTGGCGGAAACAATCAAAACTTAGGTCAACACCCGTGGCTGTTAGCCCATTTCGGTGGAAAATAACCAGACTACCCTTAGGGCCTTTTTCGAGACTTTTCGGTCAAGATGACCATTTTGCCCCTAAGCATCCGAATGCCCCGGGAACCACACCGGCTCTGGGTATCAAACCGTTAATGCCCCGAGAATACTTTTTATAGTATTCTCAACCTTCCTTTACCTTTCCAGACCATTCCGAGTCAGTTCCGGCCAACTCGGTATAAAATGACCGTTTTGCCCCTAGAGGGCCGGTCTCCTTCTTCGACCACACCGGCGCTGGGTATCAAACCGGTAATGTCCCGAGAATACTTTTTATAGTATTCTCGACCTTCCTTTACCTTTTCGGACCATTCCGAGTCAGTTTCGGCAAACCCGGTACAAATGACCGTTTTGCCCCTGATGGGCCGGTCTCCATTTCCGACCATGCCGGCCTTGGGAATCAAACCGGCAACCTCTGGGAACATTCTAAATAATGTTTCCAGATCCCAAGTCTTTTTCCGGGACAATCCGGGTTTGCCCCGGCAGTTTTCTAGTCCGATTGACCGTTTTGCCCCTAAAGGCCCGGTCAACCTTTTCGACTCACCTTATCTTCATTTTTCAAGTCAAATACCTCCAGGACACTATTTTGAGTATTCTTGCTTCTTTCCGGCCTTTCGGGTCAGTCCCGGCTCCTTCAAATCATTCCCGGACTTTCTGGAGTCACTCCTAGTGAAGCCAGGCTAAAGTTTACATGGTAGTCACTAGTACAGGCGCCCAAATCTAGTCAAAGATACGTTGCTTGCCGACCTTAATTGTTTCCTAAATGGCTGGCGCCACTACTAGTGGCTCTAGTGTAAAATTTGCCTTAGCGCCACTGCAACAGGCGCTAGGCTTGTCCAACTTCTATAAATACAGAGCCTCGATCAACGTGAAAATGGTCTGCAAACTTAACCTAAGAATCTCATATTTCGATATACAGAGCTCGAGCACCTCTAAAACCTTAGCCTCCCTAGGTTTTCCCAAACCCTAGCCACTATACACAAACCCTGGCCTCCTATACACTCATACACTCCCCCATACACTCATACACTAGCCTTCAACCACTCTCTGAAGACTTGAAGAGCAGCCATCCAAAGCTTGAAGACAATCCTTGAAGACTGAGGGTGAAGATCAAGACCGAAGACTGAAGATCGAAGACTGCACGGCGCGCAAAATAAACAAGAAACAAGGTAGGCTTTCTCTTTAATTTTCTGCACTTTCCCCCTCTCTCTTCTCTCTCCAACCCACTTGGGTTTTCTCTATTTTAATCCCCCATCTCTTTCCCACCCTTTCTTTGCATGCTTGAAACAAGGGGATTCCCGGTCTATGTGTAGGATTGGACTATTGGAGAGTCACCGTGTCGGGGGCTTTCTTCTAGTCTAAACAAAGACCACGTGGGTCCGGCCCTCTTGATTATGTGGTGAAGCCTTAACCTTGTATGTTCACGACCCCAAATTGCATTGTGCATATCATAGTCTTGCATCTTCCAAAAACGGTTTTCAAACTCGTTTTCAAACTTGTTTTTCAAAATTGCATCAAAATCTCTTTTCCAAAAACTTGTTTTCAAAACCACAATTCTAGGGTGATTCTAGCCTTTTCATAGCTAGGGTTGCTTTAGGAAAGTGTTATATTAAAAGTGGCCTTTTGGTCTATATTTTCAAACTTTGTTTTCAAAACCACTTTCTTAAAGTGGTTCTAGCCCTCTTATGGCTAGAATCGTTTTAGGAAAGTGAGATGTTTTCATATTTTTCAAAAAAACTCTCTCTCTTCAAAAAATCCCTCTCCCAAAAATCTCTTTTTCAACATACTTTCCTAAAACTCTCCTTTCCAAAATTGTTTTCTAAAAACTCTTTTCAAAAATCTATTTTTCAAAACCTTCTTTTTCAACTCCTTTCCAAAAACTCTTTCTTCTCAAAATTCACTTTCTAAAAGCACTCCCTAGATTCACCTTCCTAAAAACTCTTTCCAAAAACCTTTCTAAAAAACTCTCTTTCCAAAATCTTCCTTCTAGAAATTTCCTCTCTAGGATTTCCTTCCAAAATCTATGTTTCCAAAAACACACTTTCCAAAAAGTCCTCCCTAGGATTCCCTTCTAGAAAACCTTCATTTTCAAAAACGCGTTTTTCAAAAAACTCTTTCCTTAGAGCCCAAACCAAACCCTAGAACTCACAATTAGGAAACCCTAATTTTCTTTCCAAAAACATGATTTTCAAACTTTGCCCCAAACCTAGGTTTCCAAAACCTCTGGTTTTCACATCCAAACTATACATGTTTCCAAAACCTCTTTTCTACGTCAAAACAACAATTTTCCAAATCTAGGGTTTCTAGAATCTCCCTTTCCAAATCCTATCTTCCCTTTAGAAAACCAAATCAAATCTCTCCGTTTAGGAAACTAGATCCTATCCTCCGTTTTTGGAAACAAAATCAAATCTTTTCTTTTAGAAACCAAATCCAATCCCTTCCTAGTCCCAAACCTTTCTTAATTCAATTCCTTCCTAAACCTAAACTTTAAATCTTTCCTTAAATTTCCAAATCCAACTCTTTCCTAATTCAACTCCTTCTTAATCTTTCACTTTCCTAAATCTTAAGTTTCCAAAACTTGAACATAAAAATCTTTCCTAAACTTTAAAACTCAACTTTCAAATCTTTCCAAGTTCAACCCTTTCCTAATTCTACCCCTTTTCAAAATCTTTTTCTAAATTCAAGCTTTTAAACCTTTCCTAAATTCAAACCTTTCTTAATTTTCAAGATTTTCTAAAACTCTAAAATTTTTTAAAATCTTTAATCTTTCTAAACTCTAAAACTTTCTAAATCCTAAACTTTCCAAATTTCAAATCTTTCTAAAATTCTAAGCTTCCTAAATTCAAAACTTTCTAAATTTGAAACTTTCTTAAGTTGAATCTTTCTAAACCAAAACTTTCTAAATTCTAAACTTTCTTAAACTTCAAATCTTTCCAAATTCAAAACTTTTCTAAATTCAAAACTTTCTTAATTCAAGACTTTCTTAAGTTGAAACTTTTCTTAATTCAAACATTTCTTAAAATGAAACTTTCCTACTTTCAAGACTTTCCTAAGTTAAAACTTTCTAAATTCAAAACTTTCCAATTTTCCAAAACTTCCTTTTCAAACCTTTCCTAAAACAAAACTTTCTTATTTTCAAAACTTCCTTGTTTTCAAAACTTTCCAAATTCAAAACTTCCCTTTTTCAAACATTCCAAAATTCAAAACTTTCTTAATTCAAAACTTTCCTAATTTTAACCTTTCCTAATTCTAAAACTTTCCAAAATCAGGCTTTTCAAGTTCAAGTCAATTCAAGTCAATTACATGCTTCAACCCTAGGTTACCTTAAGTCCTAGGATGTCTAGACCTTAGTTCGACTCTAATCCTAAAGTTAGGAAGCTTCCAACTCTTCTCCAAAAATTCTTTTCTAAACCAAGATGGTTTTTCAAACTCAATTCAAATCAAGATGTTTTCAAAACTTTATGCTTCCAAATCAAGTTCAAAGTCAATTCTAAGGTCTACTTCAAATCCTCAATTCTATTTTAAATCAAAGTCCAATATTTTCAAAATCTTCTAAGTCAATTTCGAATCAAAGTTCAATTTTCAATATTCAAATCCAAGTTTCAAATCAAACTCTTTCGAAACCAAATTTTCTATCGGACTCTTGTCCGAACTACGACTGACCTGATTCCCCCAAACGGATACGTAGGCAACCTTCATAGGTGCGGTCACAATATTTTTCAAACTTTCAATTCCACCCTCGTGGGTGCGGTTTCAAAATTCTTTCCAAATCTCAAATTCCCATCTATTTTCAAACTTTCCATTTTCAAATTTCTATTTTCAAATTTTCAAAATTTCCAATTTCAATTCCATCTTTTCAAATCTATTTTCAAATCAAAGCAATCTCCTTTTAAATCTATTTTTCAATTCTTTTCTATTGCTTGCATATCATGCATCATATTTTTCAAACATTGTTTTTCTAAAAGTAAATAGGGTTGAACTATAGTTAATTGAAGACTCTCATAGGTGAATCTAGGGTAGATTGACATATAGGTACCGAAAGGGCGGGGTAGGGTGATAGCTTAGTGCGTCTTCCCTACACGTAACCAACCTCCGAACTTAGATCACTGTTTTCAAAGACCAAAAAGGAGTTATTTTTCTAAAAAGGGCTAAATGTTTTCCAAAGGTTGCCAAACAACCTGTTTTTCTTAAAAACCCTCTCTTGAGGTGGTTTTTTCCAAAATCATTTTCCAAAACCTTAAGTGTAGTCTTCAGATTATGCTTAGTTTTTAGGTGACCTAACTCACCTTAATCAAGTTAGGTGGCGACTCCAAATCTTTTTCAAAAGCCCTTTATTCAAACTTATTTTTCAATTCAAACCTAGTCGCACTCATTCTTCTAGGAGGGTGAGTTCTAACGAGAGAGTACAGCATTTTTCCCGCTTGGGTGAGTATTCCTCGGGCGTGAAAAATCTGGGCGCGACAGTCATTATTACCCTTGAAGCACACCGTTGTTATGAGTGTCATGAGGGCCGCGTTATTGTGGGCCATAGGTACTGGAAAGTCTATTGATTTGCCCCGTATGATGTTTATATTACTATATATGACCTATACTTCATCGAATGTCAAGGGATCCGTACCGTTTACAGGTTTTTTGACTGCTCTGTTTAAAAAATATGGAATTCCTATTTCAGTGGACCTCATTAGGTTAGAACCGGAGAAGCCTATTGATAAGAGTTCTTTGAATAGATCTAAGGGGCAGAGGAAGAAGAGGAAGTTAGCAGCTGGGGCACCACCCGCTGCTGGGGTAGAGGAGTTGTAGGTGGCGATTGCAGGCTTGAGGATCGACTTAAAGACTCGGATGAAAGATTTCGAGGGTAGGATGACCACACTAGAGCAGCAGTCGGCCTGGCATACTACTCTGTTACAGGAGATTAAAGGGATAATCATCCAGATGCAGTCGGATTACAAGGATGATGATGAGGAGTAGGGATTTAGTGGAGTCTAGACCATTTTATCGCTTCCTTGTATATCTTATCAGTCTAGAACTCGTGGAGGTTCAGATAGATAGAACATTAGAATCATGGATATTTGTGAATGTGGATCTGGTTAGTTTTGTTGATACAATGACATGTCTTTGAAGATGTGTGATCATGTATTTTTGGCTAATTGTGAATATAAAACCTGATGATATTTTTGTGAGCTGTTTAATGCACCATTATTCTTCTGCAAGTTATTGAAACAGGTTGAAGTTCTAGTTCTATTTATATTGAATATCATCCAAAACAGGTATGTTTTTTTAGTTCCAATGAATTTCATTTGGACTCTTCGCATTCTATAGGGATATTGTTGATATTTCATTTATTGTGGATGTGTTAAGATTTCTTAGGATTGGGACCATGACTGAATCATTATGCTTTGTTTTCAAAGACAATTGAATCAACTAGTAACTGTGCATAGTATGATGTTTAAGCAGATTATCGTGTTGACTTATTCTTGCATTGCTTAATACTGAGCTGTCTTTGTTATATAGAGAGAGGGGATAACTTACACTGAGTACAAGTCGTGTTTTCAAAGTGAACTTGCTATAGAGTTTCATAACTACTTCCATTAAGTGGAGATGTACACCTGGTGAGCTTTAGAGCCATGAATCGTGTTTGTGAGCGATTTTACGTATACTCAAGGAAATTTATTAAACTTTGTTGTTTGAATAGCTTCATTGATAATTGAAATTGGTTTACATGTTATAGTAATAGGTTGGAATAGTTGACACCTTTTACTTGGTTGAACTGTTTGACTTATGCATGTCCAGATTTCGGTACATAGAGGCTAAGTCATTCTTTTCGGTAATTGTATATAAATGATCGTGAAAAGCGTGTGAATATGAAAATCTTAAATTTGAAAGAAGAAAGACGTGTTACATGCCTTGTTGAGAAGTTATGGAAAATCAGAGTTATGAAAGAAAAAGAAAAAAAAAAGAGAGAAAATTGGTTGAGGCAGTAAAATAGAAGCTCAATATTATGAAAGAAGTTGAAAAGTCTAAAAGAAGAAAGAAGAAAGGAAAAAAATGAAACACCAGAAGAGGGAAAAAAAAGGGGTTTGAAGTATATGTTTAGTAACTTGGCATGTGTAGTGGCCAATGCATATGTTGAGATCTTTTACCACTTGATTCTCTCTATTTTCTTGGACTGCTTTTATTTGGATGGCCTCAAGTATTTAGGAATTGCTAAGTCTTTGAGTTCTCGCATGTAAAAGCCATCATGTCAAATTCACAGCTGTTACATTGACTGTAAGCATTCCTTTCATAAAGCTATGCTAAGTCGATACACCTCATAGTTTTGCGGTTTTTGAAATTGGGATTGCTTTATTTGCATTGTCTTTACACTTACTCGTATAACGGGCAATCCATTGAGGGAAACCAGTGTGTTTTATTGTTGAGAGTGTATGCCTTGTGAGTTTTTGAATCAAAGCAATTGGTTGTTGTTATGGGAGGTATGATAGGTAATCTTTGGAAATACGATGTCTTATTTACACTTGAACCTCTCGTTTGTATTGCATTTGACAGTTTAGTGGTTAGCATGACATGAATGGGTTGATTTGAAATGCTTGCATTGTATTGTGTTCAAAAGCTGTTGTTAAACTGTTTTCAAATACATTGCCTAATGTTAATGTTTGTCGGTATCATCATTATAAGCCCTCACGAGACACCATTCATCCACTAGGGATAACCTAAGGGTTTAAAGGCTTGATGCATACGTTAAATGCATTCGGGATTCTTTCAAAATAAGAAATTATGTTTTATTTTCTTAGTTTTGCTGAGGACTAGCAAAAGGTTAGTTGAGGGGTGTGACTGAGCTGCATAAGTATAGTTCAATGCAATTAAACTGACCTACGTTAGCTTTAGATTAGGTTAATTATAGCCTATTTAATGTATATTGTATTGATAAGTGTGTTTTGAGTTCATTGCAGATAAATGTCGATAAAGAAGATGATTTGGAGTCATAAAAACAATCTGGAGTATAGGCACGTATATCAAGGGCCGTTGTTGGGATGTGTCTTGGAAAACGTGCAAGTTTGGATCCATAGGTTGGAATGGAAGGAAAGATGCGTTGTTGGAAAGATCTCACAAAGTTATACAAGTTCACGTCTAACGAGCATTGCAAGAAAGGGACTCCAAAAGCCTTGAACTAAAGCTGCAAAAAGATAAGAGGAAGATAGCTGAAAAGTGTGAAAAAATACACTGAGAGTTCGAACGGGGTAACTAAGAAGAAAATGGGCGTTCGAACCATGGCTAGCAAGAGTTGAAGAAGAATGGAATTTTTTGCCTTAAGGTTCGAACTTTCATATGAGGGTTCGAACTCTCAAAGGCTGGACAAGTAAGAGAAGCATATGCAGGCTTAGGGTTTGAACCCTGATTATAAAGGGAAAAAAGGCGTTCGAACCATAAGAAGGGAAATGTGTAATTAAGGGTTCTGAGGGTTGGAACGCCCTGAGGAGGGTTCGAACTCTAAAAAGGATTTTGGGTCGAAGTTTCTTACTCCTGTTAGGACTCAGCTCGCGATGTATATATGTATCTCTTCGATTTTCTAGAGAGGGGGACATTTTTCTTGAGAGTTTTTATTACTTTTTCTAGATTCATAAGAATAATTAAGTTTTTCATTATTCTTGTAATTAGTTCTAATAAATTCAAATTTTATTATTTTAATTCAAGATTGCGTTCAAGAATCCATAGTTGCCACATTTAATTCAAGATTTGTAGTTCATTACACTTTCGTTCATATTCTAACAAGTTTTCAATACACAACTACTTGTTTCTCATGGCCACGAGCGACTAATTCACTTAACTTGAGATTGATTGCGAAGATTGATTGGGGGTCAAGGATGAACCATGAAGGTAAGATTGAATTCACTGTTACATCTTATTGATTTTTATTCTTCTTCTTCGTCTTCTTCGTTCTAGATACTTTTGAAAACTTGGGCGCCCTATTATATTCGGTAACGCTTATGCGTAAATATCGCACTCAGTATATACGCTGCCTTGTAATGTTTATGCATGAGTTGAGTTCCGTATATGTGTTGCATGAGTCGATGATGCACGTCCTTGATTACAACAATCCGAATTATCCTAGAAGTTGAAGATTGAAGGAACTATTGATTTCAAAGCTAAATCTTCTGAATCCGGGACTCACAACGTAGTCGAAGGATTTGAGTTATATAAAACCTCTATTGGGATTCTGAGAAACTTGATCAATCAGATCAATTAATTCTGAATCATTTTCTTTATAAAGTTTTAATCAATTTTATTCACTTTCATTATTTAGATCTAGTTAACTCATTCGAAAAACCAAATACACGTTTTTTTTTTTTCCTTTCTTTTTTGGTAGAAGCATAAGTTGAGTTAAGTTAGGATTGAGTGTAGTGTTAGAATGTTCTTGAGATCACCTTGGCATTGCTCCTCGAAGGACGATACTCGTACTTTCGAGATTCTATATTGCATCGTGACCTGTACACTTGCGGTTAAGCACCACCTAACTCGGTAGCGATCAAACATTAGCTTAACTATAAACAATAGTCCCTATAACACTCTAAGAAACTAAATATATTAAAAGTGCAGCTTAAACGAGTGATTATTCTTTATACATTGTTTTAAGTATATGTTATAACAAATAATGATAATAATTAATATTCTCAAGTAATAATTCAAAATTTTATGTATTAAACTTAATTATCTAAACAAGTATACATTTATTATAAACTATCTTATCAAAATCATAACAAAGTTCTCTGGCCCAAAATTTTTATACGGAAACTATGTGGGCTGGGTCAAATATTAATTGCTATCCCAACATTTACTTGGATTCATTCCGTTAAAAGACCTGGCCCCGAGGTTAGCTGGAGAAGACGAGCCGGGCAATTGAGTTGCAAAACAAATCAAGCTATTTAAACTTGACATTTGCTACACTCACTAAGAACTCATTTGAGAACTGCTCATTATTTTAAAAGGCTAAGCGTAGATCTATTTTTTAAGTGCGTTTACTTTCTCCAACTCGGTTTAATAAATTTTTATGCACTCTCGAACTATATGAAAAATCAAGTTATTTATGATTGGTTCGAAAGATAAACATGTTAAACTTGAACACTTTGAATCTTATTAAATTTTTAAGATAAACTTAAACAAGCCACTATTTGACTCGACTCAACGACTTGGCTCCTTTAAAAACCCATTGTTGTCTCATTACTTGAACACTTTTCATTGTGTCAACTTCTTTTTATTTTTTTTCTTTTTTCTTACAGGATATTCAAGAATTCGACAAATTACTCAAGCTTGTGTAGGGCTACTGTCTCCGCAATCTATATAAATTTTATGTATGATATAAATAATGACTAATCATAAAAAGCATGAAAAAGGGATCGCGCAGACTTCATGTTTAGCATTACAGCTTGCCAACCACTCAGCCCTATAGTTCTTTGTGAATCGACTTAACAAGCCACTAACCTACGTGCATGGTAGCAGATTCCTATAGGTGGGTGTGGGAGTTGGGTTCATTAATGAGCGAATTGACTTGGGTTTTTCTGCAGTTGTTCAGCTGATACTTGGAGGCCCCTTTTAACCATGAATTTTGGGCCAACAAAAGCTTGCACATCACTCGTGCGGGCTTTCTATAAACAGCAGTCTAAGTGGTCTATTGGAAAGGTAACTTTAGGAAAAATTATCCAGTGCTGTTGAACCACCAGCCATCCCCTGTTAAGTAGAGTATTTGAGGTGGGGGATCCACCTTATGTGAGTGGAAGAGCAGGACTGCTGGTACTCTAAGAGTACTAAATAATTTCTCTTTGGGTCGCAAAAAAAAAAAAAAATATCATTAGATATAATGAATTGGGATTCACATTAGTAAATACAAATGAGACCCATTTATTTATGTTTATAGATTAAAAAAAGGATTAAAAAATTAGTTTATGTATAAAATTTTCTTAATAATGAGAGAATTCAGTGTAGGTTTAAATATTACATAGGGTAAGTGTCTTATAACCAAAATTTAAGGGTGATAAATGTTATTTGTTCTAATTTTTAAATCAACCAGAGAAGCTGGCTATTATCCTGTACAACTCAAACCAAGTTACTTAGAAAAAACATACCTATATAATAAGGGAGAGTAGTGTTTTTGAAATGTTCTAGAAATACAGTTTAATCCAAGTACTGGGAACATCTTTCACGGGTTTAGATAAATTTTGTAACTTATCTTCTACGTTTCGTTGCCGCTTGAATCTGTCAAATCAGTAATGAATCTCATTGACCACTCACTTTTTCTTTGTTTCTGTCACTCTTTCCAACATCTCTTTTTACTTGGTAAATTGCACGAAAACCAACAAGAGAGGAGACGAAGTTCAAGAGTCCAGACAAATCATTTTTGCAGTTCAGTTGGTATGTGTGAGAGATTGGAAGACTAGCAGACCTCCTCTCCCACACTCTTTCTCTAAAACCACCATAGTTCGGTGTTTCTATCAAACTAATGTTTTTTTTTAAATTTATTTTTCAAATTATAAAATTTTTAAATTTATTTTGTAAATAAGATAAAGTATGGTTCAAAATCACGACTTAAAATAAGATGTGGTTTACCTTCAACTCTCGTAGATATATATATATATAGAGAGAGAGAGAGAGAGGGGGGGGGGGGGGGGGGGGGGGGGGGAGACAAGTTTTGGAAAGAGAAAATAAAAGGCTGAGTGAGAGAGAAGAGAAGAGGAGAGAGAGAGAGAGGAGAGGGGTTTTTGAGAGAGAAAAGATAGCTAAGAGAGAAAAAAGCAAAAAAGAGAAAGGAGAGGAGTTTTGGACACAAAAAAAACAGAGAGGTTAGCGTGATTTTCTGTTCACTTTTATTTTCAACACTTGGATTGGGCTTTTATTGCCTTGCCCGCAGAACCGAGAACCGAGTCACGCCTGCAAAGATTGTGATTGAACTTGTCTAAATACGTGAGAAATATTAATTTTAAGGTCTTAAAAATTATTTTAAAACATTTTTAGAAATTCTTGTTATTTTTTCTCTGTCAGCCACCTTTTTTCTTTTTCTAAAAACCATCTCCCCTCTCTCTTTAAAACCCCTCCCCACTCTCCGCCTCTCTTTTTTCCTTTTCAAAACCCCTCCCTAGCTACAAGAAAAGCGTGATTTAGAACCATGCTGAATCATGCTTTATTTTATTTACAAAATAATTTATTATTTGAAGAATAAATTTTAAAAAAAACATTAGTTTGGTAGAAAAAACCTCATAGTTCATGCAGTACCTCTCTCTCACACTAGAAACATAGACCCAATGCCCAGCTTCTCTCTCTAAAATCTCTCCTTCCTCAACTACTACCAAATCTCCATTTCCACCATGGCCAAAGCATCCATCGTGCCATCACAAGAAAGCACTCTATAGGTGAGACCTCACTTCTCTCTCTCTACTATGGCAACAAAACCACCATAACTAACCCCCTCACTAGAACAACCACACAAAGCCTCCTTCTCTAACCTTTTGTTTTCAAAGCACTGCCAACCATCAACCTCTTTCTCTCACCTCTTTTTATAATTTTTTTGGGATTTTGCGTTTGATTTTTTATTTTTTATTTTTGCTTAGGAATTGATCTGGTTAGCTTTGTGTTGGTGGGTTGCTGTAGATGAGAATGAGGATATCAATTTTTTATTTTTTGTGTTAATTTCGTTGAAATGTTTTTGGTATTGAATTAGTTATTTGTGGTTTTTTTATAGCTTCGGTTTTGGATGCTATTGGTATTAGTTTGTGCAGGTTTCATTTGGGTCTGCGACGAGGGGAAAAGAGAAGCGATAATCTAAACTGTTTGGTGAGGTGTTCACCATTGAAAAGGAGGGAAAAAAATGTATGTTCCCTCCCTACTGTAAGTCTGTAACCAAGTTTTGTTATTTTGGCTTGCATTGTGTGTGAGCTTCTCTCTCTCCCTCTGATATTGTAATCTATGTTATGCTATTTGATTCTAAGGTTTTTTTTTTGTAATATCTCTCTTCACGGCGGTGGGCATGGTTCGAATCTCTCTGTCGAAGACATGTAGATAGAGCAGCACACAGCCATTTTCAAAATTTTTGGAGGTCATATTTAATTTGCCTATTCTCACACGGAGGTAAGGCTGTCCTTGTGTCGAGGTCTATAGAAATGAAATTACTTCAATCAGGAGGAAAATGGCTGAGGCAAAATAGATTTGAAATCTACAATCAGGAGGAAAAGAAAGGCTAAGGTGTCCCCTATATGGAGGTCTATATTTTTACCGATGGTTTTATATTTTTACCGAAAAAGGTGGAGAGAGAGAGAGAGAGAGAGAGAGGGAGGGAGAGAGAGAGAAAGAAATAGAAGAGGGGAAAAAAAAAAAAAAAAAACAGAGCCATAAATGAGTGAAATGAAAGAAAAAAAAATTAGTATCCTTTTGTTCGAGCAGGCAGAGTAGAATAAATATTTTGTTCAATGGGTCAATTTTGGCCCGTGCATTGCAAATGGATTGGAAATGTAGGACTGGAGTGTTTTCTACAGTTGGATGAAATAAAAAAAAAATAGGGGTGCTTTCCATGGATATTTTGTGAAATTTGTATGTATTTCGAAACATCTTGCTAGAAATGTTCGATCCCTCTCTACATCTATGTTTCAAACATAATGTAGACAAAAAAAAAAAAAAAAGAAAGAGTAAAATTTATATAACAAGTGTTAAAACAATTTAAATAATTTTATCTTTAATTTATGATTGTAGTGGATTTCTTACCTTAAATTTTTTGCTTAGAATTTTGAAGTCAGATGAAACCCACCACTAATTTCTTACTTGTTGTATCTAACTATCTTATGCAAGTGCTAAACCAAAGACACAAAAATAACCGTACAATTGCTTGATTGTTAGTTGAGGTTATCAAACCATTAACATAATTCGCGGCCTCGAGGAACTGTGTTTGTAATCCTTAATTATTGTAATTTTTTGACATTAATATGAGAGTTGTTTTAGCTTTTACATATGCTTTGTTTGAATGACCGGTTGTTTATACCTAAATTTCCGAAAAAGAGCTAAAGGGTATGGAAAGTTAAATGTAATGGTAAACGTGGTAGGAGTTTTTCTTAGCATTGTTACTTTAAATTTTTTTTTTTCATTTTATTAGGCAATATCGTAGGGACGAATTATCCTAATGTATACATAAACGAACGGTGGTGACATTGATGGGTATTTGTTTCCCAAAAAATGTACACCTGTATAGGGTGAAATTCCTATCAAGTCATTTTCCTCCCCCTCTCTCTCTCTCTCTCTCTCTCTGTATATATATATATATATATATATCTCATGACTACCATACTTAACCAAACCTCTCCACAATGGAGGTGAAGAAAAGTGTAAAACAGCTTATTTACCAGTTTATAAAAGTAGCTTATTTTCGTTCTTTTCAACTAAAATTTATTGCTTATAAAAAAAACCTAAAATTTATTATTATTTTTTTATGTGGAGGTTTTTCGCTACTTCTGTAAGTTGCTTCCAAACAAGGCCCAACTATGTGAATGCTAGAAAATTAGGCTAGTAAATATTTACCAGCCTTTTTAACTGGTTTTTTTTTTACAATCAAAACTCAATTTTTTTTAATGGTTCGCTTGCGTCACCAAAACTCAAGAGCGGTTGTGGATCTACTAATTTTTGCTATAAAACTAAGCAGTTTCCTAAATTCATTACGTCTTGTATGTTTTAAGAAGCCAAAGCAGAGTCCCAATCAAAGTATGGGCAAAAATGCATGTGAAAGTATAATTTACAAGTGTCATACTATGCTTAAACTTCATTCATGACATCACTGTTTGGTTGGCTTATTTAACACGAATTGCTGTTGATATTTTCTTTCTTGGATAAGATAATCGACCCTGCACTACTTATTAAAACATTAACTATTGGTATTATCTCTTGAAATGATGTTAATTGTAAAAATGAAGAGAAAATGAAAAGAAAGAAGAGAGAGAAAGAGAGTGTATTATTTTTTTCTGCTCTTTCTCTCTTAGGTAGAATTAAAAAATGAAAGAAATTTTTTTTACAATCTTTCCATCCCCTCCCCAAGTTTCAAATAGAGAAAATGCGGTAGGAAATGAAATTTTGCGTATAATTGGTTTTAAAGTAATCCAAATTTGAATTTCAGCCATATGAGAGGCTTGTTTGCCATGGTTTTCCGAAAACAGTGTTTTGAAAACATTTTTCTATATTTTTTTTAATATCTGTAAGAATTGAAAATTGTTTTTAAAAAACTCATCAAAACACAAACTATTTTTAGAAAGCTCGAACTGCATTTTCATGATCAATTAATTCAACAAGCAATTAATGGATTGATAATACTCCGAGATAATGAACTCAAAATGATTTCCAACAGCATACACAGTACAAAACGAGTTATAAAAGCTTAATCATACTTGCAGTCTTGCAAGGCCCAACCCCAAGCATCCAAAAACTTATGAGAAATGCTAATTGAAGTGAAGGAAGAGGAGCTATTTTCTTTGTTTTTGTTCGGTTGGATTAAGAAAATGAAAATAAATTAAATAGATATTTTGTGGTACTCATAAAAAAATAGACAATTATAAATAATTTCATTTCTCCGATTTTTTTTTCTCATCAAATTCTGGACCCTAACCTAAATTCCTCTTCGAAAACGAAATACCTAATATAAAACACGAAACAATAAAATGATTATCTAAATAATATGAAACACATTTTTCTTATTTCTCCTTTTATATGGGAATAAGTCCTTTACTTATTACGTGAAAAATTTCACTTCACTTAACAAAAGAACCCCAATATTTTATGAGAAGTTGGAAAAGAATAATGTGATACTCTGAAAAAACCAATTAAGTTTTCAGTAGAGAGCTATGCATTTTATTTTATTTTTATATTATTAGAAAAAGGTATGTATTTATGATTTACTGCTGGAAAAAGCTAGCAAAAAAAAAAGATTGATATGTCTTTTCAAATAGTAAAGTGCGTGAAGATGCAACTTAGCCATTTTTTTTCCTATTAAAACTTAAAACTGACGGAACATGTAGGGCATACATAATGTGCCTGTTTAAAAACGACTGATAGGTCAGCTGTCGGCCCAAAACTTATTGCACAGATTCATATATGTATATATCAAAGCCTTTACAGAACGACCTTATCCTCCTGATCCAACGCTCCTCCTGGTCTCATATCGGCTCTGACCGCCGCAGCCATTGCCTAATGCCCGGCCCCCTTCGGCGGTGGTTGGGGCGGTAGGGTAGGTGGCGCCATCGCCTTAGCCGCTGGAGCAGCCACCATTTGTCCAACATTGTCCATCGGAGGCTGGTCTCGGTAAACCTCTGGTGGCACGCTCTGAACCGCGTAGTAGCCCTGGCCGGTTGGGCCGGTCACCGATCTTCCAATCGGTGCGTCATACTACCCGTCGGGGCTGGAATCATGTAAACCGACTGATTAGGTCCCGGAGAATTCGCCACGTAAAATCCACCGGCGACGTGGTTATCCGGCCAGTATCCAGCCGGGGTAGCCCGCGATACTTGTTCTGAAAACTTACGCGTGTAGTAATCGCCAGTAAAACCTCCAACTAAGTTATCATCACTTTTCGTCCTGTACATAACTTGCTCTTGACCTCCAATTTGGAACCTCTGCAAATCTTGGATCTGCCTCTGGATCCCCCCCCCCCCCCCCCCCCCCCCCCCCCCCCCCCCCCCCCCCCCCCCCCCCCCCCCCCCCCCCCCCCCCCCCCCCCCCCCCCCCCCCCCCCCCGATTACCGGATCCTCCAAAGCTGGATCCGGGATTTCCGTTCCGAAATCTGATCCGGGATTTCCGTTCCGAAATCTGATCCGGTACTTTCGTCACCTCCGGTGGCGGCGGCGCCATTCCTTTATCCAAACCGAACAAGAAGTCGCCATTGTTTGGCGACGCCACAGTCAACGGCTGCGGAGACGACTGAAGAGGATCAGAATTCAAAGCGTCCACAAACCTCTCCCGATCACTCCTCGCTCGCCCGAACAAAAACTCCCCGACGGCGCCAGTTCCGGCTGACTCAGCGTGAGCAAAAACAACCTCAGCCTCGCCGGCTTCGACGAAGCCCGGCATAACCGATCATACTCGTGCGTCATATGCTCTAGATCATCGCCATTGGTCACCGATATCAACGCGTCGAGATCTTATCATGGCAATTGGTACTTGAAGCAAACGTCGGCCTTGCAGAAGGCCGAGAGCTTCCCGAACCCGATGACTCCGGAGAATTTGATGTTGCCATCGACAACCAATATCTTAGTCTCGCCGCCGACGCACGACAGCTGGTTGTCGTTAGGCCTGGGGTGTATTTTCCGGCCGTAACTGCACATGAGCTTCACTTTGTAGTTGTTGACGCCGGCGCCGGCGGTTGTTCTTCCCACGGCTGAGTGTTATCGAAATCAGTTTCGCGCGACCGTTGTGACGAGTATCCGGATTCCGGATACGACGTAGCGTAGGAGTAGTTCTCCATGGGCACAATATAGCAATAAATGAAAACAGCAGAGATTTTCAGACGAATGTGGAGAGAGAGCGCTTGTAAAGAACCAGTGAAAACGAGTAAGTTTTTTACTCGATGAAGTTTTAATCTTATTTAGGGGTAATAATGGAGGTGGTATACAAATATATAAACGTATGGGTGTGTTGCAGGGCGGAACCCCGAGGCGGACCGAGTCGGCCACCTCCACTAAATTTTATAAAAAAACAAATTTTTAACTCAATTCAATTAACAACAGATTTTGTTCGGTTAAATTCAGTACTAATTACTTATTTTAAATTTTTTTTACCTAATTCTAATTTATTTTAAAATTTTATTCAGTACTTAATAATTGTTTAGTAACATATATTGAAAGATATATTTAATATTATAAACAATAAAATTATTTTATAAAATTTTAAAATGTAAAATAATGAAAGAAATTATTATAATTTGTTTTATTAATTTAAATAATATTTTGTGTGAGAAATATTTACTATTAATATATATAAAATTTTAAATGTTATAATATTTTTTCTATTTTTTAAAATTTGTAATTTTATTTATAAATAATTATTTTTTACACCTCTACTAAAAAAAATTTATGAGCCGCTATTGTGGGTTGCTGTGAGATGATAAGCTGTCTTGGCTGGACAGAGTTGCGAGATATGTCTTATCTTCTGATTTTGCCAATCAACTACGTGGGCCTCTTTCCACTATTAGAAATTAATCAATAATGCACTTTCTCAATATATAACATAAGTATATACGTACATACACGCTTTTCACGTGAATATGGAAAAACGTTAGGTGGTTGTTGTGGAGCTGCTCGGAGTTTACTTAATTGTTGTCACCAACTTCATCATTTAATTTCTATCTCATTGGTTTGCGAACTCTCTTTTTCTTTTTTTTTTTTTCTCTCTCTCTCTCTCTCTTCCGTCCTTCATCCATTCAGCCTTTCTCCTCCTTCTTCTTCTTCTCGTGATCTCTCTGCTAATTTTTCATATTATTCTCTCGTCTTTTTATGACTGAAGATTCTGTTACCGATAAAAAAATATATGCTTTGTAATTTCTTGGTATTTTATACGCAGTGAGGATTTTGATTTCTTGTTCCTTTGATTTTGATTTTCAGAGGTTAGTTGAACAATGCTCGAGTCATGACTCTATGCAAAGGTTTGTTTCACCAGCCACGGTAAAGATTGAAGATTACTTCAGAACAGAGCTTTTCTTTTCATTTTCTCTTTTGATATCTGGCTGCGTTATAACAAATAGATCTTATTTTATATGTGCTTCCATTGTTATTCAAATGTTCTGAATTTTTTTTCGTGTAGTTCATATGTATGTTCCATTTGTCAGTTACAGAGCTTCTTCGGTATTTTGTATTTCAAAATTTGCATTGTGAATCAAAGCAACATCTTTGTGTATCTTGTGTTATGACTTTTATATATATATATATATATATATTTGATGTCATTTTTTATTCTCTTTGCTCAGGAATACATATTCGCCGATCACATCGGACGACTTATTCGATTTGCCGAGTTTCCATAAGGTAACTTATTGTATTTTGTTTTTCCAAAGAATTGAAAATCAGTGAAAACCGTATTTTTAGTTGTTTTTTGGTCAACATCAATGAGTTTTTTTGAAATTTTCACAATTGCTTAGGGCGGAAATTTCGTAGAATCATGTACTTCTCTAGGTTTTAATAATTCAAAGAGCAAGATTTTTCTGCTTACATTTACATAGGGTTCTGGATGTGCATATTTATTAATTTAGAGTACAATTTTGTACTAGCTTTGTTTATCATCAAGTTAATGCTACTTGATAATACATTTTCTAGTGATGAGTGGAACTTTTGAAAGGCAAAAAAATAAAAAACTGGACGCTTGCGTGCACACACATACGGATATATATATGTATATTTATATTAATATTTTGAAAAATCTACTTCAACATTATCTATTTTATTACCATTTCAAGCTAATTTTGATTCTGATTAGATTTTCCACATTTGCAGAGATCGCTTTAGGCATTGATTCATAAGTGAAAAAGACTAGGAAATGTTATTTCAAGACTGATATGACATGTTTGATTTTAAACAAACTTCAAATAAGCCATTTCTCCCTGTTTTCTTTTCGTATTTAATTAAATAGCTGGGCAAGTTTCACAATATTTTTTATCCATTCAGATTTGGCTCCTTGAAAACTAGTTGCTTGTGGAGGGTGGGCTATAAACTATCATTTTATATTTTAGGATGCTCTGTATATTTTGAAAGTTTCAAGTATGTTATTCGGAACATTTCTTTATTAACAAGTGTGCTAAAATTTTCAGAAGTTATAACTATTGTTTTTTTTTTTTTTTTCCTTCCAAGTTAATAGATTTATGGGTTGGAGGAGGATGTGATACATATAACCTCATAGTTAGGTACTTTTTTATTGATTATGTTTTTTTTTACCTCAAGTTTTTTTCCCTCGAAGAACTGAAGATCAGCCAAAATTTAATTAGATTTATTTTCTTGTCTAAATCGTTGTGATGTTTGAATTTTTTAAAAACATTTTTAGAAGCCAATGTAATGTTTCAGTTTTGGTTTCTTTTTTCTTTTGGATATTTTTGGTGAAAGCATCGAGTGTAAGATGACAAATTTTATCAATTGGTGACATTTAAGAAAGAAAATTGTACACGAAATCCCTGAAACAGTTCATGATATTAAAAGAGAGGTGGCTTATCTTGATAGCCGTAACTTGTTCATTCTAGAGATATGCATTTTGTGTACTTTTTTTTGGATGACATTAATGATTAATCTAATCACTTTACTGTTTTAGAATATTTCTGAAGAGCATAATGATTTCTTTTGTATTGAAATTTTCATTACATGCAAGCCAACTCTCAATTTGGGGACTCCCACTGACAATGAGTGGAAATTATGGGTTTACTGGAAGGAAGTGACCAACAAAAGAAGGTAAGGCTTAAGCACCGTTTGGAATATATTCTCTTGTGGTATCTTAAATCAGTTGCAAAGATAAAATAAACGATCTTGAAAATATTCTTGAAGGTTTAAAAGTTTCGCCACATTACTTGGTACTAGCAGTCTGCTAAAGGAATATATAAAATGAGAAAATCATGTAGTTCACAAAACTAACGACAATTTTCTCTTACCATCTCATTCGATTGTAATTTTGGAAGTTGTACAGAAAAATATAATCTTTGGCTATAAGTTTTGAAATTTTCAGTCTATTAACTCTTTGTTTGGAATTTGAATGTTAGATTGAAAAAGTAAAGGAAAAGAAAAACGTGAGGAAAAATAAAACAAAAATTCTATTTTATTTTGTTCTTTTTCCTTCAGTTTTTCTTTTACTATCAAAAATTTGGATTCCAAACAGAGCGTAATGAGATTGGTAGGGGAGTTGGTTTGTAGAAACTTTTAAGAATCAGTTGAAAATTTAAAACTGTTCCATGGATGATGGAAGGGGTCTTGAACTCATTTTTCATGCATATCTTTGGGACTGTTTTTAGAATAAAAACTTACATTACGACTTTTGTTAGGGGTGTGGAACTTAAAGGTTGTATTAGCTGAAATGATATATTTCATCTAAACATGTCAAATGTTTGGCCAACACTTGTCTAAGGTGAGAGTGCATCATGCCAATGACAATGATTCAAATTGTACAGGTGCTCCCAATAACTACAGCAGTGCATCTGCAACCAAGTGTAGATAACTTGAAAAAGATGTTTCATGAGAAAATGGGCTCAACCCTGACAATGGTCTTATATTGCGTCCACTGGCTCCCTTCGTTTTATAGATAAAAAGGGAGGAGAGAGTCATTCGACCAGATCTGTAAAATGATTCGGTTGAATCAAATGTAATAGCTGCAAATTTTCTTCTTCAAAGACTTTAACAAATGGTGTAGATTTTCACCAAAGATGGGTAGTGGGAAGTCTTCAGATGCGGTTGTGGGAAGTCCTAAAAGATGGGTTTTTGGATAATGTCGACGGATTGTCTTCACACGCAACAATCTCCCACTTGGAGACAAACATCGTGTAACGCCGCATAATACCACATTGACTTAATGCCTTCATCCTTAAATGCCAAGACCAACTAAAGTTGAACAAAACTTCAGCTACTATTGATGTTTCAAGGAATCAGCTACTGTTGCAACTCGAGAACTGTTACAACTCAGCTACTATTGTAACTCAGAAACTGCTATAACTCAATTATTGTTGCAACTCGGGCATTGTAGTGACACACTATAGTTTCACACGGAGACATTATAGCAACATATTGTAACTTCACGCAGAAGGAACTGTAGTAGAACGTGTTTTTTCACAAAAATGTCTACTTTCATGGGCTTCACCAAGTTTATAGAAATCAGGCCCTGATACCAATTGTTGGGGAGGTTTGCCCAAGATCTGAACAATTAAACTTGTATAGTGGAGAAAAAAAGAAAATAAATATAGCACACACTCATAAAAAGACACAAATTTATCGTGTTTCATCCAAACAATTTAGGGCTACGTTCACACTGTCTAGAAAGATATTTCACTATGAATAAATATGACAAAGGATTACAAGAGGAGTTACATGACACAAACTCTCTCTCCACAAACCTTTACTATTCTGTTCGCTCATCCTCACAGTCTCTTCAACAGAGGATCTCAATCTCTGAAACAAATGACTCATAGAGGAACAACTCTCTTTTTGCTACCCCAGCTCGTTCTTTGACTTGCACCCCTACATCAGGGGCAGTGCTCTACAGATTGGCCCTTTTGAACCTCCCCCCTTGGAGCTCCCCTTGGAGCTCCCCTCTTATTCAACTTAGTGGTGTTAGAAAAGACTATTTATAGATAGATATAGTCACAAACCCCTTGTGTGAACATGCCATGGTCAAGGTAGGTGGCTTAAGTTAGGCACTTACCTTGGCATGTTTATACACATGGGGTGGTGGCTTTGGTAGGTGGCCTACAGTGCGTCACTACAGTGTTTCCGTGTGAAACTAAAATGCATCGCTGCAGTGCCCAAGTTGCAGCAGTTCCGAGTTACAACAGTAACTGAGTTTTAGTAGTTTTTGAGTTACGATAGTAGCTAAGCTGCAACTGTTCTCGAGTTGCAATATTAGTTGATTCCTTGAAACTAGGGGTGAACAAATGTTGCATTGGGTTGGGTTAGGGAGTCACCCGTCAGCTAATCCGACTACATCGGGTTGAAAAAATTGGAACCGTACTCGACCTATAGGGTGATTGGGTTGGGTTAATGTTGGGTCAGGTTGGGTTGGGTGAAAATCGTAAATTTTGGTGTAAAAGTTCTGTTTGGGTTGGGTTGGGTTTGGGAGGAAAAATAAAAGCCCGACACTTAAACCGAATAGGATCGGGTTAGGTCAAATTCACCCGTTATCCACCCATAGGGTGATCAGTTCGGTTCGGGTTGGCGAGTCGGTCAGTTTTTTGAACACCCTTACTTGAAACATCAACGATGGCAAAAGACGAAAAAGTCAAAATCAAAAAATTTAATAGTTCAAACTTCGAATTGTGGAAGATGCAGATAGAAGATTATCTCTACCAGAAGGATCTTTATCTACCTCTTAGAGGAGTGTCAAAGAAGCCGACATAGATAAAGAAGGAAGAGTGGGATCTACTCGATCGTAAAATCTTAGGTATAATAAAGCTAACCCTTGCTGCATCAGTTGCTTTCAATATCAGGAACGAGAAGACAGCTGAAGGTTTGATGGCTGCTTTATCACGAATGTATGAGAAGCCCTCTGCTACAATAAAGTCTACCTTATCAAGAAGTTATTCAATTTGAAGATGTCCAAAGGAAGAGTTGCGATTGAGCATATCAATGATTTCAAAGCACTGATAAGTCAGTTAGAATATGTTGAAATTGTATTTAATGATGAAATCAGAGCACTGACATTGTTATCAAGTCTTCTAGAGAGTTGGAATCCTTTGGTTGTGGTAGTAAGCAATTCTAAAGGGTTCGGCAAAATTAGCGACATATCATGTAGTAAGTTCGGTTCTTAGTGAAGAAACTTGCAGAAAAGATAGTGGAGAAACTTCAGGTTTAGTATTGGCTATTGAAGACAGAGGTAGAAAGCCAAATAGAGGAGGCAACTGTAGACGGAACACAAGTCAATCAAGAAACGGGCAATCACAATCTCGAGCAAAGTTCAAAGATAAATATTGGAATTGCGAAAAAAACTTGTCAAACAAAGTAAGATTGCAAAGCACCAAAGAAACAAGACAATCAACAAGGCTACAAAAATTTTGTTAATGTTTCAGAAGCAGAAAATTATGAGGCAATGCTGTTAGCATTAGACGCTTACAGTGAATCGGGGGTGATTGATTTGGGTGCATCATTCCATGTGACTTTGCACAATGAGCTACTTTATAATTATGTATCAGGCAATTTAGGCCAGGCGTATCTTGGAAACGATGAAGCCTGTAACATAGTTGGCAAGGGTGAGGTTCAGATAAATCAACCCAATGGAATAGTCTTGATAATCAAAGATGTCAGGCATTGTTGTGTTTGACGAAGAATCTAATTTCAGTTGGTCAACTCACATATTCTGGTATTGTGACCACATTCAGTGGTGACTCATGGAAAATGACCAAAGGAGCTATGGTAGTAACTCGTGGAAAAAAAGAAGGTACTCTTTATGTTACGTCAGGTACTCGTAGTTCAATTACAGTTACATCATCCGAAGTCAAAGCGAGCACGTGGCATTGTAAACTTGGGCATATGAGTGAGAAAGGGATGAAAGTTCTACTGTCAAAGGGGAAACGGTCGGGTTTGAAGTCACTAGACTTAGATTTCTGTGAAGACTGCGTTTAGGAAAAACAGAAAAGGGTTAGTTTCACTAAAGTTCAAAGAACACGCAAGTCAGAATAATTGGAGTTGGTGCATACAGATGTATAGGGACCATCTCAAGTATCGTCTCTTGGTGGTTCTCACTATTTTGTTACGTTTATTGATGATGCTACTCGAAAACTATGAGTTTATTTTATGAAGAATAAATTTGATTTATTTAATGTCTTCAAAATTTGAAAAGCCTTAGTTGAGAATAAGACAGGTTTAAAGTTGAACTGCCTCAAGTCCGACAATGGAGGAGAGTACATAAATGGCCATGTGAAAAAGTATTGTGTAGAAAATAGAATTAGACACGTGACGACAATTCCAAAAAAACCACGACAGAATGGTGTTGCAAAACACATAAACAGAACAATCCTAGAACATGCTAAAGCATAAGGATTAATGCTGGATTGCCTAAATAGTTTTGGGCAGATGTAGTAAGCACAGTTGCTTACCTAATCAACAGAGGTCCTTTGGTTCCCTTGAATTGCAGAATTCCAGAGGAGGCTTGTACTAGAAAAGAGGTAAAGTAGTTGTATTTGAGAATATTTAGTTGTACCTCTTATGTTCATATTGAGCTTGAATATAGTAACAAACTTGGTCTTAAATCTCGTAAATGCATCTTTATTGGTTATGGCTTTGATAATTATGGATATTGATTTTGGTATTATGCAAATCGAAAAATAATTAGAAGTATGGATGTGGTGTTTAATGAGTATGTCATGTATAAGGATAGACTTGATGATAAAACTGAGAAGTCTGAGATAGTAGAGCTTGAGGAAATCTCTAGTTAAGATGTGTTGAAACCTCAAGACACGAATATCGAATTAACACCACCTACAAAGATGCAAACCTGTTGTCCTGTGAGGAGGTCTTCAAGAACTATTAAGCCTCTAGTTCATTATTTTCCTTCCTTGCATTATTTATTGTTAACTAACAATTGTGAACCTAAGTGCTTTGAGGAAGCTTTACAGGTTGAGACAAGGAAAAAGTGAGAGCTAGCAATGGAGGATGAAATGGAATCTCTCTCGATGAATCAGAAATGGGAGCTGGTTCAGTTGCCCGAAGAAAAATTTGCATTGCACAATAAATGAGTTTATCATTTAAAAGAAGAACTTGATGGCACCAAGTGATACAAGGCTAGGTTGGTTGTAAAAGGTTTTCAACAGAAGGCAGATATTGATTACACCGAGATATTCTCTCCTGTTGTTAAGATTTCTACTATCAGAACTGTGCTTAGCATTGTGGCAGTTGAAGATTTGCATTTGGAGCAGTTAGATGTTAAAACCATAGTTATTAATCCCGTACTGTACCAGCCGGTACAGTTCGAGATGTATCGGTTTGACCAAAATATGATGCAATCTGTTATTATCTCCTTTTCGGTGAAAATACTAGACTTTTCCAACTTGTCTCGGCTTTTCCGGCGTCTTTCGACCTTACCGGCTCTAATACCGATTACTGTCCGGTACACCAACAATCACCACTATTGATAGATATCAAATCTCCAAAGGTTAGAGGAAGAGAAACAGTAGATATGTATTGAGAGAGGTTTTGATGATGATAGAGAACAGTTTGAAAACAACAATTTGATATTTTTGTTGTCTTCTCTAACCATTTTCCTCCCTATTTGAGAGACCCAATTTGACAAAGAGAAAAGAGAGGGAGGGAGAGAGGGTTGGGGAGAGAGAGAGAGAGAGAGAGAGAGAGAGAGAGAGAGAGAGAGAGAGAGAGAGAGGGAGAAGGGAATGAGGGGTATGTCTTATGCCGTCTGCCACTTTTGCGTGTTGAGCCAAAGAAAATCAAAGAGGGAGATCAAGATATAGCCCTATAACTCTCTCGTTTTTGGCTCTCTGCTCAAGACAAACAAGATAATGCTAAATCTAAGTTGTTTTCTCCTTCTATTTTCACTTGGTTCAATCTTATTAAACTCTTGACCTTCAGTAGTAATCTGTACATCAACAATTTATTACAACCTTTCACTTTTTCTAAGAAAAGACTGAAGGTTCAGTTTGATTGGATTGGTCTATTTCTTTTTCCTTTTTTTTTTTGGTGCAACTCTTTTTTTATTTTTAATATTGATAGCTAAGTCGAGATTCTATAAACATTATTACCTCAAATTTTAGTTTAATATAACTTTTATGAATCCAATTAGGTTACTAGGTTTGGCTAGGTTAATTATAAATAATTTTAATAAATGTATAATAATATTTATAGCGGTAAATCCGAAACCGTACGCCGATATGTACCATTAGCAAAAACGGTACATTGATCGGTACGGGATTAACAACTATGGTTAAAATTACATTCCTTCATAGTGATTTGGAGGAGGATATTTATATGCATCAACCCCAGGGCTATGTTGTGACAGGGAAGGAGAATATGGCGTGTAGACTTAAGAAAAGTCTGTATGGGCTTAAGCAGGCGCCCAGACAGTGGTACAAAAAGTTTGATAGCTTCATGACAAGTGCAGGCTTCCATAGGTGCCATAGCAATCATTGCTGTTATTTTAAAAGGCTTGACACTTAGTATCTAATACTTCTATTGTATATAGATGATATGCTTGTTGCAGGTTCAAGCATGGATGAAATCACAAAGCTTAAGGAGCAGCTGTCTAAAGAATTCGCAATGAAGGATTTGGGTGCGGTAAAACAAATTCTTGGGATGCGAATTAGTAAAGATAAGATGAACAAGAAGTTAAAACTATCATAAGCAAAGTATGTTCATAAAGTCCTCAAGAGATTCAACATGGAGAATGTTAAATCTATTTGCTCTCTGTTGGCAAGTCATTTAGATTGACGAAGGAACAATGTGTAACCACACACAAGGAGCATGAGTACATGGCTAAGGTTCCGTATGCCTCAACAGTTGACAGTTTGATGTATGCTATGATTTGTATGAGGCCAGACATTACTTATACAGAGAGAGTTGTTAGCAAATTCATGAACAATCCGGGCAAAAAGTATTGGGAAGCTGTCAAGTGGGTCTTAAGATATCTAAAGTGTACTCAAGATATGGCTCTGTGGTATGGTAGTTCAAAGATAAGCTTGCATGGGTAGATTGACTCTAATTTTGCAGGTGACTTTAACAGTAGAAAGAGCATGACTGGGCATATGTTTACCCTTGGCAGTGTTGCAATCAGTTGAGTCTCTCAGTTACAGAAGATTGTGATTATATGTTACAATGATAGAAGCTTACAAGGAAATGGTATGGCAAAATCACGAACAAAGCAAAGTAACACTAAGTACCAATTTGTTTATTCACTCTTCTAATATGGCAAAATCAATTTAGAGAAGATCCATACTAGTGAAAATCCAGTAAATATGTTGACTAAAGCAATTACTATTGACAAGCTGAAGTTGTGTTCAACTTTAATTGGTCTTAGTACTTGAGTATTAAGGTATTAAGTCACTGCGGTATTATGCAGTGTTATACGGTGTTTGTCTCTAAGTGGGAGATTGTTGCGTGTGGAGATAATCCACCGACACAATCCAAAAGTCCATCTTTCAAGACTTCCCATAGCCATATTTGAAGACTTTCCACTGCTCACCTTTGGTGAGGATCTATACCATTTGTTAAAATCTTCAAGAAAGAAAAAATGAAGCCGTTACATTTGATTCAATTGGATCATTTTACAGATTTGGTCGAATGATTTTCTCCCCCTTTTCTGACTATAAAACGAAAAGAGCCAGTGGATGCAATACATACATTCTGAGCAAAAGTGGGTGTGAGGAAGGGAGAGAAAATAGCGAGGGTTTGTTTAAGAGAGAGTTTGTTAAACTCTTGTAACTCTTTTTTTGTAATCCCTTATTTGTTCATAGTGAATACCGCAGTAACTCAGTGTGGACGTAGCCCTAAATTGTTTGGGTGAACCACAATTAATCTATATGTCTCTTTATAAGTGTGTACTATATTTATTTTCTTTATTTATCCACTATACAAGTTTAATTACTCAAATCTTGGACAAACAACCTGAACATCTTAAACTTTTAATCATGAAAAAAGGCAGATTATTGGTTGGCTACCCATATGATTATTTAGGAAAAATACATTGGTCATCACTTCAAATAACATTGTTGAAGTAGAAGGAAAAGCTGGATCTATTGCTCCATTTGTTGAGGTCAGCATGGATAGTGCTTATCTTGGGGTGCTTTGTTTGTTTTGGGTTGTCATTTTACTTTCCATGGTTTTTATGTATGTTAGTGAGCTTTACATTTGATTTGTTATAAACTCTAATCTACACGCATGAAGGAACCTAACACGTGTTAATATTTTTTAACATGTGGATGAGTTGTGAGGCAAGATGGAGTGAGGGGACTGGTGGTAAAGCAACGGATGAGGCTGGACAAATGCCACTTGGTAAAGGTTTGGCTGAGAAGTTTCAAAGGTATCGGCTACAATCTTTTCGAGCTTCCTTCCAATATATAAGAATTGATTGGCTGTAAAGTGATTGATTGTGGATTGATAAGAATTGTTTTCCTAGGGATGACAACGTTACACAAGAACTGCTGCCTAGTGTTGTAATTGGTTGTGATTCGTGAATATGATTTCAAGTCCATTGTTGTCATGACCAAAGAACAAAAACTTTTGAATTAGCTTTCTATTGTTGTGGCTTGATAGCTGGTACATCTACAATAAATTTCGTATTGTAAATTTTCATATTTTCAAGCTCATAGTTTTGGTGAATATTGGTGTCCAAATTTAAATCAATTAAATCTAGAACCATCAGGAATCAATGCTATACGGAATTTTTGTTCTAAGGGTTTTGTGTATGGTGTTTGGATTGACATTTTTACATTGATAATCAATTTTTTTTTTAAGTTCAAATTTTAGAACCCATTAAAACTTGAAGGAAGAAAAGAGCAACTATATTGGAATTTGCAATTATAAATTCTACTATCAATTTTAATTGAATATTTAGCTACATTGAATTATCATTGAATACAATCATGCAACTAATTTGTGATCAAACAACAGAATATTTGGTTTAAATAACTTTGTATTGAGCACTAGTTAGCGTGTGGCCCCCTATAACTAGTGGCATTATAAATCTTACATGAATTGAACTACGGAAGTGTATCTGTTTGTGTTGTTATGAATAAACTATTAAATTTTCAGGTATTTTCCTCCTCCATAAAATGATAGCTTCAATTGGTAAAGTAATCTTAATTAGGAGTGGAGATGGGACCTAGTCATATATATAAGTCATATAAAAAAATTATATCCTACTCTAATCATCCACACTAGTTATCCCACCGGATCAATATCCGGAGATAAATTAAGGTTTGGCTCCCCTCCAAATTTTAATATCCAAGATTTCTTATCTCACTACGCCATGTGTTAGTCACTCAAATTTAACGGATGATGTTATTTTATTTAAACTCACAATTTTACTTAACATTAAAAAAAACTAACAAAATAAGATCCTGGGTTTAAATCGGATAATAACATTATCCGTTAGATTTTGTTTATCAACATGTAGCATAGTAAGATAAAAAGGCTAAAAGATTCTGAATATTAACGTCTGGAGGAGAGCCTTACTCGAAAAAGGAACCGTAAAAAGATTCGATGCAAATTATATGGGTTTGTGTCCAAGATCCGACCCCCCATCAGCTTCTTGAAATGGCCTCAAGAAGAGCAGCTGGGCTAACCAGTCACACGGACATTTTTCTTCTTTTATGTTTGTAGAACCCAAAATGGTAATGGTTGGCAAAGGACCTCCATCTGATGAAAGTGAGGGGAAAATAGTTTAGTTGTCAGGTAGTACTGAGTGCTCAGTGGTAATTCCTATCAAATGATAACATATGGTGGGTGAATATATCAGTAACCTGAGATTAAAGAGTAATGGAGAGAGTTTTAAGGAAACATCCTATCAAATTTTCGCAAGTGGTATTTTTTTTTAAAAGTCTCTTTATTACTCCATTATCTTAGGTTGCTCATGTATTTACCCACCACGTATCACCATTTAATAGATATTATCACTGAGTACTTAGTACTACCTGACCACTAGATTTTTTCCCGAAGTGAGGGGGTTTTACAGGGGGGCTTGAGTCTCCAATATAAATGTTGAGAGATCACCTATACATCACCTAGCTAGCTTACTAAGAGCTCGTTTGGGTGTATGTTTTCTACCGACTTCTAATTTTAGTTTATAACTTTTTTTACTAACTTTTGTTGTGTAAATAATGTCATGAACATATCTATATCCTTATGTAAGTTTGACTAGTTGAGTTTAGGGATGCACAACTTATTCTATTTTTCACCCAAGGGCTCTCTTAAATAAGTGGGTTACAGCTTGATCATTTCTCTTGACAAATCACTATCTTATATGGTAAGTAATGCTTAGACAAATAGAAAAAGAGTCCCGATCGCATGAGAACACGCTCGTCACATTATGACGAGCGTGCTACGTGTCACCTTCACAGCTACTATTTTGTGGCTTAAGTGGAGTCATATTTGCTTGAGCCATCATGCCAAGCCAACCATTTTTAACAGGCTGAAAAAACTTTTGACTGACTAAATTGTGTTGAATACAATTCTCCATCACGTGCTTACCTTATTGAACAGAAAAAAAAAAAGCCCCAGCAATCCTTTCAGCCACTTTCGTTTCCCACTTTTCTTCACTTTTCAACAGCCTCATCCTCTTCAAGTCTTCAAACTGATCCTGTTACAAACATCAAATAATGACAACACGTGAGAAGGTTTGTCTCATCTTCTAGTTTTAAATTTCTTCTTTAGTTATTTACCAACAAGTATTAATTTAATTAGAGACTTAATGAATTAACTTAATCTCTTCTTTATAACCTGTAAATTAAACTCGGGAACCAATTGTCTATCAATTTTTTTTTTTAATTCTTAAACTTCAATTCATCAATTTTATTTGCTATCTAGGTGATTTCAATAAATCATTGAAATTGGGGGTTGTTTAAATTCTTATTTCTTTTGGGAATGTATATATTTTACAAATGAATCATTGTGATATATGATTATCAAAGTTTTGATTTCATTCCAGCTTCATCATATATAGTCTAACATTAGTTGTACAATACTAATATTCATGCTTCGTGTATATATATTATGTACTACATATTTTATGTAAATGTACTGAGTGTTTTAAAAGCATTTTTTTAATTTTCTTTTTTAAAAGCTTCTTTGATAATTGTGAAAATTAAAGGTTTCTAATTTTTTAATCTTGAAAACTTAACCACCTATCACTAATGGTTGAAAGAAGTGGCTTAGTTAATCATGGTCAAATTACTGCAACTACTCTAAAAATATATATAATAATTATACCCATCTATAATATTTTTTTCAACTGCATTTGCTAATACATTGATTCTCTATTGCATGTAGTGGGAGAGCTCAGTCGTATTACAAGTTGGGATTCAGACAATGAATATGATGAAATGACATATGGATTGGAAGATCTTGATAACGAAACATATGATGACGAAGAATATGTTAATGAACTCCATGGGGATGAAGAACATGATGGAGAGGGGGATGAAGAACACGATGAAGATGGTATAAAAGATAACTTGGAGGACTTGAATATGGAAAAAAACAAAATGATGTGAACAAGGCAGAAAAACTCTATGTTGGCATGAAGTTTGAATCTAATGACCAAGCATTTGTATTCTACTATAGGTATGCTAGGAGTATCGAATTTGGTGTGCGGAAAGGAGGAGTTAGAAGGTCACAAAAAGACAATAGTATCATCAGTCGTCGATTATTTTGTTCGAAGGAAGGGTTTCGAGAAGCAAGATACACAAAGAATGCAGCTTTAAAAAAAAGGCATCATGGAGAAACCAGGGTTGGATGTAGAGCAAGAATATTTGTGAACAAAATAGATGATGGAGCATGGGCGGTCTCATTGTTTGAGGAGAATCATAATCATAAATGTGAGACTCCAAAAAAAAGTCATTTATTTCCTTCACATGGGAGGGTAGATGAAAATCAAAGTGCTATAATTGATAAAATGAAGGACGTAGGTATAAGAATAAATTTGATGATGCATTATTTTTTGGAAGAAGCTCAAGGAAGACGCAATGTTAGATTCACAGAAAGAGAAATGAGAAATCATTTGCGTAGTAAACGGATGAAGACGTTTCAAAAGGGAGATGCACAATGCTTACTAGATTACCTAAATGACAAGCAGTTGGAGAATCCCCATTTCTTCAATGCAATTCAATTAGATGTTGAAACACAAATGACAAATTTCTTTTGGGTTGATGCAAAAGCAAGAATGGATTATGATTATTTTGGAGATGTGGTGTGCTTTAATGCAACCTATGGTACCAATGCATATGCAAAGCCTTTTATTCCTCTTGTCGGCGTTAATAATCATTTGCAAACTATTTTGTTTGAATGTGCTTTAATGCTAAATGAGACAGAAGCTTCTTTTAACTGGGTGCTTCAAACATGGATGAAAGCAATGAAGGGTTCTCATCCTAAGGTAATATTTACGGATCAGGATTCTGCCATGGCAGCAGCAATTGCAAATGTGCTCCCCAATACTCGTCATCGTTTTTATTTGTGGCATATATTCCAAAATGTTAAGAAGCACTTAGGCCATTTGTTTCGACCAGGATCTCCATTTGGTAAGGATTTTTCTCAAAGTACAAGAAATTTTGAATAATTGAAGATTTTGAAATGAGTTGGGAGGCTTTACTTACCAAATACAATTTGCTTAAGAATGAATGGGTTGCAAAACTGTATTTTAAATGAGAAAAATGGGTGCCTGTATATTCTCATGATTTCTTTTGTGCAGACATGTTAACCACCCAACGCAGTGAGAATATAAATACATTTTTTAAGGGATTCTTGCATAGAAATATGTTACTGTTGGATTTTGTTAGGGGTGTAGATAAAGCTCTACTTAGTAGGCGTGAAGCATAAATTAATGTTGAGTTTGGCATGAACAATGTGCTACCTCCGTTGGTACTATACATGCCTATTGAAGAAATAGCTAGTAAGACTTACACTCCATCATTGTTCAAGAAATTTCAAGAAGAGTTAATTAGCAGCCTTCATTACATTTGTGAAAAAATTGAGGTAGATGGTCCCAATTCTACATATAGATGCAAGATTGTGGGTAAAGAAGCTAGGCAACGCATCGTAAGATTTAACTCGCTTGATTACGGTGTGGAATGTAGTTGTTGTAAGTTTGAATCTATGGGCATATTATGCAAGCATATTTTGAGGGTTTTCATTGTGGAAAATGTACAACAAATCCCTAAATAGTACATCTTACAACGTTGGAGTAGAAATGCAAAAGCCGGAATTGTAACTGATGATAAAGGTGAGCAATTACGTGATGATTGTCATATTCCTTTAACTTTGCGTTATAGTATCCTTTGCCATGAAGCTATGAATGTTGCAATTGATGGAGCCTCATCAATAGAAGTATTTGAAGTGGCAAGGGAAGGGTTTCGTAGAACAAAGTCTGAGGTGGAAGTTGCAGAGAAAAAGCAAAACACTAATAGTAAAGAGGGTTATCTAGTAAGTGAGAAAAATATGCACAATCAAGTAGATAAGATTGTGATTCATGAGCCAAAAGTTATGAAAAATAAGGGAAGACCAGGTAGATACAAAGCTTTTTGGGAGAAAAAGAATTTAAAAGGCCAAAAGACTAAAGGTTACATATTGAGAGAGAATCAAATGAGAACCGGAGGCCAACAAAATATGAGAAATATAGGTACTGACTTTCACAAAATCCATCTAATTATTGCATGGGTAGTTTTCTTCAAATTTTTGGTATGATTAGAAACTCTCCCTACTAAAGCTAATATTCTTCAATTTCAGGTGCAAATATTGAAATGCAACATGTTGACTTGCATCGATCTAATTCTAGCATTTGTAAGTTCTTTTTAAAGATATCACAATACAAATTGAAAATGTAATTAAGGGTTTTTGTAATAATCCTTTTTTTCTTTTTCTTTTTTTTTTTACAGCTAATAGTGGAACCCAATGTACTAATGTTCAACAAGCCAATTTTGACATGAGTTAGTTTCTAATTTTTTAACTTATCTGCACAATTATATTGCATTTTAATGCATAATTCAGTAAATCAATTTTTTTTTATGGATTAAAGGAGCAAATGGTGGAGTATCAAATTGCATCATTCCTACGTTTTTGAGTCCTATACCAGGCCAATACCTTTATCAGGTTTGGTATCATGATCTATAAGATATATATATATTTTTTTTTTTTGTCGTTATCTATAGAGTACCAATTATTAATTTAATAATTTTCATGTCTTCTCTCTGATAGGTGCCACCATTGGAATACTCTTCGAGTTCTTATCAATTTCCTAGTAGCAACAACACTGATCCGAATAATATCACCAGTCAAGTAAAAATTAAAATTTCAGTTGTACAAGTTGAGTGGAGATATTACAGGTGTAATTTCTAATTTATATGTTTAACACATTCTAACAGTCTGAACATTTAACAGCTTTCAACAAAAAATGATGATTTTAGAAATGACATTCACTTCTAGGTATGTAAACTTTGTTTTTAATTATTGCTTATTTTTTTTTTTTTATAAGCTGTCCAATATGAAGTTTGAATAAAATGGTTTTTTGTCTCACTTCAGGTTGGGGTTGTTATGAAGAAGAGGCATTGTGGATAAAAAGATGGAATACCAGTGAAGAAGCCAATTTCTTTTTTTTTTTTTTTTTGTTGGATTCTTTAGTTTTGGGTGTTTTTAAGCTATGGTTGAGCAAACTAACTGATATTTGAGAGTATTGTCCAGTGATTTCACATGTGATGGTATCTTGATTTATGGAGACAGTTTCTAATGACTCGCAGAATTGTTTATTGAGGTTGTTTATTAAGTTAGCTCATGAGAAATTATTATTTCTTTTTAAGATTTGACATCAACTTTGAATGATAAATATCTAGATATTCTATAAAATTTTTGTGAACCTAGACGCATTATTGCTTTTGTTAGCTCAGAGAGCACAATTGCTTGCGTAACCTCGTAACTGTTTCTTGTGGTATGAGCATAGTTTCACCACAGCACGCCATGGCAGAGGAAGCACTAATTAAGCATGAGCTAACTTAAGATAGGGCCATAGTGGTTCACATTTGGCATGATGAAAAACATTAGTTTATTGCTTTTGGTATGATGAGAACCTGACTCATCATTGCTTTTGGTATTTTCAGTTTGGAGGAGACAATTCTTTTATCAGAATTTTAGACCCAACATAGCTAGGCAGCACCCACTGCTATGTTTACAAACTTGCTGCTTTGTCAAAGCCAGCTATATAAAAATCCATTACTATTTACCATTGCACTGGAAAAAAGATATATATAAAAAAAAAGGCTATTCCATAGTCAGAACTTGGAAGTCTTAATTTTTTTGGCTGAGGATTGAGGGCATAATTTACATTGTTGCATTCTAAAGAGTTTTAGTGGGGCAACTGGGCAAACAACATGATATGTTAAATGGAAACAAAGTTTTTAATTTACACAGTGGCTTCCAAAGCATAAAAATTTGTTGGTCATAATACCCACGCATAGCACTATACAATCCCAATTATTGTAGGCATTTCATCGAACACCTTGTAAGCGGATCCTAATAGGAAAAAGGGCAAAAAAAAAAACAGGTTTTCATTTGATGCATTGTATCAACAGTACACCTGAAAAGGAAAAGGATCAAATTTTCAGCCTTGGCTGAAAGCGAATGTAAGCACTTGTGCAAACAACCAACCATTCTCACTAAAAAAGACTCATGAAAATAAGTTCCATTCATTCAAAACAAAACAACAATTGTGCAAAAAACTCATTGAAAACAAGTTCCATTCATTCAACAACCCCTTCAGATTTATCCAAAATAAAACCCAAGCAACCAACCACATATCAAACAATGTTGATGGTGGCTAAATAGACTTATCAAATGTGCACTGTAGAAGCTTCAGAATCAGCTTTAGTAACATCATCACAAATCACTTTCGAAATCAAAGAAACTGGGTCATGAACCAAATATTTTGCTGGAGAAAAGAAGTCGATAAGAACCTAAAGAGGCTCCATTCGCTTCTCTTCGGAGCCGACCTCACTCTGCAAAAAGAGATTTCACTTCCACCTGAAAACTTGCCCTCCGTCCTCTAGGCTTCCTCAATTCCCATTCTCAGATCGACGTCGATGAAGCTTTCATTCGCAGTGACGCCTTTGCAGTTTCAGACATCCAAACCCAGGTACATATATATATAGAGAGAGAGAGAGAGAGAGAGAGAGAGAGAGATGATGGCTGATGAGCGAGGTGAAGAAAAGAAAAAACAGAGACTATATGACGAAACGTGAAAATAAAACCGGTGAGAGAAAGATGAAAAGGGTCAGAGAGAGTAGTCTCTCTTTTTTTTCTCTCACCTCTATCAATTAGCCAATTCAGCTAAGCTTGAGCCGATATCCTACTCTGAAAAATTTGCCTTGCGACCACAAACGTCACGAAGTAAGGGCCGTGAAGGCGACACGTAAGCACGCTCGTCACATTATGATGAGCCCATTCTCGTGGGATCAGGACTCATAGAAAAATTGTACGATCAATGCAGGATGATATTGAAAGTCTTGATTTTTATCATTTTAAAGCAAAAGATCCATGAAAGTGGCTTAATTTTTTAAAAAATACCATTGTTGCATCATTCTAATCAATCAAGAATTCGGTGGGAGTGGAGTTGGGTTAAAAATTAAAAGCCTATTCAATTAGGTTTCCTTCAATTGTTCAGCCCAATAGCCCAATGATGTTTGTGCCCCTCTTAACCATGGATTTTGGCCCAGGAAAAGTTTGTACACGACTCAATGAAGGTTTTCTATAAAATGCAGGCCAATACGCTAAGTAAATGTAGTTTTGGCCCTTAAAGAACTACATCACCAATTTTGTAATTCCATATAAATAAACATATATATTTGTGTGTATGATAATGTTTAAAAAGTCCAAGAGTCTTTCAATAATCTTGCCTATCAAATTTTGTCGTGTGACATTTATTTCGTTAAAAGTTTTTATTTTTTATTTTGTTTATTGTTGTCATTTGTGGCATTGATTAATGAAATTGTGTTTTGAAGATCAAATGGAGGATCCAATTAATTTGAAATGAAGGTATGAAGTTATGTTGTTATCTTAATTGTTGCATCAATTATCAAATACATCATATCAAGGGCCAATGACAAAACCACCAGATCCTACTATTGTTTGGCAACTTTAGTAGAGCTAATGTTGGGTCATAGAGCACTCAAGGGTGTAGTTGAGTTGAGTAAGACTTGGGTGAAACTCTGTAGGTCTTGGGTCAACTCTTGAGAGTGTAAGCTCCCAAGGCTTTTGCTCTTCGCCCGGTATTGAGGAGTTGTGCTACTCAATACTCTCAGGTTTGGGTGTCTAATTTAGCTAGTACCGGTTTCAAGGGGGTCTAATTTAACTGGGAGAAGAGGTCGGGTCTTGGGATATATAAAAAAAAAAAAATGTTGGGTCATAGCCGCATCAAGTCTAACTCCACTTACTGTCCGTTCGGTTCCCTAGAAAAATTAGGGAAAGAAAATACGAATTCTTGGACCCTAACTCACCAAATGTTCCAAATTAACAATTGATTTCAAAGTCTATATGCATCACACTTGAAACCCAATCTTGAAGCTCTCGTTTTAGTTTGTCTGGCTATGGCTGGTAGCAAGACTAGTCAAAGTCGCAAAATGATGGTTGTGGCAATCGACGAGTGGTTTCTGCCAACTTACTAAGAATGAAAGCGTGTTAGCAATAGAAAGTAAACACGCTTCTGACAATTTAAATTTCTATCAGAAAGCGTTATTGACCCCAAAAAAAAAAAAAAAAAAAAGTCAATTAAAACTGCACTTTCGCAATCTTTAAGTAAAACCATGCAGGTTAAATACATTTTAAAGTTAATGTCTCTCGTTCAACGATATCAATCTGTGTGTAGATTTCGTATATATTTTTTGGTAGATAATATTATAAAATAAAAAAATACGTATAAAATTTGTGTACAAATAATGTGGTTAAATAAGAACCATTCACTTTAAAACATAACATCGATCATAGTAGTTTATAATTATAAAAATCTATTACCACATCATTACAATCAAATTTTTTAAAATACTAATTCTTTGAAAGAATATCATTTTTTTGGTGATACAGCATTATCCTTTAGAAAAATATCATAGGAGGTTGAATTTAATGCCCTCAAAGCTCAATTGTTTTATTTTATTTGTCACAACTAGACTTACCAATACATGATTTCTTATCACCCAAAGGCTCCCTATCATATCTAACTTTTCTGCAACATTAATAATTTGAATGTTCTCTGGCTGGCTCAATATATTATTCACATGCGATACCTTGCATTATATATGTAACATATACATATATAAATATATATATATTCTCTCTTATGTATTTAGCAGAAAGATACAGAATGTATATATATTCATTTACAAGCATATCCTATTATATTCACCAACCTTTCTAGGAAGCAAGTTTCGTTTAAGTAATGGGATGCGTCATGCATGCATACGGACAGACAACTATATATGAATGTTTATATAGATATGACACACACAAATATGTACCTACTTTTCACTTTTTCTTGACTTCTTTTAAGACCATATAATCAGCTAGAGATTTTAAATGTCTATTTGGCTGCTTTTCAACACATGAGAGAGAGAGAGAGAGAGAGAGAGAGAGAGAGAGAGAGAGAGATGGTCTTAAATAAATAAAAATTAAAATACTTAAATAAATAAATTAATTAAGAAAAAGAAGAAGAAGGAAATTAGGAGGCCTGCGAGTACACAATTTAACTAGGGTATAATTTTCTGTACTATAATATGGTCAGATAGTTCAAAGAGAAACACAAATAAAATATTTTCTTTTGTTGGAGAACATGAAGATTGGTTAGAAAGGCATGTATCCTAATCAGTACAAATCATATATATATATATATATATGTATACACACACATATATACATATATGAACTCCCTCATATGAACTTATTTTTAGCGTTCAAATATATGTATATATGTGTGTATATACATATATATATATATATATATATGATTTGTACTTGCTTGACCTGTGTTACAAGGCGAGTGCCCCTCCTAGATGCCAATACTTCTGCTTGATAAAGAAATTTTCAACATAGATTTGAACCTATGTTGAAAATTGCTTTGATTGAACAAAAAGGATACGTACTTTCAAGGATCTCACTTAAATTTTGTCGCCTTACAGTTCTTTTATTAATACAATTAATAGGGCTTAGGGCATAACCCTAGCTAGCTTCCAAATTTTCCATACTTAAATAGTTTAGCACTATTAACTTGATACCAACATTATTTTAGTAGTAATGAAGTCTTAACATTATCAAACAGACCATAGCCACATATTTTTATTCCACACTAAAACCAGGGCACTTAATTAGTATCTAGAAGCCAACTCCGCCGGGGTCACCGCAATACTCGCCTACTAGGCAACAGCAACGCAAAGCCATGAGGCTGCAATTCACACAATAAAAGAGTAAAAATTAGAGTTTTGGAAAGATCTTGATAGGCACAGATAGACATAAATACAAATATATATATATATATATATATGTATATGATTAAAAAAAATTTATATATGTACTTGGGGAGGATAATAGGACTGTAAAGAAGAACATACCATCCCTCGAGAAAACCAGGTTCTTTCCTTGGGGGTGGTGGTGGTGGAGGAGCATAATGGGATGGCGGTGCCATCACTTGGGGCCGTGGATAATAACCTGCGGAACAACTCATCTCGATCACAAATCTTAGGGTTCACTAGGAATAAAAAATACAAGTCATTACACTACTACCAAATTGATATTTTTGGGGCATCTCTAAATCATGTATCTCCCATCTCAAAGAAGGCAATGAAAATCCCAATAAAAAAATGAAAAATACATTTGGTACGTTTTACACTTCAGTGGATGCCGAGTATCTGAAATTTGTTTTTCATTCACAAGTAGGAAAAACAATGAAAGAAGAAAATTTTAATCACATAAAAAAGAATCAAAAGAGTATAAATGCTTTTACCAAAGTAATTTATCACTCCTCCACCAAAAGAGAAAAAAAAACCCACTTCTTTATTACATCCAAAAATATCAAAAACAAGAGAGAGAGGACTACTTAAAACTTAGGACAACATAGGGATAATGTAGCCATGGTTCGGCAACAACAACCGATTCTTCAACAACAACCCACCTCCCTCTTTCTCCTTTTAATCACTGAACTTGATAGAGAATCAAAATCGAATATTAGCAAGAGAAATGGGACCGGTTCAGAATAAACAAGTAATAGGGATCATGTGGTCATGGGAGAGTACTCAACTAGATCTTCACGGTGCATTACAACCTCTTAGGGAACATGTAAGCATGTGAAGAGTCTTCTTGATCTTTGTATAGCTATTGGTACCAACAAAAAAATATTGACCAACAACTCTTTCTTCATGGTTAGTTAAAAACGAAATAAGGGGAGCTAGAAGAGAGAAGAGGGAGGCGGGTACGTATAGAGAGAGAGAGAGAGAGAGAGAGAGAGAGAGAGATGGGTGCTTACCTTGAGGATGATAAGGATTAAGATGCATGTTAGGGCCACTCATCTCTGCAACAAGAACCCAGAAGTAAGGAAGAGCACAAAAATTATCAAACATGAGAGAGAGAGAGAGAGAGGTGGGTGAATACCTGGATGATAAAGATTAGGATACATGGGGTGGCTCATCTCTGAAAACAAACCAGACGAAAATGAGAAAGATCGAAGGAACAAGTCTTTATATATATGCCCATTTGAAAATTTAGGTGGATACGGACTGAGACTTGTTAACGTTGATATAGACAGGAAATATTTGTATATAGACATCTCATTTTTGTGGCTAACCTCTTGCCCTATTTGACATGAAATCCTGTGGAAGGAGGTGCTGATGCTCAACCACCCTTTGAACTTTTTAAGTTATATTTGTAAGACATTGGTCCTTTGAGAGCCAAGTTTTGTTCTTTGTCTTGGATGATTACAACCACCAAGTCTACCATGCATCACTCTAAATTTATAATTAATAACGCTCTAACACAATTTGTTTTAGAATGACTCATGAACATTGGCAAGCGAGTTTGGGATTAACCTCAAAAGATAAATAAACTCAATTTGAACACAAGCTTAAACAAGTCATACTTGATTCGTCTCCCTTTACAACCCAAGGGCTCTCTCATTAGAGTTGAATTACGCTTGAACGGTACTTTTCTTTGTGTATCAACCTTTTGTTTGCTATATGGTGTTCAAGAATTGGACGCATTACTTCCTTCGAGTTCTCGTGTAAGAACGTTGCCCTAAAAAAAATCATGTAAACTTTATACGTTACATAAATTATGCATGGCTGGTCATAGGAAAACATGAGAAAAGATAGTCGCACCTTCCTATTTGGTTGCGTCCCGTTTTCGTTTTTATTTTTTGTGCTCTCCAAAATAAAAAAAATTAAGAGCTCTTGTTTTTCGTGTTCTCAAAGTAAAAAATGGGATCATTGATAACACTATCAGTTTTATATTGTTTTCTTTTTTTCTATGATAATGGTTTTGAAAACTTAAAAAATATATTTTTAATAATTTTCAAAACTGTGGTGTTTTTTAAAAAATATTTTAAAAACAAGTTTTAGAACTGTTTTGCCAAATACTATTTCAACGAAAATAATTTTTTAAACTAATTCACCAAACACACTTTTAATAAATTTTAAAAAATAAAAATAAAAAATATGAACCGAAACCCTAACCACATTGGCCAGGCCCTCTGATTCTTTGTGTATCAACTTGACAAACCACTAGCCTACATGGTAGCCGATTCCTAAAGGTAGGTAAGTGTGAGGGGTGGATTCAATATAATAAGCCAATTGACAGTTGTTCAGCTCAGTGATGTTGATGTTTGGGGGTAGGTATGTAACCAAAATTTAAGGATAGCTTTCGCGATTTATCCTAATTTTTAAATCTAACAAAGAGGCTGACTGTGAGTGTGAATCACTCGCCACTTTGATTTTTTCCCTCAATCACGCTTGAGCAATAGACGCTTTCATATATATATATATATATATATAGTTATGTACATATATATACTAAGTACTCACGTACAATATCGGATCTACGCGAAATTTCATACTTTGAACGATCCTAACCAAGTAACTTAACCATGATTGATCACACAGAAATATATGCATTAATATTATCTATATATATATATGTGTGTGTGTATATGTGTGATGACATATACAATGCTTAAGCATTCAATAGCTAAGTAATATCCATGTAGAGGTGCCCCAAGTAACTTACTGCTGTGGACATATGTATATAATGCACGAGATATGTATATATAGGTATAAGAAATAAATGAAAATGAATATAATGTGAGTTGGGGCACCTCTACATTACTTAGTGAAAATGAAATATAATGAAATATATATCATATTTTACTTTTATTACAGTAGGCTGTGAATTACATAATTAAAATAAATATAATATGAGTTGTGAAATAGTGAAAATGAAATAAATGAACAAACATATGTATATAATGCAGAGCCTCCACGCCTTCTCAAGCTTCGTCGGTCATCAAACAGTGGCAATTCCCTACGAGGGTTGAGCCTGGAATGGGCGGAGAAGCTAAGGTGACAAAAGAAAAACAAAGAAAATCCATGCTTAAGATATGGGTGGTGCAGGTGGGCCATTGATGAGTGTTTACAGCCAAGAAAATTCTTACCAAGTCATGTTCTGTTGCATGGGTCTCTCTCTCTCTCTCTCTCTCTCTCTCTCTCTCTCTCTCTCTCTCTCTCTCTCTCTCTGTACATGTGTGTGTATATATATATATCTTTCCTTGACTACATATATAATTGTTAGTGTATATATAGGTTTGGTGATTTATTTTAGTATGTTAGTTTCCTATTTTGATTTACCTATCTGTACTTTGTGTTTTCCTAATCTATAAGTTTCTTATACAACACTCTTCATAGTCCTATATATAGAGTGTAGTTGTCTTCCTTTGTATTATATGCAATTCAATTCAATACAAAGATAATTTTCTCTCTCTCTCTCTCTTTTGTACTATTATTCTAACATGGTATCAAAGTTATAAACTCTTGCGACCTCTAAACCATGCTTCCGCAACCTTAAGCCTATTGTTCTTCATTATTGTTTCGCTAACCTACCTTAAAATCACCATCTTCATTGTTCCAAGACATTGTTAGTGTCGTTGCCGAAAGCCATTTTGCTCGGATTTGAAATCAAACCACCCCATTGGATTCGTCTTAGAAATACAAGTCCAACCATAAAAAAATTAACCCCCAAAACATTCGCACACACTCCCACGCACCCCCCAAAGTTCGGCATCTCATATTCACGTGTAGCCACAACACACGACCTTCCACGCGCTTCCACACTCAGCCACACGCCACATGAGCTATCCCACGCGCATTAGCCATATGCGCCTCTGTCGCACGCTGACGTCAGCTAACATCAACCTTAGTGACGCACCGCTGACACCAGTTGACGTTAGCCCTAGCGACGCCTGACTCGCTTCGAAAATTACAAAATGGAGTTAGTACTCTGCAAGAGTACGGGGGTCGCGATGAAGTATAAACCAGTAATCCGGTATCGTTCTCTCCCGAGGGACCTAACCAAATATAGGCTCTAGCACTCAATTCACACATAACCTAGCATATGATTGAATTGCAATTATGTGGGAAATTGGATCTAAAATAAAAAGACCGAAAATCTTTACTTTTTTTTATGGGATTTTAATTTACTAAACTAGTGTAATCAAAATTAAAGCAATTAACTAGGCAATTGATTTAAATGTAAAACAATTAAAATGAAAAGTTTGGATATAATTGATTAAATCCATTAATTCACAACAAGAATTTCAAAAGAGGATTTTTATAACTCAAATCAGGAATCACACCGTGGATTCTTGATTCAGAATATTTTGACCATAAAACCTTGAGTTCATATTTAGTTGAGTGTATAAATTGCAACAATTAATAGAACCATAGAAACAAACCTAGAAATGTGCAAGATTTATACCAATTGTTAAATTGTGCATAAATATTACTATATGAGTTATGAATCTAAGTTTTCAAATAAATCCAACGCTCAACCGAATAGAACAATCGAAATCTAGGAATAAAACTTTGAAGTTCATGAATCTCCATTGAAATACTTGAAGATCCTTGGTGGATTTTCACAATCACACTCAAGATAAATCTAACTACTTGAATTCATCATAAAAGTATGTAGAAATGTGAAGAAAGCATAAAGAGAATTAAATCTAAATTTTACTACAACAATAAATCTGTTTGGTTACAAGGAAAGTGAAGGAAAGTGCGTTACAATGAAAAAAAGTTACAATTTCTACTCCTACATTAACATTACAAACATAAATCTAAGCTAAAAATGAAAAATCAACCTTGGAGGAGCTCTCCTGCCACCCCCTTGCTCAAAACTAACCCTAACTATCCTCTATATCTCTTTTCTTCTTTGAATGCTGATTTTAGGGCAAATCTGCGCTTACTGTCTGCCACGCATCCGAGGGTAAAAAGATGACTCTAGAATGGCTTTGAACACAAAAACACGACTCTGGGACTCCACCATTCGACGTTGCGTCCAAACGCTATTTCGTCTATCTAAACGCACCGTCTGAACGGCTGACAACCATCCGAATGCACCGTCCGAACGGCCTTTTGAAATTTTGGCTCTTATTTGTTGTTTTCATTCCAAAACCTGCAAAATAAACAAAAATACACAATAAATCAATTGTTAAATTAAAACAAGATAATTAACTACAATCTAAATCTAACAATGTGCAAATTAGGGGCTTATGATTACACTTTTAGAGTGTAATCAATGCTGTCGCCAACCGCCAGTCGTCGGTCTATCTAAACCTATTCAGATAAGATTTTTTCTTCTTTTAGCCGGTTTAGACCCTTTTTTGCCCTTTTCTAGTGATTCAGATCGGTTCCTTACTATTTCGGGTCTTCTGAGTCTAATTCTACAGTTTGTTTTGCTTGATTCTGCTCTGTTATCGCTGTTTCTCTTGCTTTGGAAGCCTTTCTGCCACTGTTCTCTATTGTTTGGGTTTCTGTTAGCCCACTTCTCTCACCTATCAACTTGACAAACCACTAGCCTAAATGGTAGCCGATTCAATAAAATAAGCCAATTGATTTGGGTTTTTCTTCAGTTGTTCAGTTCAATGATGTTGATGTTTAGGGGTAGATGTAACCAAAATTTAAGGATATCTTTAGTAATTTATCCTAATTTTTAAATCAAACAAAAAGGCTGACTATGAGTATGAATAACACGCCATTTTGATTTGTTCCCTCAATCATGCTTGAGTAATAGACGGTTTCATATATATATATATATATATATGTATATATTAAGTACTCACGTACAATATCGGATCTACCCGAAATTCCATATTGATGATGCAACAATCTCGTGTTGGCTTGCCCCCAGGTCCGAGATGAACTGCTCCTTGGTCGGCTGGTGGTCTCCTGCACTACAACCCACCGGTGTGATGGGAGCCAATGGCCCTTCGGTGTACAAGTTAGATTCAAAGGGATTCCGGCGTTGGAGAGGGAGATATTCAGGGTTGTGTGTATTGCGTACCTACGAAGGGGCCGAAGTTTTTCCCTTGTATGCTTGCATGGTGGGGGTAGGTGATCCTTCTACGTGGCGGTTTCTAGTTGGAAGACCAGAACAGTGTCAGAGCACTTGAGTGGACCATCCCCACACTCCAAGATGGCGTGTGTCAGAGCAGTTTCAGGGGGGTGGGGATTGGTTGCAAGTACATGCCCATACCCCTGATGCGTGTTAGGGTGGCCGATGTCAGAAGGGGGCCCCCACCGGACTGGTCGGGTGCCGAACCGATCAGCGAGTAGTTATGAGCATTCACTCGACTCTGAAAGGCGAGGACGATTAGGAGGAGGACCCGGTCATGGAACGGCCGGGTGCACTGGGCGTCGCTCCCAGTCGGGTCGGGGAATCCTCATTACTAGATGCCCCCAATTCATCTGGCCATCTGTTCGGGGTAAGAGAAATTTCATCGGGCGGTCCGACCACGGAACACGGAGCGCATTTGTAGCGAGGGCGGCGTAATTATGGCAGGCGTTGTCCCGTCGTTTCGCCTGCCCCCACGTGGCGGCTAGGGATTAGCTGTCAGAAGTCAAAAAGATATGTCGCATCTTGATCGTTGATGTCCTATCATCAAAGGCCATCTGGGCCGTTGATTTAAAAGGCGTGGGGGGAATTTTGTAAGGCGGTTGCCCCTAATTTCGGCCTCATTGCTTTTCACCAAATACGCAGAGAAAGAGAGAGGAACTCAACTCACTTTGCCGTCGTCATCGCCTACGCCCCCACTGTCGTCTCCGTCGTTTCCGGCTAGCCAAAGGGTGCCATTCTCTTAGTTTCACCGCCGGTTTGCTTCGGAAATCGCCGCCTGTGCTTCGAAACGTGGTAAGCTTCACCCTCTGGTTGTATGTACTGGTTTATTACCCGCTGTGTGTCCATGTTTGAGGGAATGGGCCAGATTCCTAACCTTTCGAGGTTTGTTGACAAGGCGGAATTCTTAGAATCCGTTCTTGGGAATTTGTGTGAGTTGTTTAGGCCGGTATTCGATAGGATTGAGGGTTGTAGGCCTCTTGGGACTATGTCGAACCCGGAGGGGGTTAGTTCGGACTCAGAAGGGACCGGTTCCAATGGGTATCGAGTCGAGAGGAGCCGAACCCAGGAAGAGGCCTCTGTAGGGGGCTCCTAGGGGTCTCAGGGAGTTCCCGATTCAAGGGAGGTCGGTGCCACTCACTCTGGAGTTGGGGAGGAACGGGACCAACCCTTTAAGGTTGCTGCCCGAGCCGCGGAGGTCGAACCTAGAGAGGGGGAGGACGAGGATGGCCCCGGGTATAGAGCGGAGAGGGTTGCTTCCTCTCTCAATAGGGAGAAGGTCGCCACCTTTCAGCGAGTGTACCAGCTCCCAAAAGGGGTAAGGTGTAGGGTCCCCAACTCTCGGGATTAGGCATGCTCGCCCAAGGAGGGGGAGATAGCGATCTTTGAGGGCACACTGGCTGGCGGTCTTCGTGTACCGTTCCCTCGGCCAGTCAGAGAGATTCTGTAGAGGTTGTGCCTCGCCCCCGGACAGCTTTTGCCGAACGCCTGGCGGATCGTGGCGGGTTTTATGATCCTCTGGCCGATCGTCCATGGGAGGGACGTGACGCTAGAGGAGTTCTCGTATTGCTACAGACCAGCTGAGCGCAGGAAGGGGTACTGGTACTTCTCAGGTCGGTCGACGAGGCTCAATCTGGTCGGCGAACTTCCTTCTTCACATAAGAACTGGAAGGACCAGTTCTTCTTTATTAGTGGACAGGGCTGGGAGTTCTGCCCCTAGGAGACAGACTTCTCTGCTCGAATCCCCAGGTAATGGGGTTATCCGAGTAAGAAGGGTATGTTCTTTTCCTCGAGTCTTCTTCCTTTCTTGTTTAGTGTTTGTTGCATGTGTCGCCCGTTCTGACTTGCGTGTCCTACGGGTGTCAGGTCGGGTTAAGCCCCTTCTGACTGCCGAGCACAAGGCAGCTGTAGAGAAGGTCCAAGAGTACGAGTTTCGGACCGCCAAAGACTTGGTGTCTGTTGAGGCGCTTGCCCTATACCTTTTGGGACCCGAACCGAGCAGAGAAACCTTGGCTGCAGAACGTGAGATGAGTGAGTACTTTTTTGTTTTCATTATGCTGGTTGTTCTCTAACCCTTCTGGCTACTCTTTGTAGATCGTCAGTCCGCTACCGTTGCCCAGGCCGACACTACCGCTGTTTAGCCTGGTCCCCAGACATCCAAGCCAACCTCCGAGCCGGTCAAGATGAGTTTTGACATCAATTACTTGGCCAGAAAGAGGGCGGCGGCAGCCGGCGCTTCGGGATCGAAGCGTCAGAAGACTGCCGAGGCTACCGAAGAGCTCCCCCCTCCACCTCCGCTCCCGAAGAAGGCGTCCCCCCAAAAGGGGAAAGGTCAAGTTTCTGTGGTCATCAAGCCTCCACCTGGGTATTCGGAGGGTTCTCAGCCGAAGCGAGGATCGATCGTTCTGGCAGACTCCCAGGCCAGTGCTGGTCCAGCTGCTTCGACCCCAACCAATGTCAGCGACAGCTCGGACGTGGCATGGGAAAGGGCAGCAGAAGCGATAAGGCTGTCGGACATCACGAGGCTGGCTAAGCATCCCAACTCGTGGTTAGTCAGGGATGCCAACCACGACCTGTTCAAGGTGCGCTTCTGTAGTTAGCGTTCTATTCTTTATCGTCTCTCATGTTTCGTAAGTTCTAATCACTCGGCTTTCAATCTCTTGCCAGGGTCATGGCTCTGGGCCATCGCCTGGGGACTTTGGAGAAAGCCCTCCAGGAGGAGAAGGTAGCTAGCTCGGCCTTAATCTAGGAGGTCCAGTCGCTGAAGGGCGATGTTTTGACCACCCGTGTCGAGAGGGATTCTGCCCTGGAGGAGCTCCAGTTGGCTCGGGCCGACAATGAAAAGCTCACCAGGCAGGCCAATAAGGTACTTCTGAACTTCTTGGTCGAAGAGGCAAAGAGGCATGAGCTGGAGAAAACTGTGGCAGCCCATAGCGAGGAGCTCAAGATGGCAATGGCAGAAGCTGTTGAGGAATTCAAGAAAGGGGATGACTTCCAAGCCTTGTTGGAGCCCACCTTTCTCATGGGCTTCGAGTCGGCTCGGAAGCAGGCATCTAAGAAGTATCCCAAGTCGGACTTCTCGAGCCTAGATCTTCTCAACAGAATCACACCTATGGATGGTCAGGATACTACTGGCCAAGTGGCTGAAGAAGGGGCCGAAACGAGTACTGCTGGAGAAGGCCAAACTCTGAGGTTTGGCTGGAAGCCATTGCTGGTGATGAGGTCGGCAATGCTCAACGGGCCGACGCTGAGGGACAAACTGCAGAACACGCTCAGGCTTGAAGGTGGCTCGGGTCCTCTTGTTATTTTTCTTTCTTCTCTTTTCTCTTTTTTTTTGTTGTAATGGGCATCTTGCCTTTGCACATCTGATATCATCAATGAAATTATCTTTTGCTTTTAAACTCTGTGCTTGCTACATTTTCAGAACATCTGCTTGGAGTAACTTGCAGAGTGCTTGCAAGTACTAACGAGGACCTGATCGGCAATTATAGCCGAATAGATCCAATAACTGGATCCGCTCGGCCCTTGGCCGGGCAGACTTAATTTCTATTGCATCGCCAATTGAGGCCCGCTGTCTTTGCTCGGCCCTCGACCAAGGTCTTTTGGCTCTGCCCGGCACATGGCCGAGCAGATTCTATTTCTGCGCCATGGCCAATTAAGGCCCTCTGGATCTTCTCGACACTTAGCCGAGCAGATATAATTCTGTCCTTGCCATTTCAAGGCCTTTTGGCTCTACTCGGCACTTGGCCGAGCAGATTCTATTTCTGTGCCATTGCCATTTAAGGCCCTTTGGCTCTGCTCGGCACTTGGTCGAGCAGATTCAATGTCGATTCCATGCAAGTAGATAAATTCGAGGTTGATACATGTGGACAATTTGCTGAACAGTCGCTTTTATTGATGTTCTCGAGAGTTACAAATGGGAGCCTTTCAAGAGTAGTATTTCCTTAGGTGTTCTGCGTGCCACGGGTGCGGAAGCTCCTTGCCCTCCGAGTTCTTCAGCCTATACGTCCCCTTCCTTATACTGCTGATCACCTGGTAGGGTCCTTCCCAATTGGGTCCGAGCTTGCCTTCTCTGGGATCCTTAGTAGACTGGTTGACTCTCTTTAATAGAAGGTCCCCGGTCGCGAAGTCTTTTGGTCGAACTCTGGAGTTGTGGTATTGGTGCATCCTTTGCTGGTAGGACGCCACTCTCACAGCTGTCTGTAGCCTTCTCTCCTCCAACAGGTCCAAGTCCACATTCATGGCCTCGCCGTTGGTCACGAGGTCGAACTGCACCGTTCTGGGACTGGGGAGGCCGATATCTACTGGGATCATGACTTTTGTGTCGAAGGTAAGTGAGAACGGCGTCTGACCAGTGGACACTCTCTCCGTCGTTCTGTAGGCCTAGAGCATGTTGTGGAGCTCTTCTGCCCACAAGCCCTTGGCCTTCTCCAACTTCGTCTTGAGGATCTTCAAAAGGGACTTGTTGGTGACTTCGACTTGGCCGTTCGCCTGAGGATGCTCGGGGGACGAAGCATGGTGGCTTATCCCTAGGTCGGTGCACAATTTGTTGAACTGTCTGCCTTCAAACTACTTCCCGTTGTCTGTGATGACGGCCTTGGGGATTCCAAACCTGCACACAATATTCTGCCACAAAAACTTCTTCATCTTCTCCTCAGTAATTGTCGGTAGGGCCTCTGCCTCCGCCCACTTCGTGAAGTAATCGATCGCCACCACTGCAAATTTCATCTGTCCTTTGCTAAGCAGCAACGGACCCACAATGTCGATCCCCCACTGGGCAAAGGGCCAGGGAGTCTGGATTGGGGTCAGCTCTTAAAAAGGCTGTCTTGGGATGTTGGTAAACCGTTGGCACTTGTCACATTTCTTGATGAATTCATGGGCATCTCTTTCCATGGTGGGCCAATAATAGGCCATTTGCAATATCTTCTTGGCAAGGGACCGACCGCCAGAGTGGTTTCCGCAGACCCCCTCATGGACCTCCCGCATTATGTAGTCTGCCTCTTCCTCATTGGCATAACGAAGCAGCGGCATGGTGTGCCCTCTCTTGTATAGTATCCCGCCTTGTATAAGGTACCTGCTCGACCGGTACTGAATCCACCTCTCCTCATTCCGGTCCTTAGACAGGGTTCCATTCTCTAAGTAATTTCTGATCTGGCTCATACACGAGGAGTCGGACACAATTTGGTCGACTTTCGGGTTCTGGATGCTCGGTGAATCAAGAATCTCGATCGAAACGTTCGGGTCGGGCTCATTGGATGATGCTATTCTGGCCAGTCAGTCTACCTCTTCATTCTCCAATCTCGGGACGCGTTCCAAGAGTATCTTTGCGAATCTCCTGCCCAAGCTCTTCGCCACTTGGAAGTATTGTTTCATGTTGTCTTCTCTTGCTTCGTACTCTCCTTGAACTTGCTCAACCACAAGCTGAGAGTCGCTTCGGACTACTATCTGTTCTGCCCCCTTTCGCCAAGCCATTCTGAGACCGGCAATGAGTGCTTCGTATTTGGTGACGTTGTTGGTGGCGGAGAACTTGAAGTGGAGCGCATATTCCATCTTGTAGCCGTCCGGGGTGATGAGGACCACACCGGCACCACCGGAATCGTGAGTGGACAAACCATCAACGTTCAGGACCCAGTTACTGTTTGGTAGATCGGCTTCAGGGGTGGCAGGGGGTGGGTTAGTGAATTCTGCGATGAAATCCGCAGCCGCCTACCCTTTGATCGCCAGTCGGGGTCGATAATGGATGTCGAACTGGCTAAGCTCAATGGACTATTTCACTAATCGCCCTGACGTCTCAGGCTTGTGTAGTATGTTCTTCAGTGGCTGGTCAGTGAATATCACAATCGTGTGGGCTTGGATGTAGGGTCGCAGATGCCGAGTTATAGTTATCAGTGCGAGGGCCAGGAGTTCCATCTTCGGGTACCATTCTTCTGCTCCACGCAAGGCACGACTAGTGTAGTAGACTGGCTTTTGGATCCCTCCTTTTTCTTGGACAAGAGCTGAACTCACTGCTGTCGCCGATATGGCCAAATAGAGAAACAACTCCTCCCCCGGGACGGTTCGGCTGAGCAGCGGGACTGAGCTCAGGTATTGTTTGAGTTGAGCAAAGGCTACTTCACACTCTTCGTTCCATTCGAACGCCTTGCTTAAGATCTTAAAGAACGGCAGACACTTATCCGTGGACCGAGAGATGAATCTATTCAGGGCAGTAACACGTCCCGCCATCCTCTGAACATCTTTCGTCGTTTTGGGGGCCTGCATGTCGATGATGGCTTGAATTTTCTCTGGGTTGGCTTCAATCCCCCTCTATGACACTATGAAGCCCAGGAACTTGCCCTAGGCGACGCCGAAGGCACACTTGGCGGGGTTGAGTTTCATCCGGTACTTGCGGAGTGTCTGGAACGTCTCTTCAAGGTCCCGCAGGTGGTCGGTGGCTTGCTTGCTCTTTACCGACGTGTCATCCACGTAGACCTCCATATTACGGCTAATCTGCAACTTGAACATGAGGTTGACCAACTGCTGGTATGTGGCCCCTGTATTCTTCAACCCGAACGGCATGACGTTGTAGCAATAGAGCCTCCGGTCTGTAATGAAGGCTCTGTGCTCCCGGTCATGCTCTACTATTCGGATCTGATTATATCTTGAAAAAACATCTATAAAGGTTAGCATTTCATACCTCGCAGTAGAGTCGACGAGGAGGTCGATGGTTAGTAGTGGGAAACTGTCTTTGGGGTACACTTTGTTCAGGTCGGTGAAATCAACGCACATCCGCCACTTCCCGTTGGACTTCTTCACCATGACAACGTTGGAGAGCCAAGTGGGGTAGTGTGCTTCCCTGATGAACTTTGCCTACACCAGCTTCTCCACTTCTTCAGCAACTGTATCGTTCCTGTCCGGTGCAAAGTTCCTTCACTTCTGCTTCACCGGCCTGGCCTCAGGGTTGATGTTCAAGTAGTAGGCCGCTACTCGTGTGTCAATACCAGGCATGCCCTCGTGAAACCAGGCGAACACGTCCATGTTATTTCTCAGGAACGCCCGCAGCTGTTGCTTTAACTCCTCGGGTGTGGCAGTCCCTATCCTCACCGTTTTGTCCTGCCGTGGTTGCCCGACCGGGACATCTTCCAGATCTTCTACTGGCTCTCCTCTTCTGACTTCCTCCTCATCCCTTGGCTCGAGCTCTTCGATGACCAAGGTCTTTTTGTTGGGTTCGCCTTTGAGGGAGGCCATGTAGCACTCCCGTGCCTCCTTCTGGTCACCCTTTGCACACCCGACCCTCGTGTCGGTCGGAAACTTGATTCGGAGATGATACGTGGAGGTGACTACCTTAAACTGGTTCAGGGTCGTTTGGCTAATGATGGCGTTGTATGCAGAAGGGCAATCCACAACCAGGAAGTGCACCATCTTTGTCGTCCGGTGTGGCTCTTCTCCAAGGGTGACTGGTAGGGCAATGGATCCGAGAGGGACCACTCGATCTCCGGTGAAGCCTACTAAAGGACAGTTGACTGGCTTTAACTTCTCTTGGCCGATCTTCATCTTCTCAAAGGCTCCCCGGAATAGGATGTCTGCCGAGCTCCCGCTGTCGACTAGGATTCGCCAAGTTTTGAAGTTGGAGATCACCGCCGAGACGACTAGGGGGTCATCGTGCGGTTGGTGCAGCTCGGTGGCCTCTTCTTTTATGAATATGATCGCGGGGCCTTCAGTTTTGTCTTCTTGCTGGCCGCCCCAACCAACATAACTTCTGCTTTGGTTCGGATGTCCCGAACGTGTTTCTTCCTCGCCGAAGAGGACTCCCCTCCTCTGGCGAATCCCCCAGCAATAACCCTTATCTCTCCAATAGGCTGAGTCGTTGTTTCGGTTCTTGCTAGGCTGCGTCGTTCCGCTCGTGCTCGGTCTCGACCGGCCACATAACGGTTAAGCCTCTCCCGTTTGATCAGATCTTCGATCTGTTGCTTCAGGTCAATACAGTCCTCCGTGTCGTGACCATGATCGCGGTGGAACCAGCAGTATCGCCTTTTACTCCTCATATCTGAAGGTGTCTTCAAAGGCTCGGGCCACTTCAAGTCCGGATCATCCTTGATCTCTATCAGGACATCCTTCAGCTTCATCGTTAGAGGGGTGAACGTTTGGTCGAGGCCGCGATAGTACTCTTGTCTCTTTTCCCCTTTGTTCCTCGATTAGTTACTATTTCTGCTCGTCTTGGTCTCCCTCTCATCGTTCGAGGTGCCGCTCGACCTCTTCTTCTCCAATCGTGAGCTGCCCCCTTCATCATTATCTCGCCTCGCACTCATGGTGTCCTCCGCATTCATGTGCTTCTGAGCACGGAGCATCAACTCTGTCATATCCTGGGGCGGTCTCTTCGACAGGGAAAAGAGGAGTTTCCCACTTCTCAAACCGCTCATGAACGCCGTGACAGCCATCTTATCGTCCACATCATCCACGGCCAGAGTCTTTTGGTTGAATCTTCCTACATATTCCCGCAACGTTTCCTCCTTCTTCTGCCTCACAGTCAACAAGTAGGCTGCAGGTCTCCTCTACCTTTGGGCCCCAATGTAGTGGCTCACGAAGAGTTTGCTAAGTTCTTTGAAAGTGGCGACCGACACAGGCTTGACTTTGTTGAACCACGTTCGTGCCGAACCCTTCAACGTGACAGGGAAAGCTCTGCGCATGATCTTGTCCGGTACTGCTTGTAGGTTCATGAGTGCTCTAAATGTCTCCAAATGGTCCACCGGGTCCTAAGAATCATCAAACGCGTCCAAGGTCGGCATTTTAAACTTTGGGGGGAGTGAAAATTCCATCTCCTTCTGCGTGAACGGGGAGGCCGTCCGGCCAATGAGGGCGTCGACGGTGTTTGGAGTTTTTGCTTCCACCGTTGCTAACACTCCTACCATTTGAGCTTGCACAGCTTTCAGTTGCTCGTCCCAAGCATGGGAGCTTTCCGGTTTGTCGCCTATCATTTCCGTCCGCGATGGAATGGCGTGGCTCGTTGTGCTTCGTCAATAATGGGCTCGAGGCAAAGTAGAGGGTCCTCAACCCGCCCCCCATTACCATTTTCGCCGCCGTTGGGGAGGACGAACGGATCCTTGTTGACCTCCTGCTCTTGCTGTTCTTCGGCCAGCGGGTTAGGCTACAGTGGAATCTCTGGTGGAGGAGGGTTTCGTTGGAGTAACTTCGCATTTTGACTAACCAGCTACTGCATGCGGGCCATCATGTCAGCCATTGTCTTCTCCAAAGCGGCTATCTTTTCTGCACTAGAATCGGCCATCGAAGTTCCTTCAGGGAGGGTGCTAATCTCAGACCTGGTTAAGACCATAAAATGTCACGAGAGAAGTCGTTTCCCACAGACGGCGCCAGCTGATGATGCAACAATCTTGTGTTGGCTTGCCCTCAGGTCCGGGATAAACTGCTCCTTAGTCGGTTGGTGGTCTCCTACACTACAACCCACCGGTGTGATGGGAGCCAATGGCCCTCCGGTGTACAAGTTAGATTCAGAGGGATTCCAGCGTTGGAGAGGGAGATATTCAGGGTTGTATGTATTGCGTACCTGTGAAGGGGCCGAAGTGTTTCCTTTGTATCCTTGCATGGTGGGGGTAGGTGGTCCTTCCATGTGGCGGCTTCTAGTTGGAAGACCAGAACAGTATTAGAGCACTTGAGTGGACCATCCCCACACTCCAAGATAACGTGTGTCAGAGCGGTGTCAGGAGGGTGGGGATTGGTTGCAAGTACATGCCCATACCCCTAATGCGTGCCAGGGCAGCCGGTGTCAGAAGGGGGCCCCCACCGAACTGGTCGGGCGCCGAACTGATCAGCGAGTAGTTATGAGCATCCACTCGACTCTGAAAGGCGAGGACAATCAGGAGGAGGATCCGGTCATGGAACGGCCGGGTGCACTAGGCGTCTCTCCCAGTCGGGTCGGGAAATCCTCATCACCACATATCTTGAACAATTCTAACCAAATAACTTAACCATGATTGATCACACAGAAATATATATGTATATGTGTGATGACATACAATGCTTAAGCATTCAATAGCTAAGTAATGTCCATGTAGAGGTGCCCCTGTAACTTACTGCTATGGACATATGTATATAATGCTCGAGCATATGTATATATATGTATATGAAATAGTGAAAATGAAATATAGTCATATATATTTTATTTTACTTTTCATTATAGTAGGCTGTGATTTACATAATTAAAATAAATATAATGTGAGTTGCGAAATAGTGAAAATGAAATAAATGAACAAACACATGTATATAATGCAGAGCCTCCATGCCATCTCAAACTTCGTCGGTCATCAAACAGTGACAATTCCCTACGAGGGTTGAGAATGGAATGGGTGGAGAAGCCAAGTGAAAAAAGAATAACAAAGAAAATTCATGCTTAAGAAATGCGCAGTGCAGGTGGGGCCATTGATGAGTGTTTACAGCCTAGAAAATTCTTACCAAGTCATTTTCTGTCGCAAGGGTCTCTCTCTGTATAGGTACATATGTGTGTATATATATCTTTCCTTGACTACAGATATAATTATGAGTGGGATAAGTTGTAACAAAGACTTGTAATTTTCTATACATGAAAGTTGGGAAGCCTACGAAAGTCAAAACTATTTGGTCCTGCCTTTCGCAAAACAATGAGCTCTTTCTTGTTAAGATGAGTTTTTAGGTGTTTTTAGAATATCACATCACTCTTGTTTCATCTCTTACAAAGTAACAGGTTTTCCCTTCTTATGTGGCTCTTATGTTCAATTTGTATCGGTATAGTTTGATTCTAAAAGTTCACTCTCCAAAAGTCACGATCACGTAGTGCGAAAATTGTTATTATAAAAAATCAACGAAGCATCTCACAAATGATCTCGAAAGTTTATTTTTAAGCTTGCTTCCCGGGATGTTATCTCTATTATCCGAAAACATCCATGGCTCCCTGAGAGCACTAAGTTCAAGAGAAACTATAAGAGAATGTTGTGAACGCGACTGATTTATCGAATCTATCCCACATGGCACTAATATCGAGGTAAAGTCGGCGTAAAAATTCTCGACAGTGGAATGTATACTACATGCTCTTAGATTTTGATTAGATTGGACAAAACTTGCCTTATAACCCATTAAAAAATAATACATTTGTGCTACATGGTACTCAACCATAGGTTGAGTACATGCGAAACTCACATAGCAAGGAAGAGATTTAGATCCTCTCTATTCTATGATTAGAATTGAGATTTCTATTTTGTTAATTAATAAACTAGATGAAATCTTATCAATTATTTTATTAAAACTATATCATTTAATATAAAATATTATTTTTTTATATATAGTTATAAAATTATTTATTTTTAAATAAATTTTAAATTAATTCACTTTAAATTTTTAATTTTTATTTTGAATGACATATCAAGACAACAATCCATAGAAGCAAAATGTTCACTCGGAATGAAGAGGATCCCAGACGGCAAAGAAGGGCCATTATTTTTGTAAGAGATGGCAGAACAAGAGATGAATAACTTTTCCACGGAAAGATCCCAAAATCTCTCTACATAATTTGTCTCGTTTGGGCTATTAAAGACTTCAACATATGGTCTTTTGATGTGACCTGTTCCTGCTCCAACAACGATGGATCAATCACTTGACAAATCTCACTTAATTAATGAATTGTAATTAAAATATTATCCCTGCAAAGTCCAACCTTGAAGCCTTGGACGGCCCATTGATTTGGTGTTCATGGTCTCCAGGTGCTTTGCCTTGAGGAAACATTATCAGAAGCCTCTTCCAATCTCCTTTTCGACGAAGCTAGCTCCAACATAAAATAAGTATATATATATATATATATATAATAGCAGTTGTAAAGAAGGTCAATAAGCATTACACGTATGGACACGTATGGACCACTTTATATAATAGCAGCTGTAAAGAAGGTCAAGAAGAATTACACGTATGGACCACTTTATATAATAGCAGTTGTAAAGAAGGTGAAGAAGCATTACACGCATGGACCACTTTATATAATAGCAGCTGTAAAGTAGGTCAAGAAGCATTAGATGGACCACTTTCTACAAACGGTCATTTCTAGTATTAAATACTCTCATTCAGTTGTCTTTACACACCAACCTGTAACAGCCACAATATTATATGTTAAGATTTTTATTGACTTAACAAATTTTTTGAATAAAAGTTTTAAAGTATCTCTTTAATTATTTTTTTTTATGTAAATGAGTTTAATAAAGTTAGGTGTTTAAATAAATGCTAAAGAGTATTTGAAGTGACCTATAAAAGTAATTCGATTGTAATTCAATTTTGAGTTGTAATCATATCATGATTATATGTTTGAGTAAACTGAAAGTTAGAGTACAAGTTGTTGAAATTGCAGTATAAGTCTTTAAAGCATACAGGCTGAAACTTTGAAAGGTCATATATCAACGCTCATATCTCCGTTTCGGGTCCATAATATATCGATTTCATATAACTTGTTGAAATCTATGAGAATATATAAAAGATTTGAGGGGATACAGAGTTTGCTACCTTCTTGCCACTTTCTCGCTTTCGCGAGATTTGAAGATTCTGGCCAATGGTTGTCGCCACCTTCTCGTTACCTCCTCGCCCCCGCGAACACCTGGACGTATATTTAGGAAACTACTCTTATTTGTTTCCAAAGAGCTTCAATAACTATATATATATATATATATACTTGAAGGATGGGTCTTCTAGGGTTGAACACACTTACAAATAATATTGTGAGCCTCCAAAGAAAAACCCTAGAGTCTCCTTTACAAGTTGAAGAATTTCAAATCTTCATTGATCTCAAAGAGTCTTGGTGGTGCATCAAGGCAAGGATTCATGGCGTGGTGTTTGTCGTGGTTCAAGTATGGGAGAACAGTAAGTTGCAGGTTATGTAAGCGAGGTTTGACTTCAACTTAGATTCGTGGGATTCAGATTGGTACAGTTGTAAGTGTTCTTGTAAACTGTTCGATTGTTGATAGTGCTTGAAACTTGTGTTGGATTAGGTCCCGTGGTTTTTTTCCGATTTGGGTTTTCACGACAAAAAACATATATCTATCGTGTGATTGCTTTATTTTTTATACATGCGATTTTATTAGTGTGTGATTTATTAGATTGTTTAACAAAGGTTAATCAAACACGCCTCCAAGTAATTGTAAATTCAAGTAGATCAAAAATTTCATTATAACATGCAATCGATTAGAAATCATCAGTGGATAATATTGATTGTTTTGTTATGGGTTTACAATCTTTCATGGTTATAAAATTCTCGTGTTTTTACTTGTTGGACGGGTAATTTACAGTTTTGTCCTCACAAGTTCTTAATTTTGAATTTTATTAGTTTAGAGGTTACAAATCATTTTCTGAATATTGTCACCACTACTGTGAAGTACAATTAATGAGTTTGATATGATAATTGTAGGTGGGATTTTACTAGAAGGCTGGGCCGAACTCTCAAGCCCAAAAATGGATGAGTCCAAATATCTCCTGTAAAGCGAAGAGGTTAGAATGGGTCGACCCGTAATGGGCCGATCACACTCCGAAGATTAAGGTAGCAAGCTTAATCGATGAAGATGAATGAAAGTTGTCAATACGTGGAGTTAACTGTCCATCCCTGGCTCTAGGTGCCTTGGGTATTTATAGAACCTTTGAGGGAGTGTGTTCTGCATTGGCCTACTAGCAGGCTCTCATGGCCTGCTGGGTAGGCGTCATCATTGACGCCGCCTGATTATTCACAGGGTCTGGCGCACCGTCGTGGAGGATTCCGACTGACCGAACGTGCACGTTGACGTCGCATGGGCAGCCGCATGCGTATTTAATGCGAGTCAACTCTGCATTTAATGCGCAGAGACCGCTAGTGGTTTGGGCCCGCCTTTTGTGGTTTGGGTTGTGCTGCGAACGAGGTCGGCGGTCTGGCCTTCCCTCTAATTCTGATCTGGGCTAGCAAAGCAGCCCCAACTTTAATTTGTGCAGATTGGGCCTCATCCATTGGGTTGGGCTGGGGGTTATTCCCCCACAATTGCCCCCCAACCATTGTGTCATTTTGGATTCTGAAACAGCCAAGGGATGTAACGGTCACCCGACCACATAAATGGCGGGGATTTTAAAAAATTCAATGGTGGGGCGTTATTGAATCGACGACTGACGTGACGCTTCGGCAGAGCGTCATGATTAACGCCGTTTTACTGTGTACGAACCGACGGCTCTGGTGTGTATAAAAGTCCGATGCCCTAATCAGTTGGAAGACACTTGCTTTTTTTCCTTTGCCTTCTGAATAGCGTGTGCGTCAGCTGTTTCGGCACCCACCACTGTAAGTGTCTTTTGAGCCCGCAACTCCTTTGCTCTTCATTGTGTTCTGTGTTTTGACGGTTGCCCCCTGATGGCATCCCTTCTTCTTAAAATGTTAGATGGTCCGTCGGCCCTTGCCGCGTTTAGGGCTAGGTTTGAAGTCCTGGATGAAATCGGCTTAGAGTTGGTCGATCCTGAGGACTATCGCATGGGGGAGATCGAAAAAGGGGTGCCGTTCCCAGTCATTGCCATCGTAGAAGGGGGGCTTAGGTTTCCCCTCCACCCTCTTCTTCATAAATTCATAGTAAAAAATAAGGTATCGCCCTCCCAGTTAGCGTCGAACGTATATAGAATCTTCTTTGGCATGCTAGAAATAAATCGGCGCTTGGGGGTGAACCTGGGCCTTGCCAAACTGGACTACTGCTACACTCTTTGTAAAGTCGGAGGTAGTTACAAGGTTTACCTCCGGGTAGTAAAGAAGTCCTTAGAGTTAGTGAAGTGTCTGCCTTCCTCAGGGAAGGGCGTCGACGACGTTAGGGTCTGGGTAACCGGTCCATGGGAGTTCGGCAACCTTCCCGAGAAGGATAGACCGGCGATTCGATGCCCTAGAGTGCCCGTCGAACTAGGTTTGATGTCGAGCTCTCACACTGTGCGTCATTTTAAGTTTCAGTTTGTAGCCAAACTAACTCTTGAACTTTTTGCAGACACAAGGAAGCGGCAAAAGCTCGTGACTGGTTGGTCAACTCTGACGACCTTGACAAGGTCTTGAACTACGTCGGCGAAGGTCGACTAAGATACATAGCTCGGGTTGCACACATCTTGCTTTCCTACCCACTGCGATACTCAACTTTCGCTGCCGAGACGGGTGTCCCCCAGAGTGTACTTGCAAGATTAGCGGACAAAGGCGCCGAAGGGGACTTCGAGGAAATCCCTACTGGAATAGCGATCAAGAGGGCGCGCATCCCTACAGGCGTGACAGTTGCGGTTGCTCCTCCATCTGCATCACCTGGTGAAGAACGGCAAGAAGAGTGAACCAAATCACACAGCTCGGCGTCCACATCGTCACCGTACACTGTGGCTGACCGCCGAGTTGAGATTCCCACCGGAACAAGTGATTTGAGCCCATTCCCCGACGAAATGGACGACATGAGTCTAAAGGAAAGAATGTTTGCTCTTGCGGGACAGCCGCTAAAGTCGGCCACACCTACTCCTGCCGAAACTCCTCCAGCCGAGCTGGTGGTAACTCCCGTGGAGGAGGCCCCTCCCGTGCAACAGAGGCCAGAGACTCGACAACAAAGAAAGAGGAGGCCCGATGTCACTCCCACTCCAGCACCCAAAAAGCAGAAAGGCAAAGGCGCGGTGGACGAGGTCGGCGAGACTATGACCATCACTCCGGACATTCTCGGTCGTCCTATGACGACAGCAGATTCTATGATCGACCAGCCCGAGGTTGCGTTTGGTGTTATGAAGAGCGTCCTTCAGAAAAAGGACGTGGCGAAGCTGGGCGAAGCAAGCGACTCAGCCGTTTTTATGGGCGCTTTTCATGACTCGATACTGGTAAGTCGGCTCTGACTTTTTCGATGATTACAGACTTTTTAGACACTCGCCCTAAAAACGACCTTCTCCGATTTGTGTAGGGCTGTTTGAATTCCTTGGAGGCGATGACGCGCTTCCAAAAGCTTGCCGAGGTTCACCAGCAACTTATTGAAGAGCACGGCCGTTTGAAGCTCGAGTGGATCAAAGCGAATAAGGAGCGAATCACCTTCAGGAAACAGGTCGAGCAGGCTTCCACCGAGCTTTTGCTGATGAAAGCCAACTTTGAAAAGAGGGATAGGGATCTTGCCGACCTCGAGAGGAAGTTCGATGTGCAGTCCGTAGATCTGCACAACGCAAATGAGGAGGTGGAGACCCTTAAGACTGAAGTGGCCAAGCTGAAGGTGGAAGAAGAGGCCACACTGAAGAGAGGTGAAGAGAGGGGGGCCAAGCGTTTGGCCGAAGAGATGATGGACCTTAGTCGCACCATATTCCGACAGGGTTGGAATGGTGCCCTTGTCGTTGCAGAGCTGGATAAGGCCTTCGACGTGTGGGGTCTTTGCCCGGACTACTTTGATACTACCGAGGACGGCGTTGTCTGTCAGAAGAAAGTGCTGGCAAATGCCCAATACAGACGGGAGTTTATGTTAAAAGTCGCGGCCGAAGAAGCTACCGCTGAGAAGGAGAGGCTTGAAAATTTGAAGGCCGCAGCTGAACCCTCCGAGGATGTGGAAGAGATTTCGCCAGGGGCAACTACAGAGCCGGGGGGGAAGTCGACATAGCTTTTCTTTCTTTTTCTTAATTTTTGTAACCATTAATGCCTTTTAATGAGAAAAACTCGTTTTGTTGTTTATTACTAAATCTGCCTTATCTGATTTTTGCTATGAACTGAATCTGTTTCATCTGACTTTGCTGTTTACACTTGGTTTCTTTCCTGGCCTCCTTCGGCCGACCTGCCCAACCTGGACAGGACCAAGTATTTTGCACTTGGTTTTTGTTTTGGCCGTCCTGCCCAACTTGGACAGGACCAAGTATTTTGCACTTGGTTTTTGTTTTGGCCTTCTTTGGCCCACCTGCCCAACTTGGATAGGACCAAGTTTTTACACTTGGTTTTTATTTTGGCCTTCTTTAGCCGACCTGCCCAACTTGGACAGAACCAAGTTTTTACACTTGGTTTTTGTTTTGGCATTCTTTGGCCGACCTGCCCAACTTGGATAGGACCAAGTTTTTACTCTTGGTTTTTATTTTGGCCTTCTTTGGCCGACCTGCCCAACTTGGACAGGACCAAGTTTTTACACTTGGTTTTTATTTTGGCCTTCTTTGGCCGACTTGCCCAACTTGGACAGGACCAAGATTTTACACTTGGTTTTTGGGTTTCATAGAATGCTCAGAGTAGATTCAATTGAATAACTTCATTTTCATTGATTCTTCAGCAGAGCTTTACACATTTCATGGACTTTTACAGTGCATGGAGCTTTGTATTATTGGTAGAACTTTCTCAAGTTGGTCGCATTCCATGGTCGCGGCAATTGTCACCCTTCTTCGACGGTCTCCAGTCTGTATGCACCGATGTCGACCTAGGATGTGACCCTGTAGGGGCCTTCCCAGTTTGGGCCGAGCTTTCCATCTGCCTCCTTCTTGGTTGCTCCCAACACCTTTCGTAGGACTAGATCTCTTGAAGCAAAGTTTCTCGGGCGGACCCGCTTGTTATAAGAGCGTTTTAGCCTGATTAAGGCAGTTTCTCTTCTTTCTTCGACAAGATCCAGGTCTCTTGCAACCGTCTGGTCATTGACACCAATGTTAAAGGCTGCCGATCTGATCGTTGGTAGTCCGATCTCCAAGGGGATGATTGCCTCCACCCCGTATGCCAAGGAGAACGGCGTTTCTCCGGTGGACCTCCTTGGGGTTGTTCTGTAGGACCATAAAACATTGGGTAGCTCCTCTGTCCACTTCCCCTTGGCTTTTTCCAGTCGCTTCTTGACTCCGTTAAGCATGGTTTTATTTGAAATCTCGGCTTGCCCGTTGCATTGGGGGTAGGCCGGTGTTGAGTAATAGTTTCTGATCCCCAATCCTTCGCAAAATGATCTAAAGATGTTGCCATCGAACTGAGTGCCGTTATCTGATATAATGGCACGGGGAAACCCGAATCTGGTGACGATGCTTTTCTATACAAACCTTTTGGCATCAATTTCCCTGATGTTTGATAAAGGTTCCACTTCTACCCATTTGGTAAAGTAGTCAGTGGCCATGATGAGAAACCTTTTGTTGCTCGGAGCTCGAGGTAGAGGTCCGACAATGTCCAGTCCCCACTGAGTGAAAGGCCAAGGACTGGTGATGGTGGCAAGATCCTCGGCTGGCTGGTGGATGATGGGGGAAAACCTCTGACATTTGTCACACTTCAGGACGTACTGGGCTGCATCTTTCTGCATGTAAGGCCACCAGTATCCCTGCGAGATGGCTCGGTGTGCTATCGATCTTCCGCCGACATGACTTCCACATATCCCTTCGTGGATTTCGAACAAGACGCCCTGTACTTGGTCCGGATGGACGCAGTGTAAATACGGACCTGTAAAGGAACGTTTGTAAAGCTCCTTACTTGGTGACAGCCAATACCTGAGAGATGCATGCTTGATTCGCCGAGCTTCAGCCTTATCGTCTGGCAGCTGGTCTGTGTCAAGGTAAGAAATGATTGGGTCCATCCATGATGGTCCTAACTTTTCTGCTGTTAGGGCTTCCTCCTCCTCCCGAAAGATGCTGGGCTTGGCAAGGGTTTCTACGTTGATCGTCCTTTTCGAGCCAGATTTCAAAGCCGTGGCCAGAGTCACCAGGGCATCTGCATGTGAGTTATTGTCTCGGCTAATCTGTCGAAGCTTGTGGCTTTTAAATTGGCCAAGTAGTTCCTTGGCCTTTGCTAGGTACTGCGTCATTCTGTCGCTTTTTGCGACGTATTCCCCCGTGATTTGATTTACGACAAGTAAGGAGTCCGAATATATGACGATTTCAGGAATTCAAAGCTCAATGGCTTGACGTATTCCGGCAAGCAAGGCCTCGTATTCTGACTCATTATTGGAGGCAGTGAACTCCAGCTTGATGGCTTGCTCAATGGTTAGACCGTCAGGTGTGATGAGTACGACGCCTGATCCTGCCCCCCGGTCATTGAAAGCTCCGTCCACGTAGAGTTTCCAATGATCAGATTGTTCCCAAAGGTCCAGGGGGAGTTCGTGTTGCGGTTGGCCAGTTGCTGGGGTCTGTTATACTTTTGGTGGTATCTCGATAGAGAACTCGGCAACAAAGTCTGCAAGAACTTGCCCCTTCACTGCCGATCTAGGTTGGAACCTGATATCAAACTCCCCTAATTCCACGACCCATTTTGCAATTCTTCCTGAGAAATCGGCCTTCCTTAGAAAAGGTTTGAGCTGGAGGTTAGTGAGAACATTGATGGTGTGAGTTCTGAAGTAATGCACCAACTTATGGGATGCCACTATCAGTGCGAGTGTCAGCTTTTAGAGGGGTAGGTACTTGCTCTTGGCACCAAAAAGGGTTTTGCTGACGTAATAGACCAGGAATTGTTGCCGGTTTTCTTGCCTGAGTAGGACCGTGCTGACTGCATGGTCTGATACTGCAAGGTAGAGGAAGAGTTCCTCGTGTTGGACAGGGGTGAAGAGCAGGGGTGGTTTGGTTAGGTAGGTTTTTAGATCGGCAAGGGCAGAGTCACACTCTGGGGTCCACTCAAACCGTTCCTGTTTCTTTAGGAGCTGGAAGAAGGGTCGGCACCTGTCCGATGAACGGCTGATGAATCTGTTGATTGCAGCGGCCATTCCTGTCAATCTCTGAACCTCTTTGGCATTCCTTAGAGCGTGAATGCTTTGAATTGCACTAATCTGCCGTGGGTCCACTTCAATGCCTCGATGCGTGACCAGGAATCCCAGAAACTTGCCTGAGCCGACCCCGAAGACACATTTTGAAGCGTTCAACCGCATTTTGTAGTCTTTTAGGATACAGAATACCTCCTTTAGGTCCACCAAGTGGGTGTTGCTCAGTTTGCTTTTTACCACCATGTCATCGATGTAGACCTCGACAGTTCTGCCGAGCTGCGTCTTGAACATCTTTGTGACCAGTCGCTGATACGTAGCTCCAGCGTTCTTCAGGCCAAAGGGCATAACTCTATAGCAGTAAATACCCCTTGGAGTGATGAAGGCCGTCTTCTCTTGGTCGTCGGGGTGAAGTGGGATCTGGTGGTATCCTCGGTAAGCATCCAGGAAACTCATCCTTTCGAAGCCGGCGGTTGCGTCCACAAGCTAGTCAATTTTGGGCAGGGGGAATGGATCTTTGGGGCATGCCCTGTTGAGATCAGTGAAGTCCACACAGACCCTCCACTTACCGTCTTTCTTTTTCACAACCACGGTGTTTGATAGCCAGCTTGGGTAGTTGATCTCTCGAATGGCTCCAGCTTCCAAAAGCTTCTCCATTTCCTCCAAGATAACGTCCACATGCTGGGTAGCTGCCCTTCTCCCCTTTTGGACAACAGGTCGGCAATTTGGGTTAACATTGAGGCAATGACAGGCGACGTCAGCGCCGATCCCTGGCATGTTGTAAGGGGTCCAGGCGAACACTTCTAGGAAGTTTGTCACCAACTCGATGAGGGATTTTTCCTTTAGTTTGGACAGAAAGGTGCCGATGACGAAGTATTTTTCTCCTCGCCGATCAATGTATATCTTCTTCAGGTCTTTCACAGCTTTATTCTCGGGTGTCTATCCCACGTCATCAATTGTGGGGGTGTCTTCATGCAGCTCCATCATCTGCACTTTCTCAAGCTTTGTCTTTGTCACACATGCCGTTAGGAAACATTGTTTGGCGGCCACTTGGTCTCCCCTGATTTCTCCAACACCCGCCGGGGTCGGAAACCGAAGCAGCTGATGGTATGACGACGGAATGGCCTTCATGAGGTGCAACCAGGTTTGTCCCATGATGGCATTGTAAGGGGAGGGTACGTTAACTACTAGGAATTCGGTCTGCAATGTGATCCCGCCAGCTGTTATCGGAATCGTCACCTTTCCCATTGGCCAAACTGGGTCTGAGCTGAATCTAACCAGTGGGTTAAGTGATTGTTGGAGGTCGGACTCGTTCAGTCCTAACTGTTTGAAGAGACTGTAGTATATAATTTCGGACGAGCTCCCCTGGTCAATGAGCAATCTTCTAACGTCACAGTTCGCCATTCTTAACGTAACCACCAAGGCATCGTTATGAGGGGTCTGCACTCCTACGAGATCCTCATCGGTGAAAGAAATTGGTACATGGCCACTGCCGACTTTTGCTTTCTTGCTGGGTTGTTGTATCTGCAGCACTTCCCTTAGGTGCGCCGCTTTTTGCATCTCGGCTCGGTACCTATGTGGGTCGACGGTTGACGACTCAGCCGAACCGTGCAACACATTGATTACCCGTACCGGTCTTGATTCTGGTTCTTTCCGAGCTGTGTCTTCTACCCGCGGTTGCTCGGCTTCATTCTTCGTCTTCTCTCGATCGATGAATTGATCGAGGTGGCCTGCTTTGGCCAAGTCCTCCAAGTGAGTTTTCAGATGCCGACATTGCTCCATCTTATGTCCCTTCTCGCGGTGGTATGAACAGAATCTCTTCTGGTCTCGGGTCGCTGGGTCTCCTCCCAACTTTGGCGGCCATTTGAAGAAGGGCTTATCACGGATCTGGGGCAATATTTTATAGATGGGGTCCTTAAAGACTGTATAGACCCCCTCAGTTACCCTTTTTCCTCGGCCGATATCTTCTGACCGAGGCTTCTTGGCATCCTTCTTACTTGTCTTTTCGGCTGCAGCGCCGGCCTTGGTCGATGCTACTTGAGGTATGTTTTCGTCCAACCGTGCATAGCGCTCGATTCTGAGCATTAGCTCCTGTATCATGAGGGATGGTTTCTTCATTAAGGATTGTCGCAAGCGATGCTCCCTGGGAAGGCCAATCTTGAACTGAGTTACAGCTAATTGCTCGCTGCACTCGTCAATTTCGTTATAAGCTTCCCAGTAGCGTCGGGCGTATGCTCGCAATCCTTCTCCTTCCTCTTTTCGCAATATCAGCAAGAAGTCAACCTCCTTTGGTTGTAAGCTGTTTGCTATAAAACGAGCTGTAAAAAGCTCAGCTAGTTGCCTCCAGCTAGAAACGGACTTACGTGGCAATTTGTCGAACCACCGTAAGGCCACACTTCCCAGACTGGAGGGGAAGATTCGACACATTAGCATCTGGTCACTGCACTACACTACCATGAGCTGTTTGTAATGCCGAACATGGTTAATTGGGTCGGACTTCCCGTCATAGAGGGTGAACTTTGGTGGGGTGAATTTTCGAGGAATTGGATGGGATTCAATCTCCTCAGTGAATGGCGTGGATGCAATTTGATCAAGGGCCTTTCTCATCAGGTCATGGGTTGTGCGCTCCTTAGTTTGTTGCCTTCTATCCTCCTGCTTTTCGTTGTACCACTTCTCCCAGTCTTCTTTCCGCCGATCTCTTTCAGCTGGACTGTTATTCGGCGGAGTTTTTCTCCTTTCCCTCCGCCGACCTGTGCGCCTGTTAACGCAACGCCCGGTACTAGGGGTGTAACTTCCCCTTGCCGGCGGCGCTGGTTGATCCCTGGTGCCAACAACCTGCTCCCGATATGGAGACCCTTCTCTCCCACTCCCATTTCTGCCAGAGAATGCCTCCCTTATGGCCCGCACTTGGAAGGTGAGGTAGGCTATCTCTTCTCCGCGCCTCCGAATTTCCCTCTCTGCTGCACAGAGCGTATCCTCACTCGAGACCCGCCCACTGGAGGGTGACGGGGCCAGGTTCCGAGGATGGTTCCTGCAAAAATTTTTGTCCCTGACATAGCCCGTATCCCTCCGCATTTCATCCGGTGCTTCCTGGTGGCTTTCAGCGGGTGTGCGTATCTCCGACCTTAGTGTTCTCTTTCTTTGCCGATCTGCTGCTGTAGATTGGCAATGTGCCGAGTTGGTCGAGTCTCTACTGGAGGAGGCTCCGAAGCCTCTCCCGTCGTGGTTTTCTCCCCTACATCTCCGGTTGTCTAGACTCATAGTTTTTCTAAGCCTTCCCACAGACGGCGCCAATTGTAGGTGGGATTTTACTGGAAGGCTGGGCCGAACTCTTAAGCCCAAAAATGGATGAGTCCAAATATCTCCTGCAAGACGAAGAGGTTAGAATGGGTCGACCCGTAATGGGCCGATCACACTCCGAAGATTAAGTTAGCAAGCTTAATCGATGAAGATGAATGAAAGTTGTCAATACGTGGAGTTAACTGTCCATTCCTAGCTCTCGGTGCCTTGGGTATTTATAGAACCTTTGAGGGAGTGTGTTCTGCCTTGGCCTACTAGCAGGCTCTCATGGCCTACTGGGTAGGCGTCATCATTGACGCCGCCTAATTATTCACAGGGTCTGGCGTACCGTCGTGGAGGATTTCGGCTGACCGGACGTGCACGTTGACGTCGCGTGGGCAGCCGCATGCGTATTTAATGCGAGTCAACTCTGCATTTAATACGCAGAGACCGCTAGCGGTTTGGGCCCGCTTTTCGTGGTTTGGGCTGTGCTGCGAAGGAGGTCGGCGGTCTGGCCTTCCCACTAATTCTGATCTGGGCTAGCAAAGCAGCCCCAACTTTAATTTGCGCAGATTGGGCCTCATCCATTGGGTTGGGCCAGGGGTTATTCCCCCACAATAATAATCTGAATTTTAGTGGAGCAAAGCACAAAATTCAAACCCCAACAAAGATAAAAATAAATAAGTAAATCGCATTGTAATTTCCTAACACTTTATTTGTAAGTAAATGAGGGGTTAGAAGTTCCTATTCAGTTACAATTTTTTTTTTCTTTTTTCATATTCTCGGAAACACTAAAAATTGTAAATTTCTTGTTTTTTATGTTCTCAAAAATAAAAAAATGAAACCATTGAGAACACCATCCTTTTCACATCCTTTTCATTTTTCTTGTTAATGAAAATAGTTTTGAAAACTCAAAAACACCTTATTCTAATTAGCAACTAAAGAAGTGAAAATTATAAACTTCGGTTCCAAGTAATTTGGTAAAATTTGATTCCAACGAATGGTAGCTTTTCAAAGCTGATCACTATTTTTTTTGAGGCAGAGACTCTGGATAGAGTCATAATGTGAACACATAATCGTCTTGCTAACTTAGATATATATGATACATTAATTTGCTTTGAATTGTTTTAAAAGGAGAGTGCTCTTCCTGGATGCCAAACAGATGCTTCCAAGCAAGCTCGTGCTTATGAAAGAACTTTCTACTGTGCAATGTCATTAAATTTGAGATGAAAGCGTGTTTAGCAAAAGAATTCATTCGACCAAATACCATGAGAGGTGTGGAATTTACTGCCCTCCAGCTCATGAATGACCTCTTATCGCAATGGACATATCAATACAATATATGAAATTAAATGGCGCATAGCAACAGTTCAACAATAAAAAAAACAACTAAAAATATTTGGTTTTGACGTTTTGTAAAAACACGTGACCTACAATTATCGAACGGCCACAAGAGATAGAGGAGGTGGTTGAGATGCTTTCTTTTCCGACAGCATTTTTGACAGTCAACAAATGGCAGATTAATGGAGGGGAGAATTTTTAGCTAAATACTAAAAAATAAGGAAGGTCAGTGTAAATTCAAATGGTTGAGAAAAGTCTATCTATTTATACAAATATGTCCAACGGAGGTCTCCGTAATTTACCCTTTAATTAAATATTTGCCACTCCCTATTCTCTCAATTGCCATTTGCCATATATTATTACGTATATATATATATATATAATCTTTCTCAGAAACCCTAGTCAATTCAAGTGGGTTCGTTCATACGCTCCACCACTTTCATCAATCACAGCCCACATGACTGCACATAATTGATTTTGATTGGTTGTAGCAGTTGCTTAATCTTCACGACAAACAACGTACGAAAAATATCTGCTCAACAACGTTGGCACCTCAGCTGCTGCATAGGATAGAGCCGGTCGACCAGGCGTCCCTAGTTTACTTTCCAGCTAAGCAAAGTGAAATATGGAGCTGTTAATTAGTTGTATATGTCTTTACACTAAACTTCACAGAGTGAAATGGAGAAGTCTGGAAGTTCTTGAATATGAAAATATAGTAAAACAGATTTGTTTTCACAAAACTTTTTTATAGTCAACCAACAAAAATTGATAAGGGTTAGTACAAAGAATTCTTGCAAAATAGGTAGTTTCCAAGAATTAGTAGATTTATAGTTGCAAAAATGGCACTTAATTTTCATCTAAACAGGACAAATTATTGCCTACCTCTCAAAAAAACTATGGTCTTTCTTGTTTGGTAAGTTATAAGATACTCTTGAAACATCACGTCACTCTTATTTTATTTTTCACAAAATGAGAGGCCCCTTCCTTATTAGATTACTGACTTGTTCTTTTCACGCTCACCGCAATGCAGGTGCTTGTAGTTTAAGTGGGGGTACTCCCACTATCGTGTTCTCCCATGAAACCTGTGTCAATTTAGTAATAGAAATGAGTAGAGTTTAGAAACATATTCAAATTGCAACCACAAATCAAGAGTGAAATCGATTGCTATGTTAGCTAAAATTGACTGAAAATCTTTTAGTATTTAAGGGTTTGGTTTACTAACAACTAGGCAAACAATTGAAATGAAATTGAAACCTTCAACTTGATTCTAGCTAAAGTCAATTGATAATTATGAACATTCTACTACAACAATCACAATTATAACTAAATTAACTCTTAATTTAACCGGAATTCCAAATGAGCACAAGTAGAGATTTAATTTGATTAAAAAAAAAAGAAAGGTTTGGATTCAAATGTTCCAATCTACTAATTCTAGCACGAAATTTGAAAGGGAGAGTTTGGGTTAACTCAAATCAAGAACCGTCCAAAGGCTCTTGATTCGAAAAGTTTAGCTTTGAAATTTTATGGATCTCTAATTATTTTGGAATTAAGTTTTATCACAATTTATGGGTTTTTTAGAAATAAATCACATGTTATTAACTATGATTATAGATCTAAGATTTCTACAATAATTAATTCCAATATAATTAGAGAAAAAATATGCAAAATAGATATTCAACAAGATTCAAGAACTCCCCTTTCATTTTTCATGCATTCCTTGGTAGATCTTCACATTTGTTCCCAACGATGAGTTTAGCTTGAAGATTCCATGGTTGAGAGCTTTTCAAAGTGTAGAGACAACATCTTGACTTTAAATCAAAAGTGAATATATATTGAAATATAGAAAATGTGAAAGATTACACCAAATCAACACTAGAAATCTATCTAAAATACTTCCCAAAGTCCTAGATACAACAAAGTAAAGTAAATCTAAGCAAAATACATGATTTTCCCCTAATCTCCCTCTCTATCCACAACTCTAAACCTAAAATCTAACTTTTTTCCCTTTTTGCTTTGACTGCTGGGTTGTAGGGCAAACTGCGCTCACCGTTCGAAGTACGTCCAAAGTACGTCCGATATGCATCCGGACGCACTGTCCGAACGGTGCCATAACCGTTCGGACGGTCTTTGAACGAGAAAACTCGACTTTGTATTTCTTCGAACGGAAAAAGACGACTCTGTGATAGCTTAGAACGGGATATATCAACTCTGGAACGGCTTTGGACGGGAAATATCAACTCTGGAACTCCAATCTCCGTCGTAGCGTCCGAACGATAATTCGCTCGTCTGAACAGGGCGTCCGAACGGTCTAGGCGTCCGAATGGTCTTTTGTCCGTCCGAACGCACCATCCGAATTGTCCGTCCAGATGAACTTCTTTTCTTTGAGCCCCTTTTTCCACTATTTTAACACCAAAAACTTACAATACATATAAAAAACACTTTAAATCAGTTTATTACTAAAAATCTATTCTAATACTCATATAGAGGCTTTCAAAAACTTAATTATGGGACAAAAATTACACTTTTAGAGTGAAATCAATTACTCCTCTAAGTTCAGTTTGAGATTCACACATACACACACACACACATATATATATATATATAGAGAGAGAGAGAGAGAGAGAGAGAGAGAGAGAGAGAGAGAGAGAGAGAGAGAGAGAGAGAGTTGAACAATTGAAGAAATTGTGTTAGTATGGTAGAAGATAATTAATTGCAGGCTTCTGAATCCATTAATCGCAGAAGATAATAAGCATGATAGGAGTCACGTGCTGATCATTTTTTACAAAATTTTGAAGATGAAATTCTTTGCAAAATATACTCCGTTGCAAAATTTCTTCCTTTTATCTTTTTTATTATATCGATCTTGGAAGAATTACCAGGCTTTCGTTAGAGATCAAGCTTTCCAACGGCGCTGGTTTGAAAATTCTTATTCCAATATCATAAATTTCTAGGAGTTGAAAGAAGACTCTTTACAATTCGATCGACCTTTGAACCCAAATCCATAAAAAAGATTGAATTATATTGGAGGTTTTACCATTAGTTGTAATATGGTGTAAAATCACATCGTATCCAATTAGGGACATCAATAACATCGAATTTAGTGTTAAAGATGAATATGTCCTTCCAAGATCACTATCCACAAGCAGCTAGAAGGCATGAGCAAAGGAACAACTTACATACTAACACAAATCTCTGTGGCAACCTAACTATTTCACTTAATATATAATACCATTTATTCCGTTTATTTTATTTATACAAGATGTAATGTCATTTGTTGTATTTTTTTATCATAAAAAGGAGTTTTTACCCCCCAAAAAAATTAGAATATTACCGATTTGGATCATCTTCGTTTCATGGTTAATTAATTAATTAAAAAAAAAAGAAGAAGGAAGAAAAGAAAGAAAGAAAGAAAGAAAGAAAAGTTGTCCTAATTTCCAATGCTTTTATTGTTTGCCTCTATTACAATATTCTGTGCAGTAAGTTTATCTTAGGAGATTATTGAATTTGCTCTAGTTAGTATAGCGCTCTGAAAAAAGGCCATGGACATTGTTGAACTTGATTCTTCTAACAGACGCTTCCTTGGAGATGTCATCAAACCCTTGCTTCGAAAACATTTACTGGTTTTCTTTTGTCTTTATTTATCAAAAGATAGAAGGAAAGATGAAAAAAATAAAAATAAAAATTACTACTTTCACTGTTTTATTTTGATATTGAGCTTCTCAAGTTCTGAATCCTTCTTTCTTTTTTGTTACCACCAGTTTATCCCCTGATGCCTAGTACCTTACCTTCTGGTATTTGATGATAAAGAGAAAATGATGGTCTGCGAACCATACATAGTACATACCACGTGAGTATCCTTGTAAGAATGTAACTAGAGTGTAGAAAATACTGTATATATATATATATATATAGATAGATATAGATATATGTGGCCAGATAGTTCAAAGTAGAACAAAAATAAAATATTTTATTTGATCAGGGTACATGAAGATTGGTTAGAATGGCAAGTAAAAATCAGAAATTATCTTCATTCTCATTGCAAATAATATGAAGTGGAGGAGGAGCTTTTCGTGTGGTCTCAATTTTCACTTTCTGATTAGCAGCTAAGGCTTTGCGCGAAGTGAAAATTATAAACCTCGGTTACGAGTAATTAAGTGATAAAATTTGATTGCAACGAATGGGAGCTTTACAGTGTTGATCACTCTTCTTTTTTGAGGCAATTAAAGACTGGATAGTGTCACAATGTGAACACATAACTGTCTGGTTACCTAATTCTTTATTCTCTTACTAGTTGCTGATAACCAGGCAGAGTATTATGTCGAGGACATGCATTCATATAAGATGCATGTAGATGCCTGCATGCATACGTACATATACAGGCAGACTATATATATACACATATGTATGTATGTATTACAAGGGTGAATGCTCCTCCTAGATGCCAAACAGATGCTTCTGCAGCTATCATACTTCAAGCAAGTTCTTGTGAAAGAACTTTCAATTGTGCAATGTCATTAAAATTAAGATGAAAGCGTGTTTAGCACGAGAATCCATTAGACCAAATATCATGATTTTTGGAATTAAATGGCGCATAGCACCAATTTAATGAACAATTAAAGCAACAAGCATAAGCTTTTCCTTTCCTACCCCGCACGTAGAAAGTTCATTTTTTTTTTTTTTTTTAACATAGGAAGTTCTTTCTTTACACATAAAATGACTGAAAATAATATGCTTCTCAATGTAAAGCAAAATTATTCCATCAAATAATTCCGTTTTACTTTTTGTTTTTCTTTCAACTAGAAGAGAAAAAAAAAGGTCAATTGGTCTATCAGAAAAGAGTTATGGTCAAGGCACTAGTTAAAGGTTTGATTAATCCACCTCAAACAAGAAATTTTTACATAGATATGAACCTACATAGCTAGCAACAATTGCTTTGATTGAACAAAAAAGATACTTTCAAGGATGTTAGTACTTAAATCTTGTTTCCTTACAATTCTTTTATTAATACAACTAATAAGGCTAAGGGCATTACCCTAGCTTCCAAAAATTCCATACTTAAATAGTTTAGCACTATTAACTTGATACTAACATTTTATCAGTAATTAAGTTTTAACTTTATAAGACAGACCTTAGTTTTAGTGAGCCGATATTAGATTTTTCTTGAGTTTACGAAACGTTTCAGTTGATAGTAATCAATTTCAGTGGTGGTGGACACTGCTTTCGTTAATTTATCAAACAACAATGAAGTAGGAAACTAAGCACGAAGTTATTACACAATCAAAGCCTTTTCCATCTCACAGTCTGCTACAAAACCTGGGTAGCCCATACATAAAAGTCACATAGCAAAAGGATGGATAAGCTCTAGTTTTTAACTTAAAAAGACATTAAAATTAAGATAGCGGCATGACAGTCTTTTTATTTCACACTAAAACCAGGGCACTTAGAATTTATAACACACCAAATCCGGAGGGGTCATCGCTATACTCGCCTGCAAGGCCACAGCAACGGAAAGCCATAAGGCTGCAAGTCACACAATAAGAGTAAAAATTAGAATTTTGGAAAGATCTTGATAGGCACAGATAGACATAAATATAGATATGGATACATATAACAAAAAGTATATATGTACTTAGGGAAGAAAATAGAACTGTAAAGAACATACCATCCCTCGAGGAAACCAGGTTCCCTCCTTGGTGGTGGCGGTGACGGTGGTGGTGGAGCAGTGATCGCTCCCAAAAAGGGTGATGCTTAACCGCAAGTGCACGGTCGCGATGTAATAATAATTTCTCGTAAGTACGGGGTCGATCCCACAAGGAAGATGGTTTACGTAAATAGAAAACTTACCGTGGATAAAAAATCTTAAGAAAAACACTGCAATAAACAAAAATCTGATTTTAGGTTGAGAAAAGATTTGTTATCTAATTTAAACTAAGAAATAAGAAGTCTCGAAATCAATTGTTCCAACCAATTGCGTCTCTTAGAATCCCAAAGGAGGTAATTTAATAACTCAAATCTTTCGACTACGTCGCGAGTCTTAGATTCGGAAGATTTAGCTTTAAAACCAATAGTTCTTTCAATCTTCAACTTCTAGAATAGATCGGGTTGTTATAATCAAGGACGTGCATCATCGATTCGTGCAGCGCATATACTGAATCCAACTCATGCATAAACATTACAAGGCAGCGTATATACTGAGTGTGGTATTCACACATAAGCGTTACCGAACATAATAGGACGCCCAGGTTTTCGAAAGTATCTAGAACAAAGAAGAAGGAGAAGAAGAAGAATCAAGAAGATATAGCAATGAATTCAACCTTACCTCCATTGTTCATCCTCGATCCCCAATCAATCTTCACAATTGATCCCGAGTCAAAAAACTTAGCCTCTCATGGCCATGGAAAACAATTAACTATGTATTGAAAGCTTTCTAGAACATAAAAACTATAAACGAACTACAAATGTTGAACTAATTACAAAAACTATGGATTCTTGAACAAAATCTTGAATTAAAGCAATAAAACTTGAATTTAATGAAAGTATTTACAAGAATAATGAAAAACCTAGTTACTCCTATGAATCTAGACTAAAAAGTAGTAAAAACCCTAAAGAAATCGTCCTCCTTCTCCAGAAAATCGAAGGGATATATATAGAGATCGCAAGCAGAGTCCTAATAGGAATAGGAAAATTCGCCCAAAAATCTTTCTTAGAGTTCGAACCCTAACAGAGGAGTTCGAACCCTCAGAACCTTGTTTCTCTTTTTTTTCTTCTTAGAGTTCAAACTCTAGCAGAGGAGTTCGAACCCTCAGTTTAATTTTTCTATGTTTCTTCTTATAGTTCAAACTCCTCTTTTCCCTTATAATTAGGGTTCGAACCCTAAGCCTGCATATGCTTCTTTTAAGTGTCCAGCCTCTGAGAGTTCAAACCCTCATATGGGAGTTCGAACCCTAAGGCCAAAATACTATTTTTCTTCACTTTTTACCAGCCACCTGACACGCCTCCTGATGTGCTTCAACTGGAGCCACTCCGCAAGGGTACGGAGGTCGTGCTTGTAGTAAAACCGGAGGATCCGGTGTCGTTCTCTCCCAAGGAAATTCTGCAAATATAGCAACAAAGCTCAACTAGCACGGGTACTTATCTTAATGGATTGCAAATGAAAATTCTTAACATAAAAGAGACCGAAAATATGTTGGTTTTGAGATGATGATGGTTATATGCTTCATACAATAATTTAGTGACTATGAAAGACAACAAAAGCTAGTTTTATGTAATTAAGGAGAAAAGCTTGGACATGGTTGTTTTGATCCACCAATTCACAACAAGGGTTTCCAATGAGAGGTTTATAACTCAAATCAAGAATCACACCTTGGATTCTTGATTCGGAAAATGTCGACTATAAAAATGTGGGTTTTGTTTGATTGAGCATAGAGAGGGAACATATAATTGGTACCCTAGAATCAAACCTTAAACATGTGCAATACCTATACCAAATATTGATTTGTGCATAAATATTACCAAAGGGTTATGAATCTAAGTTTTTCTAATGAATCTCATGCTAAATCAAATGAAACCATATAATTTTAAGGATATGACTTTGAAGTTCATACAACCCATTTTCAACCCTTTGAAGATCCTTGGTGGATCTTCACAACCACATCCAAGGGGTGTTTAGCTACTAGAATCCATGTTAACTAACATAAAAGGAGACAAATCTACCATTAAACTATAAGAAACTAGTGTTTGGTTGCCAAGAAAATGAGAGAAAGTGCCAAGAAAATGATGGAAAGTTGCTAGAAAAGGTGGAAAATCATTCACTTCATATACATATCAAACATTCACTTACAATGATCCAAAAGCAATAAATGACATTAAATACAAAGCATTAAGAGTAGATTTAACTAAAAACCTTACAAGATAACAAAAATCCACTTTTTGGAGCCTTCTTCCCATCCAAACTCTACAGAAAATGACCTATATCCCTTTTTGTCTCGAACAAAAGCTTTTATACTCTGCAGAAAAACAGAGCCTGTACACACCGATCGATCGGTGACCGACCAATCGATCGCCCGATCGAACGGTCAGGGCGATCGAACGCCCGATCGATCTCAAAACCGACCCCTCTGAAGTTTGCTTCTGTGTCGTCTGTTGAGAGAATTTCGACATCACCGATCGATCACAAAAACGCCCTCTCTGAAGTTTGCTGCAGAAGGTTGAACAGAGCATCACCGATCGATTGCAGGATCACCGATCGATCGGCCGATCGAACGTTCCGTGGACCGTTCGATCGGGCGATCGATCGGTCATACTCAAGATTGCCCATTTGCCTTAGTTTAAGCTCCAAATCCTACAAAAAGTGTACAAAAAGAGTTTTAACGCGTTTTAGGAGTTAGAATACTAAATTAACACTAAATTTAACTAATCAACTAACAATTTAAGCCAAAAGATTACTATTTCTACGAGTAATCACCACCGTTCGAACTCTCGTTTCCTTCTTGTTTCCACCGTTCGAACTCCCAGTGCATTTTTCTATACTTTTCAGTTATCTTCCCTTATCTTTTGCAGCTCAATTCAAGGCTTTTGGAGTCCCTTTCTCGGAATGCTCGTTAGACGTGAACTTGTATAACTTTGCAAAATCCTTCCAATGGCGCATCCTTCATTCCATTCCGAGCTACAGATGATAAGTTGCATGTTTCCTAAGACAAATCCCAACAACGGCCCTCGATATGCGTACCCGCACTCTAGATCACTTTTATGGCTCCAAATCCTCTTCTTTATCAACATTTACCTGCAATGAACTCAAAATACGACTCTCAGTACAATATACACTAAAGAAGGCATAATTAACCTAATTTGCAGCTAACTTAGGTCAGTTTAGCTACATTGAACTGCACTTATACAGCTCAATCAAGCAGCAGGATACTGGGGTGGTGGTGCCATCACTGGGGGCCTTTGATAACAACCTACATCAAAAATCATCTTCGATAAGAACTATTAGGCTGCAGAAGGAGTAAAAATATAGGAGTGTAATTACATTGCTACCCATTGATATTTTTGCAGCATCCTCTAAATCATTTACCTCATGTCAAAAGAAGACGTAGAAAATCCCAATAGAAAAATGAAAAAGAGATTCAATGTAATTACAACTCATTGGATGCAGAGAATATCTGAATTTTGTTTTTAACTAACAAGTAGAAAAGCAATGAAAGAATAAAATTTTAAGTACTTAAAAAAAGAATCAAAAGAATCTAATAGCTTACACTAAAGTAATTTATCATTCCTCCACCCAAAGAGAAAAACCTGCTTCTTTACTTACATCCAAAATGTACCAAATATGGGGGGAGAGAGAGAGAGAGAGAGAGGATCTTAGAACTTCATGTTACATAACAAGTCCTTAGGATCATGTAATCATGGAAGAGTCTACTAAATCTTTGTATTGGTGCCAACAAAAAAAAAATATTGTCAAAGAATTCTTCATGGTTGATTGCACTTCAAAAGTGTGATTTATGGCCGCTAACTGACCTTAGTTAGTTGTAGAATAGGTTACTTATGTCGTTGTTAGTATACATTGTGCTAAGAGCAGTATTTTGAATCCATTGTAGATAAACATGCCTAAACGAGTTGAATTGAAGTCCTTAAAGCGATTCGGGATTATGGATACAAAGACCGAGGATCAATGATGAGAGTATTCTGAAGAGCATTGTGGGAAAGACTTCATAAAAATGAGCACTGGAAGCTTGAAGAGTGGATACAAGGATGTATATAAGAGAAAGTAAACAACACCAAGAAAAGGTGTATCCAACATCAGGACGCCGTCCGGACGATGATGACAGAGCGTTCGAACGCCGTTTGGACGTTAAACACAGAGGCCAACTTCAGAGACTTGATATTGATGTTGCGGATGCCGTCCGGACGTTGCGCGAAGGATTTCTCACTTATTTGTTGGTAACGTCCGGACGTTCCAAAATGAACTGTCTTTAACGTCCGAACGTTGATCTTGTTGATTATACCCTAAAAGTGTAATCATAGACTTTTAATTCGCACTTTGTTAGACTTTTATTATAATTAATTGTCTTATTTTAGTTAGATATTTGTTTGAATATGTTTTTTTATGTGTTTTGTAGGTTATATAAGCTAATAAAGGCAAAAAGAAAGCAAGAATAATCAAAACAGGTTCAAGGCGAATAATTTGTTCATGAAAATTCATACTTGTCTCGGTATTTCGGCCATATCTTTTTACTCCAATATCCGATTGAGCTGATTTTTGTGCCATTGGAAAGAAGACTTCAAGAGCTACAATTTATTCTCTAATGTTCATCGGCTGAATCGACCTCTATGGTGGTCAAAATCAAGCTTCAAAGTGGAGGGATGAATAGTACCCGATCGATTGGTTTGGCTCTGATACCATAACTAACCCAGGTAGTAAGTGAAAGCAATTAAAACCGGCCAATAAGGCGGTATAATCATAAAATAAAAGAAGATGATTAGTAAGCCTCAACGATTTATAGGCACGCCCAGAGGGTCAACCAGACGTTGTTTGCGGCTTACAACAAATAATAAATAATGAAAGCAATTAAAACCAGCCAATAAGGCGGTATAATCATAGAATAAAAGAAGATAATGAACAAGCAGATAATTATTAATACTAGATTTTGCAGCATTGAATCTTGAAATTGAAATTGAAAATTGAAAATAAAATTACATAAACAAATTGAAAATTACATAAACATTTGAAGATTACCAGGTAATATCTGGAAATCACTGATACTTGAACTTGAGATCTTGATTACAGAAGAATTCTAGAGAGAGAGAGACAGAGGTTGGACTCAAAACTTGGCCTGCTCTCCAAATGGGAGAGTCAATGCTTAAATAGACAGAAAAGGAAAATTGGGACTGTTGAAATAGTGTCGGTTTGTCGGTTGCCAGACTGGAACTGTTGAAACAGGAACTGTCGGTGGCCGAAAGTTGTTCGTCTCTTGTGAATAGTGAATAGTGAACAGTAAAAGTCGCTTTTACTGTAGCAGTGTTGACTTTTGCTGGAATTTGTACTGTAGCAGTGTTGACTTTTGCTGAAATTTGTCGGAAGAGCGCCGAAAGTTGATGGCTTGATCAGTGGGGTGTCTGTCTTGCTTTGATCACCTCTTGTCGACTTTTGGAGCGAGTTTTGACTGGAGTGAAAATGCCAAAACAGTCATCTTCATTATCTTGGGCAAGATCTGTAGAAGATACTTGAGAATCTTGATCTGGGTTGGATGGAGAAGCCTCATCATCACTATCAGAGAGAGATGATAAGGTTTCAAGCAAGTGTTGGCGAAGTTCCTTCTTGGATTTGGCTGCAGCTAATTGAGGAATTAATTGGCTACGATTGAGGAGAAATTGGGGATCAGATGCCATAGCAATGGCTGGGTGTTGTTGGAAGAATTTGTGGACTGTTTGAGAGGTGATAGTTTGGGCGGCCGGCCAATTATCCCACCATTTGACCTGAAAGCTTCGGGCAAGATAGGAAAAGGAATTTTGAGAAATAATGGTATAGTTCCAAGCACAAATCCATGGAATAGAAAATTGAATCATAAAGGGTAAAATGCAAGGGAATTTGGATAAAGCCCGATCAGTTTTGAATTGGGTTTGATAAAGTAGGAATGCTTCATGGATAGATGGAGGAAAAATTTGAGGTACGGACCCAAAGTGAGTCCACCAGGAAAAGAACCAATTTGGAAAAATGAAAGGAAAGTCCTTTTTGAAGGTAAACATCCAAGAGTGACTAAATTTGGGATTTTGAAAAAAGAAGGTATTGAACCAGGCTTGCTGGTAATCATAATAATTGAAAGTAGGAGGGTCGTAAACTTCCGAAAAACGGCGGGGACGGAGAGGATGAGGCCCCCATTGTTCTTGGGTTAAGATTTGGTTAATGTAAACAGTAGAATAGGCAATGTGGGTTTGATCAGGATTATAATGATTTTTGAGGGAAATGGAATCAGTTTCAATGAGGATAAATTCATAAAATTGTTGGGTATGTAAATGGGAGATTTGGAGAAAGTGTGTGTTCGGGGCAAACACTCTAGGAGGAATTTGAAATGGATCCTCATTCCATGTTTGATTTTCCAAAAGAACAATAGTTTGTTCGCATTGAGTTTTGAGAAAATATTTAGATTTGACTATGGGGTTATTAGCCACCACAGAAGAAGAAGAAGAAGTGGGGCGAGAAGCCACCACAGAAGAAGCAGTAGAGGGGCGAGGAGCCACCATTTGTTGTTGTTGGGGAATGGCAGTAGTTTGAGCATAAGTTTGAGATAATTGTTGAGTTTGGTCAATAAGTGTTTGGTTATACCAATCACTGGGAGACATGGGAGGAAGTGTTTGGAGAGGAATTGGTTTCATGACATAAGAAGCTTTGGTTTTGGGTTGAGTTTGAGCAGGGGCTTTGCCGGGATCTCGACTGGGTTTAGGAGGCATGGTGTGAATCTCCCTGTAAGAATTCTCGAGTAAGAAAATCTGGAAGTGAATTATCAGTGCCTTTAATGTAAGCGATTTTAAAATTAAAAACAGAAAGAATAGCTTGCCATCTAGCAAAGATTTGCTTAGAAGCTATATTTTCTACATCTTTAAAAATAATATTTTTGGCAGCTTGACAATCAATACGAAGTAAAAATTCTTGATTTAACAAATCACTTTGAAATTTGGAAATACATAAAACAATTGCTAATAATTCCTTTTTAATAGTGCTATAATTCTTTTGAGTAGGATTCCAGGTACCCGAGGTAAACCTAACTAATTGTTCTTTGTTATTGAGGACTTGTTTAAGAATACCACCATAACCTATATCAGAGGCATCTGTTTCAACTATTTTAAAAGCAGTAGGATTTGCTAAGGTGAGACAAGGTAGGGTTTGAACGTATTGCTTAAGGGTTTGAACGGTCTTAGTATGTTCATTAGACCAAGCAGGAGGGTCTTTCTTAAGACGTTGCCTGAGAGGAGCAGCAATTTGACTTAAATTGGGATAAAAGTCAGAGACATAATTGAGACTTCCTAAAAACCTTTGCAATTGCTTTTTATCTTTAATTTCATCAGGAAATTTATTAGCAAATTGGATAGATCTTTCAATAGGGGTAATTGTACCTTGATAAATATAATGTCCTAAGAACCTGACACGAGTTTGAAATAAACTAATTTTCTTTGCAGAAAGAACTAAGCCAGTGTGTTTAACAATTTTGAAGAATTGTTCAAGATGTGTCCAGTGTTGAATAATAGAATTGGAAAAAATCAAAACATCATCAATATAAACAATTGTGAATTGAGAATGGGGATTGAAAATATCGTTCATAATTTTTTGAAATTCAGAGGGAGCATTTTTTAAACCGAATGGCATTACATTCCATTCATAATGTCCAAAAGGTAAAGTAAATGCAGTTTTATATCGATCTTGTTCAGCTAATTGAATTTGCCAAAAACCAGATTTCATATCAAATTTTGAGAAGATTTTTGCATGACAGAGACGTTGAAGAAGATCTTTTTTATTGGGAATAGGATACCGAATCCATTGAAGAGCATCATTTAGAGGTTTATAATTAATTACTAAACGGGGAGCACCTCGTTCAATCTCAGCATTTTTATAAATATAAAAGGCAGCACAACTCCATGGAGATCTACTAGGGCGAATTAATTTTTTATCAAGTAAATCCTGAATTTCTTTTTTACAATATTCAAAAAGTTCATGGTTCATTTGGATTGGACGAGCTTTGGTAGGAATTTTGGCATCAGAAAAATCAGAAGCATAAAGTAAAGTAACAACATGTTTGTGCCTAGACCAGAAAGCATTGGGTACATCAGAACAAACTTCTTGTTGTAATTTGGTTAAAAATTTACCAATGGCTAATTGTAAAGTGCCATTTTGTAAGCTACGTTCAATTTGAGTATTAATTTTTTTCTTCTTTTAAAAATAATAAGTGTTTTTCTTTTCGAATGATAAGATTGAGAGTTTTATGGGAAATAGCAAAATTTTTTAAAGTATTGAGATCTTTGGTACGAGGAGGACTTACAAAGGGGAAAATAATTTGATTATTATTAAGAGTAGTAGTGATACCTTTAGTAGTAACTTGAAAGGGTTGTAGAAGACTAAGGAAAGGAGTCCCTAATATAACTTCCCTGGAAAGGTTTTTGACAAGTACAAAAGGAGTTTTGATACATATATTATTATTGCAAATATGAGCAGTAGAAAGTTTATATTGTATTTGGAGTGGAGTTCCACTAGCAGCAGAGAGACGTTCACGTGTTTTTTTCAAAATATTTAGTAGGGATCAAACCTTCTTGAATACAATTAAGATCTGCACCAGAGTCAAAAAGGGCAATAGTGTCAAATCTAAATTCTTGGTTAACAACAAGGGTAATTTTGACATTCCATTTTTGATAAGAGATTTGGAAAAGTAAGAAAATATCTGTAGGATTGGGAATATTAGGCTGGCTAGAAGAAGAGGAAGAGTGTTGAAGTAATAACACTTGATTCTTAAGATTATCAAGATCAATTTTGGAAATATTATGTTCAAGTTTTAAATCACGTAATTCTTTTTTCACAGCGTTGATTTCAGTTTGTAAGTCTTGAATAGTTATAGGGGAAGACTTAGAAGTTTGATCAAATCTCTTGAGAATATCATTAAGATTATAAGGATTATTTAATAATGAAATATCTTGGGTAGGTTTGTCAACAGAAGTTAAACTTTGTTTAAGTTGGAGTAAATAATCTTTTTTAACTTGAGGATCAGAAATTTTATCTATAACATCAAGAAGTAATTCTTGTTCTTTTGTAATAACATTAATAGTACGTGTGGTTGGACATTGACAATTGGTTTTTATAATTTGGTCAGGTTCAGGGGAAGAAGAAGAAGTATGAGGTTCGTCTTCGTCAGAAGAAGATTGGGATACAATTTCATCTATTTGTAATGCATCATCAGAAAGAGAAGGATTATCAGAAGCATCAGAGTTTAAGAATAAATGCATAAGTTGTTGTTTAAGTGTTTCATCAATATCTAAGGAATTAATTTTTTGATTCATTCGACACTGATTTTTATAATGGCCAACTTTACCACATTTGTAACATGTGGGGACTTTTCTGGTGTGTTTAGAAACATGTTTAGGTTTAGATGGAGAAGTTTTTACAGGAGGTTGTGCATGGGGTTTCTGGTAAAAAACATTAGAACTTGGTTTGGGTTTTCGAAAGAATCGTCGTGCAGAAGTAGTTCGAGGTTTACGTCGGGAAGGGGGTATGATTTGTGTGGTATTTTCAAATCCAAATTGTTGGCAAAAGGTACCTAATTCACGTTTGGAAGTGGCTAAATCCTTTTGTAATTGTTGGTTAAGTTTGAAGTTGGTACAAAGTTCAAGACCTTGGGTTTGGATGGCATTAATTAAGTCACCATAAGTGAGTTGTTCATAAGGGACAACGCCATTGTTGTTTTCTTTGAGTTTGTCTTTAACTTTTTGAGAAAATAGTTTGGGAAGACCATCTAAAAATTTTTCTTTCCAATGTGTTTGACGGCAATCATCACGTAACATAACTTTAGTTAAGAAAACATCTTTATACCAACGAAAATCTTGAAGTTTTGGACATCTAAGATTATTGAGGATTTCAGAGGTAACAGCTTGGACTTTGGAAGGACGCCCTAAGAAGTGCCTAGAAATGGAAAAGATAAGGGTACTAACTGCATCTTCAATTGTTTGATTGTCTTCAGTTTTGATGGGTGTACCATTTGAATCAGTTTTGATTGCAGTAAGGATTTGAGTACGTTCACTAGAGGTGAGAAAATGATCCCACCATCCTTTAAGATGACCAGTAAAACCAGCAACTAAAGCTTGAGCAACAGCAAAATCAAAAGATTTTTGTTTAGTTTTGTAGGCTAAAGCAACCATTGTCATTTCTTGGAGCTTGTTAAGAATATGATATTCAGTCATACCATCAAAATTCCATTCATAAATGGTACCACCATGATAAGCAGCTTGAGTGAATTGATTTCTTTCTTCATATTGCATATCAGGAAGAGTAGGACGAGGATAATAATTTTTAGTGTTATTGGTTTCATAGCGGTTTTGATATTTCCATTTTTGTTTTTTATTCTGGGTAGCATTGAGTTCTAAAGGTTGGGAATCATTCATGGTTTGTTCAATCTCTTCAACTTCAGAAAGGGTTGGTTGAGATATAGTATTAAGAGTTTTAGAAGTAGATGGAGGTGTGTCAGGTGCAGTGACAACACGGAGAACATGATCAAGTTGTGCAAGTTTATGATCAATTTGAGAAGAAAAGTCTTGATTACTCAATTCATTTTGAAGATGTGAAGGGACTTCATGTGGTGTAAATAGAGGGGTTTCAGTAGTGGTGAGTGTAGTGACTTGATCTTTGCTGATAAAGTTTTCTACACGAGTTAATTGGTCACCTATAGTTTTAAGTGTTTGATTTGTAAAATTATTTTGTTGTAAAATATTAGAAATATCTTTGGCATTAGGAGGTGAAGTATCAGGCTTAAGTTTGAAAGGGGAAGCAGTAATAATACTAGATCGGTGTTAAATATGAATTTCTTCTAGAGGGGGATGAATAGAAGGTTTAATAATATCGTTGGAAGTAACCCATTGGTTTTCAGTAGTGGTAATAACATTAAGTTGGTCAAAATAATTAGAATAATATTCAAACCAGTCAAAGAAACTTAAATAAATTTTGTTATTTTGAACAAACTGATAGTATTCTTCACGTATAGGAAGGCGAGCAATTTCATCAAAGGTTTTTAAAAACCAATTGTTCTTTTGTATATTTTGGGGAGAATTAAAATCACGAACTAAAATAGATTTGTCAAAAATAAATTCTTGTTCTATCATATTTATTTGAGGATCAAGAGGAGGGTCTGGAAGCATTTGAGATAGTGTGGGAGATTGGGGAAAATCTTCTTGTGTATAAATAGGTTGTGCAACATTGGAAGTTGTGACAGATTGTAAGACAGGAGATCTAAAATGCATTGAAGAAGAAGGGACAGAGGAAAAAGAACTCCTAGGTGGGAAAGATTGAAATTGAGTGCTAGCAGATGATCCAACATCTGAGAATCGTGGTCGAGATGACCCTGCCGTAGTATTGGTGAATTTGATACGAACACTGCCATCAGTGCTTTCATGAATATATTCTAAATTTTTGTTTTCTATGGTTGTAGATGGAACTTCATTGTCTAAAGTCCATTCTAATGGGAGATTAACATCTTCCCAACGTATGGTCTTGGGAGTACTAATATTGGAGTCACTATTCGTATAAATAAGGAGTGTTTCGCCTTTGGGGCTTGTGATCTTACAACGTGGATCTATAAGTGTAGTCATGGCTTTGAGGTGGATTCGATAAATAATGGAAAAAGGGATATTGCCGGGTCCTAGGTTATAACCAGAAGTTTTAATTTTAAGTGTGAGGACTTTAAGAATACCAGTATCTTGGAGGCATACAACATATCCAGGATAACAATCAAAATGGACAGGCCCACTATAAAGACTTGTTTCAATTAAACCTAAGGTACTGTTGATAAATGTTGTGTGTCTTTTATCTTGTAGAGTTAAAAGAATTGCAGTATTTTGACCCTGACGGGTTAAGGGAACAACAGCAACTTGTACTAATCCTAAGTGTAAATAATTGTATTTTTGTTGTTTGTATTTGTTAATAAGATTTTGACTGAGAAGTTGAATTTGTTGAGATGATTCTGTAAAAGGAATTGTTTGTTCGACAGTTTTAATAGTATAATTGGACAAAAAATCAAAAGGTTTAATTTGATAAACTTGACGGACAGAGACACGAGGAGGTGTCCAATTGGGAGGAGGAAAACATTGTTCTTCTTGGTTAAGTATTGAAGTGTCATTACTACTATGAGATTGCCTAGATACCGAAGACATGGTTCTCGTTAAATGATTCATTAGGGAACTTAATTGTTTATCATTTAAGTATTTAGATTCAAAATTATATAAAGATTAATACCTATGGGTGATCTAGATGTACCCTAGCCGGTCAACGTTTTACACCTATTGCCTCCACCTTGGGACTTATAGCGGCTACGCGACTAGTTGGTTTACAGGTTCATCAGACAACACAGAGGATAAGAATCAGATATATAATTTGAAAACAAATACTTGAAAGATTCACAATAAGTGACTAATAAATACAATTACAAAGAACATGGCTCTGATACCCGATCGATTGGTTTGGCAAACTTCAGAGAGGGTGATTTACCGATCGATCGGTGAACAGTGCCCGTAAACAGTAAAAACAGTGAATTGACCGATCGAATGCTACAATTACCGTTCGATTGGTGAACAGTACCGATCGATCGGTCGATATAGATCTGGAGCTTAAAAACTTTGTTGTTCAAAAAAATGAAGGAGAGAAAGATTTTTTGGGTTTGTAGCAGCCAAGGGGGTGGCGTGAAAAGCACCTCCAAGGTTGGTTTTTATGTTTTTGTGTATTTTAGCTTAGATTTATGTTTGTAATGTTAATGTAGGAGTAGAAATTGTAACTTTCTTACATTGTAATGTATTTTCTTTCACTTTCTTGCTATTTTCTCTCACTTTCTTAGCAACCAAACACTAGTTTTACTTAGTTTAATGTTAGATTTACCTTCATTTATGCTCTTTATTATGAATTCTAGTAACTAAACATCTCTTGGGTGTGATTGTGAAGATCCACCAATGATTTTCAAGTATTTCAATGGGGATTCATGAACTTCAAAGTTTTATTCATAGATTTGTATTGTTCTATTTGGTTGGGTGTTAGATTTGTTCGAAAACTTAGATTCATAACCCATTTGATAATATTTATGCACAATTCAACAATTGGTATAAATCTTGCACATTTATAAGGTTTGCTTCTAGGGTTCTATTAATTGGTTTAATCTCTACACTCAACTAAATATGAACTCAAGGTTTTATGGTGAAAATATTCCGAATCAAGAATCTACGGTGTGATTTTTGATTTAAATTATAAAAATCCTCTATTGAAATTCTTGTTGTGAATTGGTGGATTGAATCAATTATATCCAAGCTTTTCATTTTAATTGCTTTACATTTAAATCAATTTCCTAGTTAATTGCTTTAATTTTCATTGCATTAGTTTAGTAAATCAAAACCCCATAAAAAACCTAAAGATTTTCGGTCCTTTTATTTTTCCTTTCATTTTAGATCCAATTCCCCACATAATTGCAAATCGGTCCTAGGCTAGGTTAGTATGAGTTGAGTGCTAGAGCCTACATTTGGCTAGGTCCCTTGGAAGAGAACGATACCGGATTACCGATTTATACTTCATCGCGACCCCCGTACTCTTGCAGGGTACTAACTCCATTTTGTAGTTTTCAGAGCGAGTCACCTGTCAAGGCTTAAAGTTGACAGTTTCCTAAAAGGATTGGGACTCCGATACAAGACTATATATACATAGCTTCGTCTCTGAACTGGGGGGTTGGAATTTTTAGGGTTCTTAGAGTGTTTTTCATAGTTCTTAGCTTAGTTTTAATTAGGGTTTTATATTTTGTCGATTGTTTTCATTAAGTTAAAGGATTTGTAGTGGAAATTCATCACTTTGATCAAGAACTTTAAATTCATGCACTTTCAATTCAAGATTTTGATTGTTTTGTTTTAGTTCATAGTTTAAATGTTCCAACAATTTTATAACTCATTGGTATTTGCTTCTATGGCTATGAGTGGCTAAATTTTTCAACTTGGAATCAATTGTGAAGGTTGATTGGGGATCAAGGATGACCAATGAAGGTATTGTGTTCTTTAATGTTATATCCTCTTGATTTTTCATCTTTTTCTTCTTCTTCCTCATTCTAGATACTTTCGAAAACTTAAACATCCTATTATGTTCGGTAATGCATATGTGTGAACGTCATACTCAATATATACGCTGCCTTGTAACGTTTATGCGTGAGTTGGGTTTATATATAGATGTTACTCGAATTAATGATGCATGTTCTTGATTTCAATACTTTGGTTTATTTTAGAAGTTGAAGATTGAAAGAATTATTGGTTTTAAAGTTAAATATTCTGAATCCGAAACTCACAACGTAGTCGAAAGATTTGAGTACTCAAAACACTTTCATTGGAATTCCGAGAGCCTTAATTGATTGGATCAATTGATTCTGGGTTATCTTTTATATAGTTTAAATACACTTTTGGTTAGATTTCGATAATTTAGGATAATTAGGGTTTTCAAATGTCCACATAAAATCATAAGATTTTCTCTCTTTTTTTTTTTTCGAAGCATCAATTAGGGTTTAGTTAGATTTGAGTGAGTGTTTGAGCATTTGCAATTGATTTGTGAATTATCTTCTCTGTGGGATCGACCTCGTACTTACGAAATACTATATTGCATCGCGACCCGTGCACTTGCGGTTAAAGCACCACAATCATTGGTGGCGATCAAGCATTGATCAGTTTGGAAAGGACAAGAAGCTAGAACGCAGAAGAGGGAGGTGGGTACGTACCTTGATCAAACATTGAGAGAGAGAGAGAGAGAGAGAGAGAGAGAGAGATCTTAAAACTTAGGAGAACATAGGCAGTCATTGAAGAGTTAGGTCTTCATGTTACATAACAAGCCTTAGGGTTCATGTAATCATGGGAAAAGTCTACTAGATCTTCTATTGGTACCAACAAAAAACAATATTCACCGACTCTTCATGATCACTCACAAAAGAATAAGGAGCCAGAAGGGAGAAGGGGGAAGTGGGTAAGTACCTTGAGCAGCGTAAGGATAACCATAGTTGAGGCCACTCACAACAAGAAACGGAAGAAAAGAAGAGCAGAAAAAATTGTCAAACAGAAAGAAAGGAGAGACAGAGATCTTAAAACTTAGGAGAGCACAGGGACTCGTGGAAGAGTCAACTAGATCTTCGTGTTACCAAACAAATCCTTAGGGTTCATTCATTCCTCGTATAAGTACCAACAAAAACAATATTCACCAACAATTCTTCATGATAACTGACAAAGGAATAGGAGGGAGAAAGGGGAAGTGTGCAAGCACCTTGAGCAGCGTAGGGATAAGCATACTTGTTGAGGCCACTCATCTCTGCAACAAGAACCCCGAAGAAAAGAAGACCACACAAAAATTATCAAAGATAGAGAAAGAGAGATCTTAAAACTTCGGAGAACACAGGCGGTCATGAAAGAGTCAACAACATCATGTTACATAACAAATCCTTAGAGATCATGTAATCATGGGAAGAGGCTACTAGATCTTCGTATTGGTACCAACAAACAATATTCACCGACAGCTCTCCATGGTCAGGCACAAAAGGAAAAAGGAGCTAGAAGGGAGAAGGGGGAAGTGGGTAAGTACTTTGAGCAGGGTAGAGATAAGCATAATTGTTGGGGCCATTGATCTCTGCAACAAGAACCCAGAAGAAAAAGAAAAGAAGAGCATATAAAAATGATCAAACAAGAAGAGAGAGAGAGAGGCGGGTACGTACCTTGAGGATGGTAAGGATAAGGATACTTGTTACGGTCGCTCATACCTGCAACAACCCCCAAAAGAAAAGAAGAGCATACAAAAATGATCAAACAGGAAGAGAGAGAGAGAGAGAGAGAGCAGTGACTTTACCCTATCAACTTTGAATCGATAGACAAAGGCTTCTCCGGGGTTAATAGCACGAGCGCAGAGAGAGAGAGAGAGAGAGTAAAGAGTTGTTGCTGGTACGTTACTAGCAAGATCTTTGTGTGTATTACATTCGTGGTGTGGTTTTCATGCTTTAAGGTAATGCCTTTAGCTGATCCTATCCCTCTGTGTTATGTTCTATGTCTTATCAATGTCAATAATATACTCCTTTGCTGCTTACAAAAGATAAAGAGAGGGGTATCAATCTGTCTGATTTCTTTCTCCATTTCATACTTGGAAAGTATGGAATAGAGAGGTCCATTCTATTGAATGGATGAATGACAGCTCAATAGAAAAAAAATCGAATGGCCAAAGATCCCTCCACACCATTCTCATTAAAAAAGAGAGCCTAAACGACGTTGTTTCCTATCAAAGAATTAAAACAAATATTATTCATTTATCTAACACCGTTGGCCTCCGTCAAACCCCCTCCCTCCCAGATCGTAAAGCCATGGACCTTTGTCTGGCCTGTAGATTCCGATCGCCAGAATTACCTCAGCTTCGCCAGGAAAGTAACAAACCCAGTGCTCTTTGGTTTAGGTTGAGCACCAAAGCCAAATGTTTCGACTGCAAGTCTGCAAGGACTGAGCATGAACCGATATTACCCACTGTTTCAACCTCAAGAATTCACCAAACTAAGATGGGTTAAGGAAAGAGCAATGATCGAAGACGTGAGCGATGAGATGAATACGATCGCCCACCAGAACTGGGGCTTCACTCAGGCTCGAAGAGCCTCCGACTCACCAATTTATTATTTGCTTTTCATCCATTATTTTGGGACTCATTTTAATCCTGCGTTTGTTGTAGATTCAGAGCAAGAAAGAGATAAGTGAGAGAGAATATGACGTGTTAGGAGGAATTTTATGTTGAAAATTAAATTCTTGATTTTGGCAGAAATCTGAAATTTCATCGCAAATGATAAGGATTAAAATTTTATTTCAGGGCGGGGTTTTTGACGATGCAATAAACGGAGTAGCGGTTGTCGCCTGTAATTATTTGCCCAAAACGACCACGTTTATAAACTCCAGAATCTTTTTAATATATTTTTTTAAAGTGATTGCATCTCTGAGTCTCCGCTTCTTCTTTAGCTGATGACCTCGTTTGTAATTATTTGCCCAAAAGCTACCTGATGTGATGCAAGAGGTGCCCTCTCCTCTCCATTTCAAGACTGAAATGGGGACATTCCGAATCCCTGATTCCATGCCAGTGAATTACTCCTTCGGTGTGAAGCTTGTATTGGAAATTTGTGATGTTTCACATACTTGAAAGTCATAATTAATGTAGGACCTATTAATCTTGAATTTATGATGCTTTGAAATAAAAATTAATTTCTTGTAGTTATTTACTTAAAATTATAAAAGAGTGAATGAAGATTTAACTTTAAAGCATATTCTAACATGATTATGGTTATATTTGAGAAAAAAAATACTTATCTTACATTAATTTTTTATAAAATTATTGAAAGGTTTTTATAGACCCTTCTTGAAACTGAATTTAAATCTCAAGGAGGATCCTAATTTTGTAAAAGAAAACAAATTTATCCAAATATGAGTACACCAAACGCACTATCCAGCCTCAGCCGAACCGGTCGGGAGACAAGATCATTAGAGATCTTTTACGCAAGAAAGTTGTCGAATGAGAACCTCTCTCTCTCTCACACACACACACATCAACAGTGGCACACAAAAAACAACTGATTGTTGAAAATATTTTGAGTCCCAAAATCATTTTGTCCTGTTTTTTTTTATTCGAGTTGGTCTTTTTTAGGCGAGGCCTTTCCCTTTTTCTTACATAATTTACATTTTAGGGGAGTGGGTGTCCTTCGTTTGGTCATAAATATTTTTTGGCAATTTAGGCCCGGCAGATATCTAATTTGATTGTAGATAGGTTTTTAATTTTTTTCTTTTTTAACTGAATAAATTCCTCCAAAATTTTAAGTTTTGCCCATTTTGTGATATGCAATCCATAGAAGATTTTTTTAGTTTGTGTTCTTCAGGATTTTTAGTTTGTCATTTAGTTTTGGCTTTTAAGGACATCAACCTTCCAAGCTTCAACATTCCTCCCATTTTTTTCTTTTTTCTCTTGTCAAATGCAGAAATTTTATGAGAACTTGTCAAGTAAGGCTCGCCCAAAGCCAAGAAGCCCATCACATTCTTCTTCATCTCATGAAGATGATCTTGGTCAGCGCCTTGAGGCAAAGCTCCAAGCTCCTGAGCAAAAAAAGTAAATTTTTTTGCCTCATTTGGTCCTTGAGTATCAACTTTAGTAATTATCAGCCAAATTCTGTTATGCTACAAATAGCCAAAGCTCTAACCATGTATTGCTATAATATACTATGGTCTTGAGGTGTGGAATTAGCCTAGGTAGTGGTGCCCCCACCCATGGATAAGTTCTTGGATTCAACTCCCCCTCCCTCTTCCTCTTGGCCCTCCAATCACTACAAGAAAAAGCAGATTTTCCGAAATTTGTCAAACGTTGGTAAACGTGAAATAAACGCTGACAATTCCTTTCCCAGCGTTTGTACCGGCGTTTTATTCAAATGTTGCCAATACCCAGTGGCGGCATAGCTTTCCAACGTTTACAAAAGCTGGTAATTGCCACAGCATTTTTGGAGCTTTTTTGTGGTGTTTGTCAAAGGCTGGTAAAGTGCTCACCGCCGGCCACATCTCCGGAGATGGTGATGAAATGCTTGCAATATGAAACGCCAGTAAAAATTCCAAAATTTTGGAAATTTTTTTTGAAAAACCGCTGCAGTGCAGTTTGTTGCAAACGCCGTGAATACACAAATTTCTTTTTTTTTTTTAATTGTTTTTGAATTTTTTGTTTCTTCACCTACCCTATAAAGTATAACAACATTCTCATTTATTCTATATCTAGCTGTAGCTAATATTCAATCCACATACAATTGCAATGAAAACTCCAAACGAAATTGTATAAATCTATCCAACCAATAGAAAAATTTCTAACAATCCATCCACATCGGAACATCAACATTGGAAAAAATACATAAAAATCTTCCCATGGTACACAGAAATCAATAACAATCTTCTCATTGTAAAAGAAAAAATTCATAACACATCTCTGAATTTTGTGGGTTCTCCTAGTGGAAAAACAACGCAGCTACAACAACTATCTTCTGTGATAAACCTGAAATAGATAATTATGTAAAAATAAGCAAAACATACAAACAAATTTATATGGTTTTGTAAACAAACTCCAAACAAAAGAAATAAAGATATAACAAAGATATTTATTTTTAAATATTAATTACCAAGTAGAAAAACTAGAAATTACCTTAGAACTGGAACCCACCACCTTGCTTTTTCCCTTGTTGTTTGGGTGTGAGACCTAAATTCAATAACAAATCCATGATAAAAAAAAATTCAAACAACGTAAATAATAAACTTTTTAACTCTATTGGCCAATAAATTAAATATTGTGAAAACATGATCCCATGGTAATATGAAGACAAAAACATGTTATTAATTGTAGGTTCATCAACACGGAGTGTCTTTCTCCATACTAATCCATTCAAGGATATAAAAAGTACTAGTGCCTAGGTGATTAACAACGCAATTATGTGGTTTAGCTGGGAGATCCAATCTAATGCCTCCCAAATCTGGTACAAATCATAAAAATCAACATATATAATCTCTAATGTGGCACTACTAGTGATGTGGAAGGAAAAATAGCCTATCATTAGCCCACATAATCGAAGGCTTGCACATTTAAGATATCGCTGACAATATTGTTCCTGTTTTGGCACAATGTTGTTTGCTCTTGGATTTTATCTTCCTAAACTCAGTGCTAGAGGATTCTGTGAATATACAAGAAGGGGATGATGCATTGGCCAAGAAGCGGAGCAGGAAAAGTGCTGTGCCACTTTTCTTTACTCAAAGTTATAGAATTTATAGCTACTCCATTAAATGAATGCTCAAGGATTTTCATAATTGCATATTCCAACACCTTTGGCAACATGTAGTAGGACGTTATAGGGGGTTAGATTGGTTTCACTGAACTTGTTATTGTTTCACTTGGGAGAATAAGACCGAAAGCTCTTTCTAGACCTCTTATGAAACATGAGACAAGCTATAACTTGAAGATGTTGTCATAGCAAAGGATATGTAGTAATTAGATCAAAAAAAATTCAGATTATGAAGTTCTGATTACACCCTAAAAGTGTAATCATAGGCTCTTAATCCGTACTTTGTTAGATTTATATTAGTGTTAATTTCCTTATTTTAGTTAGATATTTATTTGATTATGTTTTGTATGTGCTTTGTAGGTTATATAAGCTAATAAAGGCAAAAAGAAAGCAAGAATAATCAAAGCGGGTTGAAGGCGAATAATTTGTTCATGAAAATTCAGACCTGTCTCGGTATTTGGGCCATATCTTTTTACTCCGATGTCCGATTGAGCTGATTTTTGTGCCATTGGAAAGAAGACTTCAAGAGCTACAATTTGTCCTCTAATGTGCATCGGCTGAATTGGCCTCTAAAGTGGTCAAAATCAAGTTTCAAGGTGGAGGAATGAATAGTAACCGATCGAATGGCTTGGCAAACTTCAGAGAGGGTGATTTACCGATCGATCGGGTGAACAGTAACCCGATTGATCGGTGAACAGTGCCCGTGAACAGTAAAAACAGTTTTTTACCGATCGAACGCTCCAATTGCCGTTCGATCGGCCGATCGATCGGTGAACAGTGCCGATCGATCGGTCGATATAGATCTGGAACTTAAAAGCTTTGTTGTCCGAAAAAATGGAGGCGAGGAAGATTTTTTGGGTTTATAGCAGCCAAGGAGGTGGTGTGAAAAGCTCCTCCAAAGTTGGTTTTTTATGTTTTTGTGTATTTTAGCTTAGATTTATGTTTGTAATGTTAATGTAGGAGTAGAAATTGTAACTTTATTACATTGTAATTTATTTTCCTTCACTTTCTTGCCATTTTCTCTCACTTTCTTAGCAACCAAACACTAGTTTTACTTAGTTTAATGTTAGATTTACCTTCATTTATGCTCTTTATTATGGATTTTAGTAGCTAAACATCTCTTGGGTGTGATTGTGAAAATACACCAAGGATCTTCAAGTATTTTAATGGGGATTTATGAACTTCAAAGTTTTATTCCTAGATTTCAATTGTTCTATTCGGTTGAGTGTTGGATTTATTTGAAAATTTAGATTCATAACTCATTTGGTAATATTTATGCACAATTCAACAATTGGTATAAATCTTGCACATTTCTAGGTTTGTTTCTAGGGTTCTATTAATTGGTTTAATTTCTACACTCAACTAAATATGAACACAAGGTTTTATGGTCAAAATATTCCGAATCAAGAATCCACGATGTGATTCTTGATTTGAGTTATAAAAATCCTCTATTGAAATTCTTATTGTGAATTGGTGGATTGAATCAATCATATCCAAGCTTTCCATTTTAATTGCTTTACATTTAAATCAATTGCCTAGTTAATTGCTTTAATTTTTATTGCACTAGTTTAGTAAATCAAAACCCCATCAAAAACCTAAAGATTTTCGGTCCTTTTCTTTTTCCTTTTATTTTAGATTCAATTCCCCACATAATTGCAATTCGATCCTAGGCTAGATTAGTGTGAGTTGAGTGCTAGAGCCTATATTTGGCTAGGTCCCTTGGAAGAGAACGATACCGGATTACCGGTTTATACTTCATCGCGACTCCCGTACTCTTGCGAGGTACTAACTCCATTTTGTAGTTTTCGGAGCGAGTCAAGTTCTCAAGCATCGATGGAATGGAACGAAGGGGTCTTGACTCATGAGAAAGTCAGCCTGTTTCACTATGGGGTTCTTACAGAATATGCCCCTGAAACTCCTTATAATGTCACATTATGTAGTTATATGTATTGGGATTGGCAGCATATAACGTGAAGAAAATTATCATTAAGCTTACCTTTGTTCAAAATTATCTAGTTTCTTGTCTTTTATTTACAAATTAATTGAGTTAATAAACTTTTAAATCATGATATCCAGTTACACCCCATGTGTCCGGACCTAATAGTAATGGAAACTTTTATTAGAGAAGAAAATTAAAAAGATATAAAGAAAGAAATATGTTTCATGCTCAGTCAAGTTATGTAACTCCAACAAACTCCAAACAAAAGATAGAGAACATGACACATGCAGTTACTAATCATTGATTAAGCTCAAAAGACTATGGATTTTAACAGTTGACTTATGGATATCATTCATCATTGTTCCAAAGAAGGAAAGACAAACAACTAATGATTTTGTAAACAACAGATAAAGAAGAAAGACTAGCAACTAATACCTTGTTAATTATTTATATGCACCCATTTGTAAAAGGATAATCTTAGACCAACTTCATATTCAACTCAGCAAAGTCCACCAATTAAACTTAAATAGGTATTGAGTACAGTGTATAATGACCAATGCCATTTTTTGTGTCAAATGTTTGAAGAATAACTTATGGAGTTTGGTTGATCTAAGGCCCTAAACTAACAGTGCAGCAAACTTTCAATACCTTTCTCTAACCAAAACTAAGAAGCAGGCCATTACCAGCCTTGGCAAGCCTTTTCATAAATGGTTGGCCACATGCTTTCAAACAAGTGTTTATGCTGACTAATAATGCGTTTTAAGCTTTACAAAATACCCTAATCACTGTAAGCGCTGCTTTAAATACATAATTAAGCATATGGTTTTTTTGGGCATAGATACTTTTGCAAACTGTATCTAAGATAAGATAGTTATTGATTAGTGATGTTTTAAATTTGTTTTTAAAAGAGCACTCATTGAAAAGGAATGCATCGCGTGCACCCGCTTCATTGTTGTTGTTCCTACCATATTACCATATAGGGTCTGTAATGACTTCATCGGATCAGTTGTTTGTGTCCCTTTTTGTTTTCACAGGTTATCTCTAATGTAATACAAATGAAATTACCATTACAGATGGTGCTAAGAGTCACATCATGAAATTTTTTTCTCTCAGGGATTATTTCAAACATATGACCAGCAAGCAACATCAAACCAGTATACTACTCCAACCAGTTACACTACCGACACCCCCCCAGCCCACCACTCAACCGCCACCCCACCCCCTCCCTCCCCTACCCCTCCACCGCACACCCAACTTCCTACTACCCCTTCCCCCTCCCCCTTACCCACCACCACCCTCACAACCAGAACCACAACCACAACCACGCCACAACCAACCCCTCCCCCCCCACCGTTCAGCACCACCCTCGAAAGCTATAATTTCAGGAACCAAAATAGAGATAGAGAGATAGAGGGAGAGAGAAAAAGCCATATACATACCTCGAAGGAGAGACAATAGACTTGCTGGAGAAAGCATTCGCTATGGAGAGGGATGGAACTGCCGTAGAGAACCAGATCTTAAGGAGATAGTGGTAGTGTTGGATTAGCAAATGACCCGGCTCCAGATAAGCGAGGGAAAAGGGGAAATTTTCCTCCCCGACAAAACGGGGTCGTTTTATGAAAAAAACCACTTCCCCGTTTGTGTGAATGGTCAATACAACGTACTCCGTGTTAAAACAGCGACGTTTAAAAATTTTCACGGCAGGCTTCCGACATTCTGATGTCCGACGTTTGCTACAAACGCTGGTAATACCCTAGTTGAGCCGGAATTTATATATAAACGCCAGCTAAAAATTTTTTATCCAGAATTTACTGTAAACGCTGGAATATTAGCGCTGGGAAATTATTTTTGCCAGGATTTTGTATAAACGCCAGAAAAAGCCATTTCTGTTGTAGTGAATTGTACCAAAATATATATATATGGTCTATATTAATATAGATGTAGTATGGTCTTGGTTAGCCTCTTGACAGATATTGTCTCCAAACAATTAATTTAGGTTTTTTGAAAATGTAGCTAGTTTATTGTCTAGGCAAAGGTTATCTACGTGGCAACTATTATCAACTTATCATAGCCTAGGCCCTGTTCCATAATATTCGCTTTCAGTTAGACAATTCTATTTGGGCAAATTACGTTATTTGAGACGATCATATATTTTTTGTTTGGGCTGGCTGCTTTTTTTTATGACCTTCCACTCACATCAGCATTCTTTTGATTGTCCTTTTCTCCGTTTTGAGGATTTAAAGTTGAAATTGCACACCAGTTGTACTGTTCTTTTAGAAAATATACGATAGTTCGTGGCACAACATTTTGCTACATATATTTTGACTATACCTTTCCCTTTTCAAATCTGACCATACAGATCTCCCCAGTTGATTTGATTGAGTGATACCAGTCATTTGACTAAAACTACTACTTTTGGACCTTAACCATTGCATCTTGAATTCCATAAGCGACGTCATGCTCATCTATGCCATTATGCCAATACAATATGGTATGCAAAAACTCATTTTGTGTATTGACAATTAGAGTTAAGGTGTTCCAGTAAATTCGCAAAAATGAAAACATTTTGTTCATTCAGCTATTCTCCCACTAGTTTATGCTCCTAGTTCCTTTCCTTAGAGGTGTGTTTTCAAGTCTGGTATGTGTTTCGACTTTTCCAATGTTTCATTAGATGTCCATCACTAGGCCTTCATAACTAATCATACTTGGAAAAATAGCTCTTATAAACAAGCTCAAATTTTTGGTTCTCCCCCTCCATGTGGTTTGCTTATGGAAATAAGAAAGTAGTCATAACACTGATTGCTCTAGCATGCAGCCACAGTGCTGCTTAAAATAGTTATGTGCTGTGTCTCTCTCACTTCTTTGTAATGTATCTAGTAAGCTTGGCTTCTCTGAAGTTGCTGCAATACTGCATAGTGTTTTATCTGGTGATTGAGTTCCTCTTGACCTTTTTCTGCGCATTCTTCCCATCATCCCCAACCCCCCCCCCCCCCCCCCCCCCCCCCCCTCCTTTTCTTTAAAACACCCTGATAACAACTGTAAGCTTAGGACTTGGTATAGCATGATAACAACTGTGAACTTAGGGCTGGAGTTCGTAGAACAGCCAAACGTTATTCCTCATTCAATGCCACAAAACAAGAGATACAAGAACATATAAGCCTCAAGATGATAAAGTAAAGTACCTATTCTACCCTTAAGAAAAGAAAGGAAAAAGACCAACATAGCCTTTATATACATCCTTAACACCCTCCCTCAAACTCAAGATGTTGTAGGAGAAAACATCGAGAGTTTGTTACAAAGAAATTTAAACCGGTCTGAAGTTAGAGATTTGGTGAAGAAATCTGCAAGTTGAAGAGAGGAAGAAATGTGAGGCAGCACAATTGTTTTATCACTAAGATGGTTCCGAATAAAATGGCAATCAATCTCAATGTGTTTAGTCCTTTCATGAAATACAGAGTTATGCGCAATTTGAATGGCACTACGATTATCACAAAACATAGGTGTGGCAAAGGAGAGATGCACACCCATGTCTTGTAACAGCCAACGAATCCAAATAATTTCAGCAGTTGTATGAGCCATTGCACGATATTCTGCCTTGGAACTTGAGCGAACTACAACACTTTGTTTCTTACTCTTCCAAGAAATAAGAGAATCTCCAAGGAAAACATAAAAGCCAGTAGTGGACCGACGATCTGTAACATCTCCTGCCCAGTCAGCATCAGAATAGGCACGAAGTTCTAATTTAGAAGAGGAGGGCAATACGAGACCTTGCAACAAAGTGCCTCGGAGATAGCGAAGAATGCGAACAACTGCAGCCCAATGACTAGAACGCGGAGCAAAGAAAAATTGACTGACACGATGTACTGCATAAGTAATATCAGGACGAGTGACGGTAAGGTATACAAGACATCCAACTATCTCACGATACAAGGTCGAATCAGAGAGAGGTTCACCATCTGTAGGACAAAGCTTCACATTAAGCTCAACAGGAGTATCAATTGTACGATGATCAGTGAGTTGAGCACGATCAAGAACTGATGCAGCATATTTTGATTGAGATAACAAATATCCTCTAGGAGAGTAAGCCACTTTAATTCCAAGAAAATAACGCAAAGGACCTAAGTCCTTCATTTCAAATTCAGAATGAAGCTGTTTTTTAAGGTGGTTGATACCATCATTGTCATCTCCAGTAATGATCATATCATCAACATATAAGAGTAGTAGTATACAACCATGTGTAGATGTAGAATAGAACAAAGCTGAATCATGCTCACTTTGAACGAAGCCTGCACGCTGCATAGTAACAGTGAATTTTTCAAACCAAGCTCTGGGAGCTTGTTTGAGTCCATAAATAGCACGATGAAGATGACAGACTTGATGAGGGTGATGTTTAAGACCCGGAAGTGGTTGCATATAGACTTCTTCTTAAAGCTTGCCATGAAGAAAAACATTTTTCACATCCATTTGAAAGAGAGACCAATTACGAACTAAAGCTACAGAAATCAAAAGTCGAACAGAGGTCATTTTCGCTACCAGTGCAAATGTCTCTTCATAATCAATTCCGTACTCTTGATTATAACCTTTTGCAACCAATCGAGCCTTATAGCGTTCAACTGAGCCATCAACCTGGGTTTTGACTTTATATACCCACTTATAACCAACAACTTTCTTTTCAAGAGGGAGAGGAACAAGATCCTAAGTGTGCATCTTTTCTAAAGCCTGTTATTCTTCACACATAGCATCTTACCAATGGGGGAGAAGAGCAGCTTCCTCAAAAGATTTAGGCTCATGCGAAGAATGAACCGAATCAGGAAAGGAGTGATATGCTGAAGAAAAACAAGTTTGATAATCTTGTAAATGGACAGGAGGACAATGAGAACGAGTTGGATACCTGCGAGTAAGAGGAGGATCAATATCATCAGAGACAACAGTCGGTTCAGCCTGAATAAGGAGATCTTCACGTGATGAACTTGAAGAGGAAACTTGCATATTTTGTTGCACATCAGAAGAACATGAAGAAATAATATCCATATTCTACACTTCAGGAAGTTTAGAAATGGGTTCATTAGAAGATGGCAAGAAAGACTGGTTAGGAGAAGAATATGAAAAGGGATCCAAAACAACTAGATCATCCTTAGAGAAGGAAATTGAAGAAGAAGGGATGTGAAAATAAGGAACATGCTCCAAAAAGATTACATGCCGAGAAACCCGCAACCTTTTAGCAATTGGATCATAGCATCTGTACCCCTTCTGACCAATTCCATATCCTAAAAAGACACAGAGAGCTGACCTAGCTGATAATTTTGTACGTTCCTTGTCTGGAAGGAGAACAAAACATGCACAACCAAAAACACGAAGTTCACTGTACATGGGATAGAAGCCAAAAAGTTTATGAAATGGAGAAAAACCAGAAGTTACTGTAGAGGGAATCCTATTAATAAGATACACAGCTGTAAGAACAACTTCTCCCCAAAATGAGCTAGGGACAGATGCAGATAAAAGCAGAGATCTAGCTATTTCAGCAATATGTCGATGTTTTCTTTCTGCTACACCATTTTGCTCAGGTGTATCTGTGCATGATGATTGAAAAATGGTACCTTGAGAAGCAAGAGAGGTGCGGAAGGGAGTATAATTATATTCCCCTGCAGAATCAGCTCTAAAAACCTTAATGGTTTTTGAAAATTGTGTCTTGACAAAGGCAGCAAATTTTCAGTAAATTTTAAAGAACTCTGAACGATGTTTCATTAAATATATCCAACAAAAACGAGAACAATCATCTACAAATGTGACATAGTAAAGAGACCCACCTTTTGTCAAGATGGGAGACGGACCCCAAATGTCAGAATGTATTAGATCAAAAGGAGCAGATGAAACTGAAGTACTCTTACAAAAAGGTAAGGTTGAAAACTTTGCAAGTTTACATCCTTTGCAATCTGAGATATCAGTAGGAGAAATATTTTCTAAAAGACCACTAGATAGCATATATCTTAGACGAGAACTAGAAACATGGCCAAGCCTAGAATGCCATAGATAAAATAGAGAGGAGTTCTTATCCAAAACAAAAGATGACAGTGCAGTGTTATACTGTTTAGGATCAGATATAGGTAAATGCAGTTGCTTCATTACATAAAGTCCTCCTTCTCTATGGCCGATCCCAATCAGCTTCCCTGATTTTTGATCCTGCACCACACAACCAACAGAGGAAAAATGAACGTTATAACCACGGTCAGTAATCTGGTTGATAGAAAGAAGGTTATGAGATAACTAGGGAACATATAGAACATTGGAGACAGAAAGAGACCTAGATGGGAAGGAATTAAGAGTGACTAATCCAATTTTATTAACATTCATTTGTGAACCATTTGCTGTATGTATAGTTAAAGGTACAGAAAGATGAGAACAATGCTCTAAGATTGAGGAGTTGGATGTCATATGATGTGATGCTTCTGAATCAAATATCCAAGTTGAAGAAACATTACCTGAGGAGTGACTCTGAGACTTATTTATATCAGAAGCTGACAAAGCAGAGATACCTGAAGAATGAGGTCCAGAAGACAAACCAAAAATCTGATGTAGCTGCTGGGAAATTAAGGACTGAACATCTTCAAGAGAAAAGCTCTCTTTGGGCTTTGAGCTAGGAGTACTTGAACTTGAAGATATGGAAGTAAAAGCTGTGTTGAGTCCTAGCGCTCGTGGCTTGAAAAGATTTGCTGATTGTTGTGGCATACTATAACTTGAATGCCCTTTCTCTTTGTGTGACTTAGGACAATTCTTTTTCCAATGTCCCTTTTCATGACAATAGCTACATTCATCACTTTGCACTTTGCGACCATAATTAGGTATTGGAGGCATGTTAGTGAATTGATGCTTTTGTGCTGCAACAAGTACCGAAGGTTGTTATGCTAAAATGGGAGATTTTAGCCGAGTTTCTTCAGCAATCAACTCGTTTACTGCCTCATTCACAGAGGGTAATGGTGAACGATGCAAGAGAGATCCCCTCAATGGTTCAAATTCACTTCTCAAAGCCATGAGGAATTGCACTAGTCGTTATTCTTCTCTAAACTTTAACTAACTATCAACACAACTCAAATCAGTAGGCTCCATCATAGCTAGTTGATCCCAAATTCCAGTCATCAAATTATAAAACTCTTGAATGCTCATATCACCTTGCGGAGTAGACCGAATTTTATTTTCCAACTGATATTTTTTAGCAAAGTTGGATTGAACATATAAGCTTGCCAAGTAATCCCATGTTTCCTTAGCAGTCTTGAACTTCGCTGAGTGCATTCCAATAGATGGTTCAACTGAGTTGTTAATCCATGTGAGTATTTTTGCATTATTTGTCTCCCCTTCTGCTTGCAATTTGTCAAAATTTTCAACACCTTGTTGAGGTGCCTTGACAGCTCCAGTAACACATCTCCATACTTCTTTTCTAATCAAGAAGTTACACATCAAATATTCCCAATAAGTGTAATTGGAACCATTGAGTTTAATACTAATTGCTTGAACGGAATCAACAGCCATTGTACAGAGGAAAGCCTGCAGAAAGTTTACCAGACAATTTCACAAACAGTTGGTGGGCAAGCAGCAAACCAAACCAAGTTTCTAGCAACAGTAAGAGAAAACCAACGTAGAAGACCACAATGACAAACCAAAAGTAAACCAACAGTACGCAATCTCCAAAGCTAACCTAATAGTCTTTTCTCAAACACTGCAATCTTGCTATGAAGTAGCCAGATTCCAATGGATAGGAGGCTTTTTAATACTATTGGCTCTGATACCATGATAACAACTGTAAGCTTAGGACTTGGTATAGCATGATAAAAACTGTGAACTTAGGGCTGGAGTTCGTAGAACAGCCAAACGTTATTCCTCATTCAATGCCACAAAACAAGAGATACAAGAACATATAAGCCTCAAGATGATAAAGTAAAGTACCTATTCTACTCTTAAGAAAAGAAAGGAAAAAGACCAACATAGCCTTTATATACATCCTTAACACACCCATCCACCCACACCCCTGTATTCATAACTGGCAGTGCGTGGCACTCATATGTTATTTGTTTGGACAAACAGGTTGAGCATTCTGACAAAGGCTCAGCTGCGCCTAACCAAGTTGGATGAGTTGCGTCAAGCTGCTAAACGTGGGGCAGAAATGCGTTTTGAGAAGGAATGTGCAGAGCTAGGCACAAAAGTGGAGTCACGGGTTCAGAAGGCAGAGACAAATAGAATGCTTCTTCTTAATGCTCACAGGCAACGGAGGGCCATGGTAAAGGAGAGGACATCTCAATCATTATTGCGAAGGATGGCTCGAGAAAATAAGGAGAGTGTGCGTGTCGCAATTTTCCAGAAGCGTGCAGCTGCTGAAAAGAAGCGATTAGGATTGCTGGAAGCACAGAAGAAGAGGGCACGTGCTAGGATACTGCAAATTCGTAAGGTCGCCAAGTCCGTATCTTATCAGCGAGAGATTGAGAGGAGAAAAATGAAAGACAAGTTAGAAGACAGACTGCAAAGGGTATGCACACAAACTTGCATGAATTAAACTTGACGAAGAAATAACAATGCAACAGCAGGTTCCAGTTGGACAACAGTTGAAATCAATTGCATAGGGGCTATCTGATTTTCATGGGGGGAAGTGAATATGTGCATTGTTTTGATTTTCACCGTGGCAGAACCTTTTTATTCCAAATATTCTCACATGCATGTCTTTGGGATTTTACTTGGATACATAGTTAAAGATTTTCAAGTTCTTTGGGATTCTAGTTGAGATGTTTTTGTATTCAATGATCATTGTGCTTGTAGGTGCAGGAGACTATTCCTTAGGCGGAACAAGACTACCTTAGATTTGGCAAAAGCTTATGATGCTTTGAATATTAATGAAAGATATGTGAAATCGATGCCATTTGAGCAACTTGCACTTCTGATTGAATCATCCGCTACCCTTCAGACTGTAAAAGCTTTACTTGACCGTCTTGGGAATCGCTATATACTGTCAAAATCTGTTCCTGCTACCTTCGATCCTTCCAGTTGGGATGACATTGATCATCTACTTAAGCGAGTTGCTTCCCCAAACAAGAGGAGTACACCCAGGAAATCACCTCGGAGCAAAGATGCCAAGAGACGAGGGTCCGTCAGAGAGGCTGCCAAGAGTCCAGTGAGGTTATCAAGGTACCAAGTGAGAGTTGTGCTATGCGCTTACATGATACTGGGCCATCCAGATGCAGTATTTAGTGGTCAAGGAGAACGTGAAATTGCTCTGGCTAAGTCTGCTGAAAAGTTTGTTCAGGAGTTTTGAGTTGTTAATAAAGGTAATACTAGATGGGCCCATACAGATTTCCAATGAAGAGTCTGACCCTGCACTGCCAAGACGTGGGACATTCAGGTCTCAGCTTGCAGCTTTTGATGCTTCATGGTGCTCCTACCTGAACAGCATTGTTGGGTGGAAGGTTAAGGATGCTGATTCATTGGAGGAGGATTTGGTGAGAGCTGCTTGTCAGCTAGAACTCTCTATGATTCAGACTTGCAAGATGACTCCAGATGGAGGAGATAGTGGTGCTCTTACTCATGACATGAAAGCTATTCAGAAACAGGTATTAATCCTAACCTTCGAAGTGATCTTTTCAAGGAAAAGTAAAAAATTTAGATACTTGAGAAAGTTCGGAAAAAGTATTGCTAAATAAGTAATTCATCTTGAATCTTCTCATACTGAATCTCTTTTGATGCTCAAAGAGTATCTTTGAGAGTTTTACCTTCTCATTGTCCAAAGGACACAATATTAATCATAGCAAGATCATTTATTAAAATGTTTGCAATTTGCAACCACAATAGTTTGGCACGAAGAGCATTTAAAAAAAAAATTGTTTTTTCCTGTCTGAAGAGGGTGGTAATATGGTGCTTCTAAGTCCATCACCACCTTGGGTTGGTCGCTAGGTGCTGGCAGGGGTAGACTGGATAAATAGTAACTACTGACCCTATTTGCATAAAATGGCTTCTTTTACAATTGAATCCATGTTCTCACTATTCTCATGCTTGATAGCCTAAGCATTAACTATTTGCACGAACCAGTATTAATTTTTATTCTCTCCGCAGCTGCGACTGATGATCAATTTTGTTACTCTTGTTGATGCAGGTCACGAAAGATCAGAAACTTTTGAGGGAGAAAGTGCATCATCTCAGTGGAGATGCTGGGATCGAACGCATGGAAATTTCTCTTTCTGACACAAGAAAGAAATACTTTCAAGCAAAGGAGAACGGAAGTCCAGTAGGGTCCTGACACGCCTCCAGTTGTGCTTCAACTGGAGCCACTCCGCAAGGGCACGGAGGTCGCGCTTGTAGTAAAACCGGAGGATCCGGTGTCGTTCTTTCCCAAGAGAATTCTGTAAATATAGCAACAAAGCTCAACTAGCACGGGTACTTATCTTAATGGATTGCAAATGAAAATTCTTAACATAAAAGAGACCGAAAATATGTTGGTTTTGAGATGATGATGGTTATATGCTTCATACAATAATTTAGTGACTATAAAAAACAACAAAAGCTAGTTTTATGTGATTAAGGAGAAAAGCTTGGACATGGTTGTTTTGATCCACCAATTCACAACAAGGGTTTCCAATGAGAGGTTTATAACTCAAATCAAGAATCACACCTTGGATTCTTGATTCGGAAAATGTCGACTATAAAAATGTGAATTTTGTTTGATTGAGCCTAGAGAGGGAATATATAATTGATACCCTAGAATCAAACCTTAAACATGTGCAATACCTATACCAAATGTTGATTTATGCATAAATATTACCAAAGGGTTATGAATCTAAGTTTTTCTAATGAATCTCATACTAAATCAAATGAAACCATATAATTTTGAGGATATGACTTTGAAGTTCATACAACCCATTTTCAACCCTTTGAAGATCCTTGATGGATCTTCACAACCACATCCAAGGGGTGTTTAGCTACTAGAATCCATGTTAACTAACATAAAAGGAGACAAATCTACCATTAAACTATAAAAAACTAGTGTTTGGTTGCCAAGAAAATGAGAGAAAGTGCCAAGAAAATGATGGAAAGTTGCTAGAAAAGGTAGAAAATCATTCACTTCATATATATATCAAACATTCACTTACAATGATCCAAAAGCAATAAATGACATTAAATACAAAGCATTAAGAGTAGATCTAACCAAAAACCTTACAAGATAACAAAAATCCACTTTTTGGAGCCTTCTTCCCGTCCAAACTCTGCAGAAAATAACCTATCTCACTTTTTGTCTCGAACAAAAGCTTTTATACTCTGCAGAAAAACAGAGCCTGTACACACCGATCTATCGGTGTACGACCGATCGATCGCCCGATCGATCGGTCAAGGCGATCGAACGCCCGATCGATCGCAAAACCGACCCCTCTGAAGTTTGCTTCTGTGTCGTCTGTTGAGAGAATTCCGACGTCACCGATCGAACGCCCGATCGATCGGAAAAACGCCCTCTCTGAAGTTTGCTACAGAAGGTTGAACAGAGCATCACCGATCGATCGCAGGATCACCGATCGATCGGCCGATCGAACGTTCCGTGGACCGTTCGATCGGGCGATCGATCGGTCATCCCCACATTTGCCCATTTGCCTTAGTTTAAGCTCCAAATCCTGCAAAAAGTGTACAAAAAGAGTTTTAACGCGTTTTAGGAGTTAGAATACTAAATTAACACCAAATTTAACTAATCAACTAATAATTTAAGCCAAAAGATTACTATTTCTAAGAGTAATCAACACCCCCCAACTAAACCTTTGATAGTCCCTATCAAAGTATGAGAAGAAAACAAAAATATACACATGCATTAATCTTATTCAAGTCAAATCTCCATCCACCTAGGTTGTGAACCAAAGCAAGGTAAAGGCATAAAGCATGGAAGAAACAAAACATATTGACGCGTACTACCAATGACATATGACCCTAATGATTCAAAACTCGTACAATTACGTCCTCGATGCTTCGATCCAAGTCTTACAAGGCATACACTCACTTTAAACATGAACACTCTGGGTCCCTCAATGGAAAGCTCTTTTAACGAGTAAATGTATAAACCATACAAGTAGAGCAATTCCAAAACCAAAGACGAATAAATTGTAAGTGTATCGACTTGGCATAGCTTCATGAAGGAATATTCACAGCTTAAGCATAATCTAGAAAATTGACATAAATGCCTCATACACAATTGAATTAAATATTCATGTATCTTCGGATATCAAGGCCATAAGGGTGATGAATGAGAGAAGAGCCATGTAAAAGGATAGAAAATGGTAAAAGGGTTCAACATATGCATGTGCATTACACATGATGATTAACGATATTCACTTCCACATTTCCACTCTTTTGAATTACTTTTACGATCTTGCTTCACCTCACTTCTTTTGTATTTGATTTTTTTTTTTTCAACACACCTTTTCATCCCTCTCTATGTATGTATGTCATTTTTTTTTTTTTTTTTTTTTTTACTCTTCAACTCCATACACCTCCAACTTTACAAATATAAGAGTAATGCATCTATTGGCATTGCTACTCTTTAAACTTATGCACATGCATATGGATATTAAAAAGAAGAAAAATACACATGGAATGGCTCAATGGAATGAAATGGCCTATGTGTTTAGAATCCGAAGAATACAACAAATCAAAACTTCAAAAGTGTATAAGGGGTCAATAAATCTATATAACACTCGAACATGTAAACCAACATCAAGAAATAATGAAGCTATTCAATGAATGAGGATCAACAAAAATAATCTTGAATAAATGTGATTCACTCTTCAAAGGCGATAAATAGGCTCTAAAGCTCACACGGTAAAAATCTCCACCTTATAAGGACATGCATGCATAAGAATGAAATACAAGGCATCACATAACATGTTAGTGCGCAACAATGTGAATTGTCTCTTATAATGATTTTATGCCAAAAACTTGCAATGTATCATAATCTCTAAGGTGGGTTAATCATCAACTCAAATTTAATCAAAAACATGGTATGGTACTTATTTGAAACAACCTTGACACCTCCATCACAAAAATCCAAAAAGAAATGATATCAACAATTAAGGACATAGCTAAGGTGTCAAGTTATAGAAAAGAGCGATACGAATACCATACAATACCCATTACCTCGGTTGGAACAATACATGCGATATGGATATCAATCAAAAAGTACACCTGTAATTGAACTGCCAAAAATATACACGAAAAAGACAAGAGAACACAACAAATGTATACAAAAAGGGTATGCCACAATAAGAAAGATCACTATACAAACAGCTCAAAAATAAATACATCCACTATAATAAAAAAGATTTAGATACATCATATGAAATGAAATGCTATGAAGTGCGCAATGCATCTAATCTATCTGAAGATCCGAAAAGAGGTCTCCATCATCCGGAGGAGGCTGGCCAAGGTGCTGGATAATCTCCTGGAGTCGAGTGGACTGGGTCTGCTGCTGCTGCTGAATGTTAATCAGCTAACCCTAAAGTGCAGCAATGGCAGTGTCCTGGAGATCTAATCTAGCCATAATGTCGGCCTGCCACTGCTGGCACTCTGCCTGCTGAGCGGTCAGCTACTCCTGAATAGCTGCCAAAGTCTGAAGTAACGTCCCCGGAGCTGGCTCCTCCTGAGCCTGAGCTTGAGTCTGAGCCTGCACTGGCTGATCCTGCCGCTGCTCCCCTGACCGGGTCTCCTCTTGAGTCTGAGAAGCCGGCTGCTGAGAAGACGAGTGAGCCGAACTAGCTGACCCCCCCTTTTTCGACAATTGCCCTGCCGCTCTCTTCTCCGTCTTCCAATCTATGTCAGTCGAAGAGGAGAGCAGTACAACATCCGCAACACTAACCCCTGCCGCCCTAATCCTCGCTGTCAAAAAACAACCAAAAGGGATGCTAGACTGGGGAGTAGCAACCTGAGTCGCGGCCCACAATGCCATATACATGAAGTGGGGCAAGTCAATAGTCCTGCCCGTGCCAATAGCCCACATCAACTGCCCCCGCATCCTACTGCACTCCACCGTCCTCCCCAGAGGAAAGATCGAATAGCAAGTCCAAAGGAACAGCGGGTGGTATCTGGGGGCAATTTGCCTAATCCTGATCTGGGAAGCGATCCAGGACTCTCCCGGTGCTAAAATCTCAGCGCACATCTCCTCATGAGATGGTGGATGCTCCCCATCATAAGAGAACTGAGGGTTAGCAAGCCTCGGTATACCAAACTGCTCAGCAAAGGAGTCCGGGGTGATAACAACATCCCTACCCCGAACCCAAGAGCGAAGAATATGTTTGTCGCCACCAACGGGGTCCGATGAAATGTTAGCCATGAACTCTGCCACGAGGGTGGCTGAGTACTGGCCCCTAAAAGAAGCTAACCCCAACCACTGGCGGTCGGTCAAAGGCTGGAGCCAACCATATGGCTCAGCATCAAACTGACTCACTGTCCAACGCCTTTCCACTACTATCTCACGGGCGCTCCACACCGGTACAAACTCTCGCTCCTGATCCCTCCCCCGGAAGCGAGTGGAATCATACTCTCCCTCCTAGCATGCTCACGCTGGAGCTACTGGAACTGGGCCAGAGTCTGAGAAGTCCCCGCCCCAACTGTACCCTCAGAACTCCTAGTCTTGACCATAACTCTCTACAAAGCTAAGTACAGTTGGAAATGAAAAGAATGGACAAAGATCGGCGGAAGGAATACCTCTCGAAGTGCAGAAAATCGTGAACAAACGAGACAATGTCCACCAAAGTGAGCTGGCAAGGCCTCGCTGCTCCGACAGACAAAAAGACTCTTTAAACTCTCAAGTATGCGCGAGTGAAGTGAGAGTGAACAGTGAAACAGTGGCCTTTATATAGAGAACTGGTCACCGATCGATCGGCCCTCTGAACCGATCGATCGCCTCGCGAACCGATCGAAATGGAGCGCCACCGATCGAACGGCCGATCGAACGGCCGATCGATCGATACCGCTCCCTTTCGATCGGTGCGGTAACAACCCCGATTGATCGCAGTCGTCACCGATCGATCGCAACGTACACGATCGATCGGCCGATCGATCGGTTTGGCCCACCAATCGATCGCAAAAACAGCTTCTCTGAAGTTCTGCAGAAATTCTCAGAATGGTTCACAGAATCATGCAAATGGTGCCCCCCCCCCCCCCCCCCCCCAACTGGAATCATGCTATGACCTCAAGGCATGAGGAAAATGGAATAGGAAAAGAACAACGGGGAGGGCGGGACTCTCGGGAGTACAAATGTACACAACTAACTACCAAAAGAAAAGAGAAAGAAACCTATAAAACGAAAAACAAAAGAACTACTCCTAAATTATGAAACACGACAATCTAATGTCACTCAAAGGACGGTGGATCGATGAGATCCACACAGTCCAACTCCCCTTGAAACGTCTCAAAATACGGCTTTAGCCGCTGGCCATTTACCTTAAATGCCTAGCCATTCGTGAGGTTTTGCACCTCAATGGCTCCATGGGGAAAAACTTCTTTAACAATGTATGGCCCGGCCCACTTACTCTGCAATTTGCCCGGAAAGATATGCAAGTGTGAATCATACAATAACACTTTTTGGCCAACTTTGAAAGTTTTTCGAATGATATGTTGGTCATGAAAGTTTTTCATCCGAGCCTTAGCAATTTTTGCATTTTCAAATGCATCATTGCGGAGTTCATCTAACTCATTGAGTTGGAGCTTTCGGTGGGTACCCGCAACATCAATATCCTCATTACATTGACGAATCGCCCAATATGCTTTATGCTCAATTTCGACGGGAAGATGACATGCCTTCCCGTACACAAGTCTATAGGGGGATGCGCCAAGAATGGTTTTATAGCCCGTGCGGTATGCCCACAACCCATCGGTCAATCTAAGAGACCAATCTTTCCTATTTGGATTGACGGTTTTCTCTAGAATGTGCTTTATTTCCCGATTGGCCAACTCAACTTGCCCTTACGTTTGAGGATGGTATGGTAATCCAACCTTATGGACCACACCATACTTACGCATTAAAGACGCAAAGGGTTTATTACAAAAATGTGAACCGCCATCACTTATCATGGCACGAGGCATGCCATACCTACAAAAAATGTTCTCTTTCAAAAATCGCAAGACCACTTGGTGGTCATTGCTTCGGGTGGCAATTGCTTCCACCCACTTCGAGACATAATCTACCGCAACAAGAATAAAAAGGTACCCAAACGAGTTAGGAAACGGTCCCATGAAATCGATCCCCCAACAATCAAATATTTCCAAAATAGTGATGGGGTGAAGAGGCATCATGTGCCTCTTAGAAAGTGTTCCTAACCGTTGGCACCTATCGCAAGCTACACAAAAAGTATGTACATCCTTGAACATGGTGGGCCAATAAAGCCCACATTGCAAAATTTTGGCCGTGGTCTTCTTGGAGGAGAAGTGTCCTCCACAAGCATGAGAGTGACAAAATTCTATCACTTGTTGGAATTCGTGATTTGGGACACACCGGCGAATGATTTGGTCCGGACAATACTTAAACAAGTGGGGATCATCCCACGAAAAAAATAGCGCACATTCCGGAAGAATTTACGCTTGTCAATGGATGACCATGTGGAAGGAACCTCACCGGTGACAAGGAAGTTCGCAATGTCCGCAAACCAAGGGGTTGAAACTTGCTCAACGGCACTCACATGCATGAGATGCTCATCCGGGAAGTGCTCCTTGATAGGGGTTGGGTCCATGGCTTGCCCATTTAAGGGAAGCCGAGACAAGTGGTCCGCAACTACATTTTCAACCCCTTTTTTATCACGCATTTCAATATGAAATTCTTGGAGCAAAAGTATCCATCGAATGAGGCGCGGTTTTGCATCGGGTTTTGTGAGGAGATACTTTAGGGCCGCATGGTCGGTGTAGATGATGACCAATGACCCAATCAAGTAAGACCTAAATTTATCATGTGCAAAAACCACCGCAAGGAGTTCCTTCTCGGTTGTGGTATAGTTGATTTGAGCTTCATTGAGAGTTCTAGAAGCATAATAAATGACATAGGGCTTCTTGTCAACTCTTTGTCCTAGGACGGCCCCCACGGCATAGTCGCTAGCATCACACATTAGCTCAAATGGAAGAGACCAATTGGGTGCTCGAATGATTGGGGCGGTGGTCAAAAGTCCCTTCAACTTGTCAAAAGCTTGTTGACAAGAAGATGTCCACTCAAAGGGAACATCTTGGGACAAAAGATGACACATGGGCCTAGAGATTGCACTAAAACCCTCAATGAAACGCCGATAGAAACCGGCATGCCCAAGAAATGATCTAATCTCCTTCACACACGTTGGGGCGGGCAATTTTTGAATGAGTTCAATTTTTGCTTTATCAACTTCAAGCCCTTCGGCCAACACAATATGCCCCAAAACTATACCACTTGTAACCATAAAATGACATTTTTCCCAATTGAGTACAAGGTTACTCCCCTCACATCTCATCAAAACTTTTCCTAAATTACCAAGACAACCTTCATAAGTATCCCCATAGACGAAAAAATCATCCATGAAGACTTCGACAATTTGTTCAATCATGTCACTAAATATGCTCATCATGCACCTTTGAAATGTCGCCGGTGCATTACATAGCCCGAAGGGCATACGTTTATAAGCATATGTGCCAAACGGACAAGTGAATGTTGTCTTGGCTTGATCCTCAAGGGCTACATCGATTTGATTGTACCCCGAATATCCATCTAAAAAACAATAGAAAGCCTTACCGGACACCCTTTCTAGGACTTGATCAAGGAAGGGTAAAGGGAAGTGGTCCTTTCGGGTCACATTATTGAGGCGGCGATAATCAATGCACATTCGCCACCCGGTTTGCACACGGATTGTCACTAACTCATTGTTGTCATTTCTTATCACCGTGACACCCGATTTCTTAGGCACCACTTGGGTCGGACTAACCCATTTCAAATCGGAGATGGGGTAAATGATACCCGCATCTAGCAATTTTAAAACCTCATCTTTAACCACTTCCTTCATATTAGGGTTCAATCGCCTTTGCATTTGACGAATGGATTTAGCCTCCTCTTCTAAAAAAACACGGTGAGTGCACACAAGAGGACTAATCCCATGAAGGTCGGCGATAGTCCATCCTAGGGCTTTTCTATGTTTCCTAAGCAACGCTATCAACCCTTCCTCTTGGCTCCCAGACAAGCTAGAGGAAATCACAACCGGGTATGACTCCCTATCCCCTAAAAATGCATATTTTAAATTGGAAGGCAAGGGCTTCCTCTCGGGAATGGGAGGCTTCTCCTCCGAAGGAATTGGTTTCTCGGCACTAGGGTGGAGGGGTTCAAAAGAAGGGGTCCATTGACCCACATGTAAACATTCCTCTCTCGCACCCTCTAAATGAGACAATTCACTTGACACCATGCCCTCACTATCAAGTGAAGCATGTGGTTCACTTCTCACTAATGCCCTCTCCAAAGGGTCCTCAAAACTCTCCCGCTCAAAGTGTTCTTGAACTATGCTCTCTATGATATCCACCTCCCGGATATCCTCACATTCCCCCTTTTGTTTGGCAACCGAAAAGATGTTAAGCTCGAAGGTGGTGTTGCCAAAAGACAATTTCACTAACCCATTCCTACAATGTATGATGGCATTGGAAGTAGCTAGGAAAGGGCGTCCCAAGATCACAAGAATTTGGTTGTGAGCTATGCAACTCTCAACAGGTTGGGTGTCTAGGACAATGAAATCGACCGGGAAGCAAAAGTTATCAACTTGGATGAGAACATCCTCGATGATACCTCTTGGAACCTTTATAGAACGATCCGCCAATTGCAAGGTAACACGAGTAGGGCTCAACTCTCCTAGGCCAAGTTCCTTATACACTGAAAAGGGCAAAAGGTTGACACTAGACCCTAAGTCTAACAAGGCACGATCGATCTTGGTGTTCCCAATGGTACAAGAAATAGTAGGATATCCGAGGTCCTTGAATTTCGGCACGGTCTTACATTGCAAAATCGCACTTTGATTTTCATTCATCATGGCGGTTTCCTTAACATGCAACCTTCGCTTAAAAGTGCATAAGTCCTTCAAGAACTTAGCATAAGAAGGTATTTGCTTAATTGCGTCAAGGATAGGGATGTTGACCTTTACTTGTTTAAATACTTCATAAATTTCCGCATTTAGAAGTTCATTCTTTGGTTTGGTCAACCTTTGCGGGAAGGGAGCATGTTTGACTATGTCCCTTCTCTTATCCCTCTCACTTTCACTCAAAATCTCAATGGGATTGGCTAAGTCCCCCCCCCCCTTTTCTCTCGGCTCTTTTTCCTCTTTCTCTTTTTCTCTCTCTTCTTGACCAACACTCTTCCTAGAAGTCTCATCTCGAGGTGGGATAGTTTTATCAATGGTCTTGCCACTTCTAAGTGTGGTTATGGCTTGCACTTGATCATGACTCGTACTAGGGTCACTCTTACCCTCGGTTATGTGCACTTGCCTAACCGTCGGGTTAGGTTGAGGTTGAGCCGGGAATCTTCCCGGGACATTTTGGGTCAAAGCTTGTGTCAACGTAGACATTTGCTTTTGGATGTCCTCAAGTAACCTATAGTGTTGGTCTAGCACTTTCTCTTGTTTATCAACCCTTGAACTAACCCCCCTCATGTCATTGGCAAGTTGGTAAACATTGTCCTCTATGGGCTTCCTATGGAGGGGTTGGTATGGCCTTGGTTGATTTTGGAATTGGGGTACGGGTGCTTGTTGGTAAGGTGGAGGTGGATGTTGTGGTGGAAGTGCTTGTGGAGGTGGAGGTGCTTGGTATGATTGAGGGTTTTGATACCCTCCTTGATAGTTGTGGGAGTTTGAAGTCCCTTCATTGTTCCTCCACCCAAAGTTGGGATGATCTCTCCACCCCGGGTTGTATGTGTTTGAATAGGGGTTACCCCCTCCTTTTAAATATTGGCCAATTGCGTTAACTTGGCCGTGCAAAGCCTCCTTCACACCCGGAATGATTGGGCATGAAGCGGTGGTATGGTCCGAGGTTTCACACACAAGACAACATACTTCCCTCAACTCCTCACTCTCTACCGATTGAACTTTTTTCACCTCAAGAGCCTCTAATTTTCTTGCCAAGGTAGCCACCCTAGCATTGACATCATCAACTTCCTTGAGTTGATATCTTCCCACCCCTTGTTGGATTGAGCGACCCTCGGGATTTTGGGTCCCGGTAAGTGCCCAATCTCTAGCCTTATTTGCCAAGTTATCAAAATAATCATATGCCTCATGGGGTTGCTTATCAAAAAACGTCCCCGCACACATGGACTCGACAAATTGCTTGAGTTAGGGTGTCAAAGAAGAATAAAATGTGTTGATGACGTGCCAATCGGCGAAACCGTGATGGGGGCAAGAATTTAAGAGGTCTTTGAACCTCTCCCAACATTGAAAGAAAGTTTCCCCCAACAAAGGAGAAAACTGTGAAATTTTCCTTCGAATGGCCTCGGTTCTATTTTCGGGGAAAAATTTGCTCAAAAATTCCCCTTGGAGAGTAGCCCAAGAATGGATGGACATGGGTCGCAAGGAATTGAACCAAAGCTTAGCTTTGTCCTTCAAACAAAATGGGAAGAGCTTCAACAAAAATACTTCCCTTGGACATGAGTTGTCCATAGCAATTGAACAAGCATCCTCAAATTCCTTAAGAAAAATGTAGGGTTGTTCCGAATCCATCCCATGGAATTGAGGCAACATTTGCATCATTCCCGACCTAATGTTTAGAGTGTTGTGATGGGGCGGGAAAACAATGCACGATGTTGGTGCTTGCCTTGGTGGGTTTAGGTAGTCCCGGAGAGTCCGTATAGGGGGAGCCGCCACGTCGCCATGATGGCTCCCTCTTTCAAACTCCTCATGACCTTCCGGGTTTATTTGGACATTTGGATGCAAGGGTTGAATGTTAGGTAAGCCGGGTTCATTGGGATTTGCCATTGGAATGAAACCTAGGTCGACCACTAAAGGTAAGCTAGGTGTTGGTGAAGATGTGCTTGTGCTCTCAATGCTCTCAATCCTCACAAGGCGATGATGTTCGTCCCGCGTGAAATATGACATGCAAGAATGAATGCACACATAAGGTTGGACCGATAAGGTCGTTCAGCACATCATACACAATTCCCTAGGCCGGACAACAGCTTTTTTTTCAATTCTAGGCCAGACAACGGCTTTTTCTCAATTCAACTCCGTACCTCCAATCTCCACATACAATAAGCGTATCACCAATTTGAAACTTTCACACACTATCCTAACTCCACTAAATACTCCCGAAGAGGGATAAGTTCCTAACAAAAATGCAATGCAATTATACTATATCAAACAAAAGAAACTAGAGAAAAGAAGAAATAAAAATAATCCTAAAAAATAAAACACCTTAAGGGAAATGAGAGTGTACCGGGGCCCGAAGCCCGTAGATGCTTCCCTCGGGGGTGGTGATGAAATCCACCCTTTTTGTGTGTTTTTTTTTTTTTCTTTGCTTGCTCTTCTTTTTTTTTTTTTTTTTCAATTTTCTTCCGCAATCCTTAGCTTTTGTCCGGTGTAGCTTTTGCCTATGAATTCCCCGGCAACGGCTCCAAAACTTGACACGCCTCCAGTTGTGCTTCAACTGGAGCCACTCCGCAAGGGTATGGAGGATCTGGTGTCCTTCTCTCCCAAGGGAATTCTGTAAATATAGCAACAAAGCTCAACTAGCACGGGTACTTATCTTAATGGATTGCAAATGAAAATTCTTAACATAAAAGAGACCGAAAATATGTTGGTTTTGAGATGATGATGGTTATATGCTTCATACAATAATTTAGTGACTATGAAAAACAACAAAAGCTAGTTTTATGTGATTAAGGAGAAAAGCTTGGACATGGTTGTTTTGATCCACCAATTCACAACAAGGGTTTCCAATGAGAGGTTTATAACTCAAATCAAGAATCACACCTTGGATTCTTGATTCGGAAAATGTCGACTATGAAAATGTGGGTTTTGTTTGATTGAGCCTAGAGAGGGAACATATAATTGGTACTCTAGAATCAAACCTTAAACATGTGCAATACCTATACCAAATGTTGATTTGTGCATAAATATTACCAAAGGGTTATGAATCTAAGTTTTTCTAATGAATCTCATACTAAATCAAATGAAACCATATAATTTTGAGGATATGACTTTGAAGTTCATACAACCCATTTTCAACCCTTTGAAGATCCTTGGTGGATCTTCATAACCACATCCAAGGGGTGTTTAGCTACTAGAATCCATGTTAACTAACATAAAAGGAGACAAATCTACCATTAAACTATAAAAAACTAGTGTTTGGTTGCCAAGAAAATGAGAGAAAGTGCCAAGAAAATGATGGAAAGTTGCTAGAAAAGGTAGAAAATCATTCACTTCATATATATATCAAACATTCACTTACAATGATCCAAAAGCAATAAATGACATTAAATACAAAGCATTAAGAGTAGATCTAACCAAAAACCTTACAAGATAACAAAAATCCACTTTTTGGAGCCTTCTTCCCGTCCAAACTCTGCAAAAAATAACCTATCTCACTTTTTGTCTCGAACAAAAGCTTTTATACTCTGCAGAAAAACAGAGCCTGTACACACCGATCTATCGGTGTACGACCGATCGATCGCCCGATCGATCGGTCAAGGCGATCGAACGCCCGATCGATCGCAAAACCGACCCCTCTGAAGTTTGCTTCTGTGTCATCTGTTGAGAGAATTCCGACGTCACCGATCGAACGCCCAATCGATCGGAAAAACGCCCTCTCTGAAGTTTGCTGCAGAAGGTTGAACAGAGCATCACCGATCGGTCATCCCCACATTTGCCCATTTGCCTTAGTTTAAGCTCCAAATCCTGCAAAAAGTGTACAAAAAGAGTTTTAACGCGTTTTAGGAGTTAGAATACTAAATTAACACCAAATTTAACTAATCAACTAACAATTTAAGCCAAAAGATTACTATTTCTAAGAGTAATCAGTCCCCAATCATGAACATTCTATCTCCAAGCTTGCCTAGTTTCCCAGCTTCTGTTGCTACCTCAGATAGAAGAGGCAATACGAGTAAGGGTAATCGGAGGCCAAGACCTGTGGTTCGATCTTTATTTAGAGATGATTCTCCTCCACCCAAAGAAGTTGGTTCATCTGCTTCTAGCAGCAGCTTAGGCATCCAGTTTCAAAATTCTGGTGAGGAGTTGGTCATGGAGAATGAGTTGATTGTGAACGAATTTCTTCATGAGCAGCATCATACATTTGCAGGTAGTTTGAATGTCACTACTGAAGACCAAAGCAGCATGAAGGTTAGTGCATTGTCTTATTTACAAATTTATAATATATCATCTGTAAACAAATGATTGTTGCCCATGAAAAAATGGAACTCAATAAAACACACACACACAAAAAAGAGGGGGTCACACCCTTAAACTGGCATTTTTTTTCTTATTTTTTTCTTCACATACAAATTCTCTGTTGTTGAAACTGGCGGCGTAAAGCCAGCATAAAATTTTAGTTTGCACTTTCTAGTGACGAGTTGAACACGTTCATATTGGCTTGATTGCTCACTTTTTACCGTGCAGACAAAGATAAAGGAGACAATGGAGAAGGCTTTCTGGGATGGCATCACTGACTCTATGAAACAGGATGAGCCTAAGTATGACCGAGTTGTTGAACTAATGAGGGAGGTGAGGGATGAAATCTGTGAGATGGTTCCTCAGAGGTGGAAAGAAGAGATTTATGAAACTATTGATCTGGATATTCTCTCAGGTAGCATGCTTATTCCATTATTGCGACCAATATTAATTTTTACTATGTGGTGTACTTTTTAAATACAATTTTGTTTTCTTTTTCTTTCCTCAGATGCTGAATTTGGGTAAGCTAGACATGGATTATCTTGGGAAGATTCTGGAGTTTCCATTGATCACTTTGCAGAATCTTTCTGCTCCAGCTAATGACGATGAACTGAAGGTTGTTCACCAGAAAGTGCTGAAAGAACTAGATGAGATTTGTCAGGCTGGAGATGGGTCTAGCCATTCACACGTTATTGCATTGATCAAGGGTCTGCGCTTCGTCCTGGAGCAAATACAGGTATTCGTCTATGCATTGTCTATTCTTTAGTTTCAATTTATTGCATATCCAAAGTTAATGTCTGCTACGATGTTGGACAAAAACTTCCCTTGGGGGCCATGGCACGTGAGACACATGTTGATTGAGCTGCATAAGTGCAGTTCAATACAGTTAAATTGACCTAAATTAGTTCTAGATTAGGTTAATTATGTCCTTTTTAGTGTATATTGTACTAAGAGTCGTATTTTGAGTTCATTGCAAGTAAATGTTGATAAAGAAGAGAATTTGGAGTCATAAAAGCGATCTAGAGTGTGGGCACGCATATCAAGGGCCGTTGCTGGGATTGATCTTGAGAAACGTGCAACTTACCATTCGTAGCTCAGAATGGAATGAAAAATGCATCGTTGGAAAGATATCATAAAGTTATACAAGTTCACGTCTAACGAGCATTACGAGAAAAGGACTCCAAAAGCCTTGAATTGAGCTGTAAAGAGATAAGGGAAGACAGCTAATAATTGAGGAAAAATACACTGAGAGTTCGAATGGTGAAAACAAGGAGAAAATGAGAGTTCGAACGGTGGCTAGCAAAAAGTGAAGAAAAGTGGTATTTTGGCCTTAGGGTTCGAACTCCCATGTGAGGGTTCGAACTCTCAAAGGCTGGAGACATATAAGAGGCATATATAGGCTTAGGGTTCGAACTCTGATTATAAGGGGAAAAGGGGAGTTCGAACTATAAGAAGGAAAAAGAGAAAAATTGCTCTGAGGGTTCGAACTCTAAGAAGGAAAATGGGTAAAACACTGCTCTGAGGGTTCGAACTCCTCTGCTAGAGTTCGAACTCTAAGAAGGATTTTTGGATCAATTTTCCTATTCCTACTAGGACTCTGCTTGCGATCTCTATATATATCCCTTCAATTTTTTACAAAGGGAGGACGATTTCTTGAGGGTTTTTACTACTTTTTAGTCTAGATTCATAGGAGTAACTAGGTTTGTCATTATTCTTGTAATTACTTTCATTAAATTCAAGTTTTGTTGTTTTAATTCAAGATTTTGTTCAAGAATCCATAGTTTTTGTAATTAGTTCAAGATTCATAGTCCGTTTATAGTTTTTACATCCTAGAAAGTTTTCAATACATAGTTAATTATTTTCCATGGCCATGAGCAGCCAAATTTCGTAACTTGAGATCGATTGTGAAGATTGATTGGGGATCAAGGATGAACAATGGAGGTAAGGTTGAATTCACTGTTATATCTTCTTGATTCTTCTTCTTCTCTTTCTTCTTCTTCGTTCTCGATACTTTCGAAAACTTGGGCGTTCTATTATGTTCGGTAACACTTATGCGTGAATACCACACTCAGTATATACGCTGCCTTGCAACGTTTATGCATGAGTTAGATTCAGTATGTGTGTTGCACGAATCGATGATGCATGTCCTTGATTATAACAAACCGATCTATTTTAGAAGTTGAAGATTGAAAGAACTATTGGTTTTAAAGCTAAATCTTCCGAATCCGAGACTCACGACGTAGTCGAAGGATTTGAGTTATTAAATTACCTCCTTTGGGATTCCAAGAGACGCAATTGGTTGGAACGATTGATTTCGAGACTTTTTATTTCTTAGTTTAAATTAGATAACTAATCTTTCCTTAACCTAAAATCATATTTTTGTTTATTGGAGTGTTTTTCCTAAGATTTTTGATCCACGACAAGTTTTCCTATTTACGTAAACCATCTTCCTTGTGGGATCGACCTCGCACTTACGAGAAATTATTATTACACCGCGGCCATGCACTTACGATTAAGTATCACCCTTTTTTTGAGAGCGATCACATGTCAATGGGCAGCACTACAGGGCGTTGTTCTTGTTCTTTTTCTTTTTCTTTTTCGTTCGTTTGTTTGTTTGTTAGTTTTTTTTTTTTTTTTTTTTTTTTAGGAAAACGCCATTTAGGTACACCTACTCATTAATTTTTTTATTGAGACATTATTTTCTGCCACTGATTTCTCTCGAGTATATAATAATAGAGCGTCTCTTTTACTGGTATTCCTACATTATTCCTATAGACCGTAATAAGAGCGCATGCGCATTGCCAAGCACACATAGGAATACACGTTCCCATGTATATGCATTACTGTATAATTTTGTCGAGAGTGCACGAGACGGAGCATGACATGTATATTTTTCCCTGACAGGCACTCAAGCAAGAAATCAGCAAAGCACATATAAAAATTATGGAACCAGTTCTAAGGGGCCTGCGGGTTTGGATTACCTGAAAAATGCTTTTGCCAAACGTTATGGACCTTCCTCTGATGCCTTGACTGCTCTACCTTTGACAATGAGGTGGCTTTCGTCTGTGTGGGATAGCAAAGATCAAGAATGGCTTGAACACACCAGTGCACTCTCCGTGGTGACAAGGAGCCAATAAAGTTCGTCTCAGAGGCTTCTTTCCTTCCACCACACTCCGTACCGGCGGAAACATTCTAGGCAGAATGACTGGTATCAGCAAAAATGCCACAAATGTGACAGGTTTAAATGTAAACTCGTTTGGGAAATGTTATCTATCCTTAGAAATGAAATACTAATGCTTTGTTTGGAACCTAAATTTATTAAGAACAAAATAAAAAAATAATTTTATTTTTTTCCTTTACCTCTTTTTTCTTTTATTTTTCATCACCAAATTATTGATCCACACACGGCCTAACTTTTGGTTGAAACAAGCTACTTGGTACAAAATGCGACACACTTCTAACACTGCCACCTGTTCTTCTGTTATAGGATCAGATAATAAACATCCAGAATGCGAGGGAGAGAAGGTTGATTTATTAACGAGGCTTGGCTTGTTGAAGTTAGTGACCGGGGTATCTGGTCTAACACAAGAAACTTTGCCTGAAACTCTGAAGCTCAACCTCGCTAGGCTAGGCTAAGGGCTGTTCAGGCCCAACTTCAGAAGATCATTGTGATTTCTACCAGGTACATGAACTAGTTCCCCCCCCCCTCCCTCCCTCCCCCCCCCCCCCCCCCCCCCCCCCCAAAAAAAAAAAAAGCCCCAATATGACCGAGTTTCAAGAGGAGCTAGTTCCTTGGAGCAAACTACTTTTGAGTATATGCCTCCATTTTCTGGCCATTTTTGTCGTTGTCTCACTTATGTATCTTTTCTGATTGGTCTAATACTGTGCACTATTCTAGTTCTGCGGCAAACTCTTATCAGCGAGCATATGGTTCGCAACCTGGCAGACATGGAAAGCATGGAGTTGAGCTGTGTTAAACAACTTTCCGAGCTTCTGGACTCTGTTGAGGATGCGGGTATCAAAGAAATCATCGAAATACTTGGTACATTTGCAACAGGTGACCAATCCGGTGATACCGCAAAACTTCAGTCACGGAAGAACGTTATGGAAACACTGTTAACGAAAAGCTTGCAAGCTGGGGATCCAGTTTTTGTTCGGGTGTCCCGTGCTGTTTATTTGGCTGCAAGAGGAATTTTACTCGGGGGAAGCACGCCACGCGGAAGAGAATTGGCAGAAATGGCACTCCGCCAGGTAGGGGCGGCTGTGCTACTTGATAGGGTGGTGGAAGCTGCAACAGTATTGTTGGTAGCTTCTACTGTGTCCTGTGGTGTTCATGGACCTTGATATGCACATTTGATTGAGAAGATGTAATGGGATAAATAAAAAAATAAATAAATAAAACCTATAGTCTTTTTAGGTCCTCTGGTACATACCAGTGTTGATTCTTATCTGTAAATTAGATGTAGCAGGATGTCTATATATGGAAAGGCTGCTATTTGTAAGAAAGACAATGGAAAGGCAATAAAGGCTTCCCTTCAGTGTTTGGATTGAACTTCCGTTCTTTCTGATGTATGTCGGGAAAAAATTAGGGCTGTATGAGAATCAACTAATTGAATATCAGAAACAAATTTTGAGAAACACAATAGATATGATGGAAGTAATAAAATAAAATTTTAAGTAATTTTCCAACCTAAAAATTCTCTCTCTCTCTCACACCTCTCTTCCTTCAGTATTTTGAATTTGTAGAGAGGAAAGGAGAAAGTGGAATTGTATGTCAAAACATTATGAGATTTGACTGTATATAACCCCGCCCTCCCGCCAATGAAATTAAGCGGTTATTACATCTGTCATATGACAAGTCAACTGCTTTAACATGTTTATGTGATTCAGTTCTATTGGTTCCATTGTTTGAAATCAACAAGATGAAATGGTACAACAGTTATAATTAATATTTTCAATTTTCACGCCTCTCGTTGCATGGGATAGCTGCTTTAACATGTTTATGTGATTCAGTTCTATTGGCTCCGTTGTTTGAATTCGACAAGTTGAAGTGATACAACCGTTGTAATCAACATTTACACACTTTTCATTGCATGGGATAGTGCATGCTCCTTGAGGCAATAATTCAGGCCATCAATTGGGGTGATCAGCTTCACACGGCAGTTTTCGGTTTATCAGCTGCTTGTTTCGCTGGTTTGGAGGAGTGCATAATCCAGAAAATGTGAGTTGAAGACAATGAGAAACAGAGGGCTTTTGACAAAGAGAAATGGCCTCTTCCCTTTCTGGCCATGGTCAAGAATCAAGCTATGGTCTCTCCTGATTCTTGCCAAGAGCCAAAGCATATGCCAAGTCTTAGCAATCACACCAAGGAGTGGAGGTATAATAATTCTGTTTCTACTAACTTCATCTTCTACAACCAATAATCATTTGTTCAAGATGCCTTAGAGGAAAACTCTACTAAGAATAAAGGAAAAAGGAGAGAGAAATTGAAAACATCCAAAACACAGGAAAGAAGAGAGGAGGGAAGGGGAAGAAGGCTTCATTGCACAAGGAACTCCTGTCATATTATATACAGCAGCAACCATAAACATAAGATACATTAGCATATCAATCTTTACAGCAACTGTTTCAGACTCGACTGTGCGTGTCATGTAAGCAGTAGCATTGATGTAAGCAATTTCTATGAATTTTTTAAGAGCCGAAGCAAGGATTCTCGGGTACAAAGAGAAACACTGAGCATCTGTAGTAGAAACTTGCAGTCTAGGTATGTCATGGTAGAGCGGTGGTGGTGGCCAAGAGCCTCACATGACGCCTAAGTCTGCGCCTGCGATACATACCGACCAAATATAGGATGATTACAAGAGCAACAGCACAATAGTCGAACACCATTTTGACCACGAGGGTACCTGCAGACACAGCAGCTTTTAGTTACGAGATGGATGGAACAAAAGACTAATTAGACAGGAGTCATGAAAGAAATGAAGTTGGAATCCAAGAACCAAAAGTCGACAGGAGGCAAATCCACCATGAGGTAGGCTTTACTTGGGAGATTGTTAGTTATAAAACACATCATGATCACATGATTTTGAATCAGCAATTCACTTCAAATTGCTACAATGTTTCCATTCAAAATAATGAGGTCCATACTTATCTGATCATCCTACTTTTCTTTCACCTAGATATTTACAGAGGAACTGCAATTTGCAACCCATATGTAGAACAAACTGTATGCTTATAATGGTTTATTCTGACATGACATTGTCGTACATCTTAAAAGTTGAAGCAAAATACCTGCTGGAATAAAGTCAAAGCCACAGATCTTATAGAGAACAGTCAGCAACAACTGTAAAGAAGAAAGACAATCAAAATTCGCCTGAAGAAAATTCACGAGCCAATTTTTAAGATAACTCACAGTACGCAAAACCATTGCTAGTATGCAAATGCATGTGTTAGATAATTAGTGTAGAAAAGTTGAATCACTGCTAATTACTTCATGGGAATTGTACAAAATCCTAAGCACTTAGTGCTATTCCTATATTGAATATTTCATCAACAACCACATCGCCCAGCAATGAGCTATGCACCAACATTTGCCATTGGCTCTGCACTTAGCTATGTACATATACAAATTGTTATACAGTTGCACAATTATTTTGACTGCCACCCCATGATAAGCTGATAAAAATTCATAGTACATCTAAGATGAGTTGAATGAAAGCAAAACCCTAATACACTGACTTATTTTTGGGCTGAGAAATAGTTGAACATCAAAGCAAACTGGCATGTTTGGTACCTCTCTGTCTATATGCATGCTCATATCAATTTGGTGTGCCCAATGGGCCTCCATCTGAGCACCCATACTTTACAGTCAGCCAGTTGGTGGTCATCTTTTCTCCACCAATTTTAACAAAATTCACTTCACTGGGGAGTTTTACCAAAAGGAATTTGCATAAGCCTTCTAAGAACATGCTCCAAAGTTTTCCCACTTTTTGTTTTGGTGTCCAGTGAACTAGATCTACCTCCCTTGGCTGATCACTCCATAAGCATCTTATGGGGGAAATTCTGGATTTGCCTTCTCTTTAAGGACAGAGGCCAGATGGGTTCCTCGATCAGCCATGGAGAGGACAGAATCATAGGCCATCTTTTCTTGTTCCTAGGTTATTTCTACCCACCTAAAGGCCATTTTATGTATCTTCCCATTCTTTGGTTAATATTCCTTGAGGTTTAATTAAAAAAATTCCCACCTTCTAGAAAGTTGGATTAGAACCATAAGACAAGAACCAAATGATCAAGCTGACTTGCAGGCACGATGTGCTAACTGAGAACTATCATATAGCGGGTCCTGATCGAATTTGCAGGCTGATATGGCAAGCTCACTTCAGGACGCTGGCAAGTAAAGGAGTGGAGAAAAAACAGCCCTTAAATTTTAACAATCACAGCATTTTCATAGCTACTTACTCCCCATACAGGTTTAGTAAAAGACAATTCAGAGACTATTGAATGCTATCACTTCCTATACAGTGCCAAATCTTTAGTAAACATAACAGAGTAAGTGCTTGAAAGTGATGCTTTATTTGGCAGCACTTCCCCATGGTTGGACAGAGCCATCAAACTGAATAAATGTACGGCATAACTACTGTTCATAGAATGGCAGCACGCCTGTATAAACAGAAAAACCACCAAATGATTTGACATCTATCATTCCACTCTATAATGTATATATACTAAGAAATGACCCGTGCCTACGGCACTCCTAAATATGCATGCAGTCAGTTTGACAGATCATTTTTAGTTTAAAAATTTCTAGATCAAAATTGCATAAGTATATTCGTAAATTATTCTAAAACCTTTATAAAGATAAATCTGCTCAAAATCTCAACAAAACATATTTTTGAACATCAGACAACTAACCAATCAATCATGTAATCCAATTATATTTCCATCGTCCAATAACCAACAAAAAAATTATTTTAAAACATCCACACAAAACATAAACTAAAGATCCACAAATTACGTCTAAATAAAGCAGCAATCAATTGACATATAGGAATGAAACAATTGGCATACATGAATATGTCTTGAGGAGAGTAATAAAACCACTTATTCAGTGAGCCAAGAAGAAAATCCCTGGGCATGCACATAATGCCACTTCTATATTCCTTTGTGCTACATCTAGTTGAAATTTTTGTCCTTGATATTGTATATTGTAATAGTCAAGACTTATCGTGAAACTTCAGACATAATTTTTTTTGACTTGTCGACATAATATAAGAATGAAACAATTCAGCTTCTATCCATTCAGATAAATGGTCATGATGCATTGTCAAACCCCAATGTATCAATTAAGAGGGTTGAACCAAATGCAATGAAAAGGAAAGCAAAAAGACAAAAAGGAACAGATAAAATGGAGATTGGTGAGTGAGGAAAAAGGTAGAAAAAATAGAAAGAAGAGAAAGACATATGATGTCGTTGCAAAAGTGAGTAAAGAGAGTGAGATTTTTTTGTTGCTTTGAAAATTAGTCACAACCATTCAATTAATGAGAAAATAAGGGTCCAAGAAAATAAGCCTAAAACTGAAAGAAACAAAAAGAAAATTTAACAATTAGAGACATATATAGGGAAACTGTACCTTTGAAGGAAGTGAGTGATGGTTTTGAAAGAAAGAAAAGTGAAAGAGAAACTCAGAAGTTAAAACCCTGTAGACATGGCACGTAAAAAATGGAGAGGGAGCCAATACAAAGAGAAGTTAGAGAAAAAAGAATAATTAATCTTATTTTTTTAAGCTGCAGCAGGACCCTTAAAACTACTAGCTTTTGACCCCCTTTTATATGTCGCGCCCAGATTTTTCGCGCCCGAAGAATACTCACCCAAGCGGAAAAAATGCTGTACTCTCTCGTTAGAACTCACCCTCCTAGAAGAATGAGTGCGACTAGGTTTGAATTGAAAACAGGTTTGAATAAAGGGCTTTTGAAAAAGATTCGGAGTCGCCACCTAACTTGATTAAGGTGAGTTAGGTCACCTAAAAACTAAGCATAATCCGAAGACTACACTTAGGGTCTTGGAAAACGATTTTGGGAAAAACCACCTCAAGAGAGGGTTTTTAAGAAAAACAGGTTGTTTGGCAACCTTTGGAAAACATTTAGCCCTTTTTAGAAAAATAACTCATTTTTGGTCTTTGAAAACAGTGATCTAAGTTCGGAGGTTGGTTACGTATAGGGAAGACGCACTAAGCTATCACCCTACCCCGCCCTTTCGGTACCTACATGTCAATCTACCCTAGATTCACCTATGAGAGTCTTTAACTAACTATAGTTCAATCCTATTCACTTTAGAAAAATAATATTTAAAAAATATAATGCATGATATGCAGGTGCAAGATAAGAGAATTGAAAAATAGATTTGGAAATAAATTGATTTGATTTGAAAATAGATTTGAAGAAATAGAATTGAAATTGGAAAGTTTAAAAATTGAAAGTAGAAGTTTGAAAATAGAAATTTGAAAATGGAAAGTTTGAAAGTAGACGGAAATTTGAGATTTGAAAAGATTTTGGAAACTGCACCCATGAGGGTGGAATTGAAAGTTTGAAAAGTGTTGTGACCACACCTATGAAGGTTGCCTACGTATCCCTTTGGGGGAATCAGGTCAGTCGTAGTTCGGACAGGAGTCCGATTGAAAATAGAAGAGTGGATTGAAGAAGGAGATTGAATTGGAAATTGAATTCGATTTGGAATTGGAAGAGGAGATTAGAAATTGAAATTGAGAAAATTGGACTTTGATTTGAAAAGATAGATTTGGACTTGTTTTGGAATAAGAAGGATGAAGGTTGAGGAAACCTAGACTTAGGAAAAGCTTGACTCGACTTGGAAGGTTTAGGAGATTAGGAAAGGTTGGATTTAGGAAATGTTTGAATTAGGAAATGTTCGATTTAGGAAAGTTTCGAATTAGAAAAGTTTCATTTTTGGAAAGTTTTGAAATTAGGAAAGTTTGGAATTTAGGAAAGTTTTAGGTTTAGGAAAGTTTTGAAATTGGAAAGTTTCGAGTTTAGAAAGTTTTCGAAAAAGGAAAGGTTTTCAGATTAGGAAAGTTCCCAAATTAGGAAAGTTTTGAAAATCGGAAAGTTTTGAAAATTGAAAAAGTTTGAAAAAAGGAAAGTTTTTAGTTTAGGAAATGTTTGAATTAAGAAAGTTTCAACTTAAGAAAGTCTTAAATTAAGAAAGTTTTTGAATTTAGAAAAGTCTTAGATTTGGAAAGATTTGAAGTTTAAGAGAGTTTAGAATTTAGAAAGTTTTAGGTTTAGAAAGATTTAACTTAAGAAGGTTTCAAATTTAGAAAGTTTTGAATTTGGAAAGATTTGAAATTTAGAAAGTTTAAGATTTAGAAAGTTTTAGAGTTTTAGAAAATCCTGAGATTAGGAAAGGTTTGTAAGCTTGGATTTGAAAAAGATGTTTGAAAGGGGTAGAATTAGGAAAGGGTTGAATTAGGAAAGATTTGAAAGTTGAGTTTTAAAATTTAGAAAAGATTTTTATGTTCAAGTTTTGGGAACTTAAGGTTTAGGAAAGTGGAAGTTTAGGAAAAATTTAGATTTTGAAATTTAAGGAAAGATTTAAAGTTTAGGTTTAGGGAACTTATGGTTTAGGAAGGAATTGAATTAAGAAAATTTTGGATTAAGAAGGAATTGGATTTAGTTTCTAAAAAGAGAAGGTTTGATTTTGTTTCCAAAAACGGAGGATAAGATCTAGTTTCCTAAACGGGAAAATTTGATTTGGTTTCCTAAAGGGAAGATAGGATTTGGCAAGGGTTTAGAAAGGGAGATTCTAGAAACCCTAGATTTGAAAAACCATAGTTTTGACGTAGAAAATAGGTTTTGGAAACATGTATAGTTTGGATGTAGAAAACAAAAGATTTTGGAAACCTAGGTTTAGGGCAAAGTTCGAAAATCATGTTTTTGGAAAGAAAACTAGGGTTTCCTAATTGTGAGCTCTAAGGCTTGACTTGGGCTCTAAGCAAAGAGTTTTTTTTTTTTTTTTTTTTTTGGAAAGTGCGTTTTTGGAAACGAAAGTTTTCTAGAAGGGAATCCTAGGAAGGAGTTTTTGGAAAGTGAATTTTAAAGAGGGATTTTTTGGAAAAAAAGATTTTAAAGAGGAGTTTTGGAAAATGTGTTTTTAGAAACGTGTTTTTTGGAAGGAAAATCCTAAAGAGGAAATTTCTAGAAGGAAGATTTTGGAAAAGAGAGTTTTTGGAAAGATTTTTAGGGAGCGTTTTTAGAAAGTGAATTTTTAGGAGAGAGAGTTTTGGAAAGGAGTTGAAAAAGAGAGTTTTGAAAAATAGATTTTGGAAGGGAGTTTTTGAAAACAATTTTTGAAGAAGAGAGTTTTAGGAAAGTATGTTGGAAAAGAGATTTTTAGGAGGAAGGAATTTTTGAAAAGAGAGTTTTTTGGAAAGTATGAAAACATCTCACTTTCCTAAAGCGATTCTAGCCATAAGAGGACTAGAACCACTTTTAAGAAAGTGGTTTTAAAAATAAGGTTTGAAAATATAGACCAAAAAGTCACTTTTAATATAACACTTTTCTAAAGCAACCCTAGCCATGGAAAAGCTAGAATCACCCTAGAATTGTGGTTTTGAAAACAAGTTTTTGAAAAAGAGATTTTGATGCAATTTTGAAAACAAGTTTGAAAACGCTTTGAAAAATAACTTTGAAAACGAGTTTTGGAAGATGCAAGACTATGATATGCACAATGCAATTTGGGGTCGTGAACATACAAGGTTAAGGCTTCACCACATAATCAAGGGGGCCGGACCCACGTGGTCTTTGGTTAGACTAGAAGAAAGCCCCCGACACGGTGACTCTCCCATAGTCCAATCCTACACATGGACCGGGAATCCCTTTGTTTCAAGCATGCAAAGAAAGGGGGGGAAAGAGATGGGGGATTAAAATAGAGAAAACCCAAGTGGGTTGGAGAGAGAAGAGAGAGGGGGGAAGTGCAGAAAATTAAAGAGAAAGCCTACCTTGTTTCTTGTTTATTTTGCGCGCCGTGCAGTCTTCGGTCTTCGATCTTCGGTCTTAATCTTCACCTTCAGTCTTCAAGGATTGTCTTCAAGCTTTGGATGGCTGCTCTTTAAGTCTTCAGAGAGTGGTTGAATGCTATTGTATGAGTGTATGGGGGAGTGTATGAGTGTATAGGAGGCTAGGGTTTATGTACAGTGGCTAGGGTTTGGGAAAACCTAAGGAGGCTAGGGTTTAGGAGGTGCTCGAGCTCTGTATATCGAAATATGAGATTCTTAGGTTAAGTTTGTAGACCCTTTTCACGTTGATCGAGGCTCTGTATTTATAGAAGTTGGACAAGCCTGGCGCCTGTTGCAGTGGCGCCAGGGCGAACTTTACACTGGCGCCACTAGTAGTGGCGCCAGGCCATTTTTTGGCTTGGCGCCACTGCTAGTGGCGCCAGCCATTTAGGAAACAATTAAGGTCGGCAAGCAACGTATCTTTGACTAGATTTGGGCGCCTATACTAGTGACTACCATATAAACTTTAGCCTGGCTTCACTAGGAGTGATTCCAGAAAGTCCGGGAATGATTTGAAGGAGCTGGGAGTGACCCGGAAGGCCGGAAAGGAGCAAGAACACTCAAAATAGTGTCCTGGAGGTATTTGACTTGAAAAATGAAGATAAGGTGAGTCGGAAAGGTTGACCGGGCCTTTAGGGGCAAAATGGTCAATCGGACTAGGAAACTGCCGGGGCGAACCCGGATTGTCCCGGAAAAAGACTTGGGATCTGGAAACATTATTTAAAATGTTCCCAAAGGTTGCCGGTTTGATTCCCAGGGCCGGCGTGGTCGGAAATGGAGACCGGCCCACCAGGGGCAAAACGGTCATTTTGTACCGGGTTTGCCGAAACTGACTCGGAATGGTCCGAAAAGGTAAAGGAAGGTCGAGAATACTATAAAAAGTATTCTCAGGACATTACCGGTTTGATACCCAGCGCCGGTGTGGTCGAAGAAGGAGACCGGGCCTCTAGGGGCAAAACGGTCATTTTGTACCGGGTTGGCCGGAACTGACTCGGAATGGTCTGGAAAGGTAAAGGAAGGTCGAGAATACTATAAAAAGTATTCTCGAAGCATTACCGGTTTGATACCCAGAGCCGGTGTGGTTCCCGAGGCGTTTGGATGCTTAGGGGCAAAATGGTCATCTTGACCGAAATGTCTCGAAAAAGGCCCTAAGGGTAGTCTGGTTATTTTCCACCGAAGTGGGCTAATAGCCACGGGTGTTGACCTAAGTTTTGAGTGTTTCCGCCACTCGGACGGGGTTGACGATTTGAGAGTATTTCCGCTACTCTAACGGTTCTGTGAGTATTTCCGCTACTCTAACGGTTGTGTGAGTAGTTTTGCTACTCGGACCGTCTCGAGGAATAAACTGTCTCGAGAGAGGGATTGGAAAGGGGTCTTACCGTCTCTGAAGAGACGTGCCTGGATTGGAACCGTCTCGAGGAATAAACTATCTCGAGAGAGGGATTGGAAAGGGGTTTTACCGTCTCCGAAGAGACGTGCCTGGATTGGAACCGTCTCGAGGAATAAACTGTCTCGAGAGAGGGATTGGAAAGGGGTCTTACCGACTCCGAAGAGACGTGCCTGGGTTTTGAGTGTTTCCGCCACTCTAGCGGTGTGGGTGTTTTCGCCACTCTAATGGCTTTGTGAGTGTTTCCGCCACTCTGACGGTTTTGTGAGTGTTTCCGCCACTCTGACGGTTTTGTGAGTAGTTTTGCTACTCGGACCGTCTCGAGGAATAAACTATCTTGAGAGAGGGATTGGAATTGGAATAAAAAAGGACAATGCCCCTAAGGGCATTTTGGTCATTTTGCCTCTATTTGGGCCTGACAGGCCCGCGAAGCGATGGAGAGACGGAATTTGGACTAGAGGATTGGTTTCGATTGGAATATGTCCATAATGACTTGAAAACAAGTCTAGACGGAGTGTAGACTGCCGAGCGGTCAAAAATGGTGTGCTTACATTATATACCCATGTAATATGTCCAAAATATCCAATCTGCAAGAGTTGTCAACCAAAATGAACCAGACTACATGTAGTATACATACACCAAAACTTTCCCTAATTTCTTACAGTAGCAAATGATTACCCATGCCTACGGCACTACCAACAAAAATTAATTATGGATCTTATTTGAATTTACTAATTTTTCTATGAAAAGTTACAAGTAAAAAATTGGCTATGACGATATAATTGAAGACAGTAATTTGTGCTGTTCTAAAACATTTCAAAATTTGAGTTTCTTTATTGTGTAGACATTATAGCTAAAGATTTATTCATCTCTCTCTCAGAGGCTAACAACTACATATATCCATCATAACATTTTGTATTCTAGGACCATTACCATCCACTTATTAAACACTAATATTAAACATTTTCAAGAAAACAAATAAAACAAAATTATTTTGAGATCTGTTATAATCACACGGGTCATTCTGCTGCTTTGCTTACAGGTTATGAAACATGAAGCTTTTAGTTTGATTATTAAGTTTGCTATACATGTGCCTTGTGAGTGGTTATGTGTATCTAGTTCTACCAAACACAGTTTGCAAATTTTTATTATAATAAATAAAGATAAAAAAAATCCTTAATTTTTATTAAATTAAATTTAAGAAATGATTCAGAGAGTCAAAATTTCTAACAATTGTGAGCAATTGTTTTTGCCACACCAATGCTAACTTAATCAAAATAGAAGGGGCAAGTTTGTATTTGTAGGCGTAAGTGTAAGAATCTGCAACTCGAATGGTAAAAAAAAATGTTATAGCCAGAGTGACTACTTGGCATTGGTTATATAGAGCTAAGTTGTTCTTAAGGAGTCTAAAAGAGCCAATTGGTTCTAATTTTCAAAGCACCTAACAATGAATTGTTCTTCTTTGTGTAGTTCTTTTATTCCTTTTTTTTAGTACATAAAATTTAGGTAGAAGCTTGGGCATGAGAGTCAAACACCAAGGAGGAACAGGAGTAGTTGGCCTGAATATGATATAATGATTTTAGTAATAATTTCAAGAGAGAGAAGCAATCCAAGTTCAGGCAAGTCTAAACAAAAGGTGGTAGATTCATGACGTCATGTTGTTAGGCACAGTCAAATTAGTGCAAAAATTTGGCCAAATTGCATATCCAAGCAAATGCTAACAGTGTATGTCTCGTACTTAATTTATTCAACCCAATAATCTATGTTTAACGCAACAAAAATTTGAAAAATTTAAGAATCTGCTAAATCATTTCATAGCTAAAAGAAGAAAATTTAGAGCCAGAAATATCATGAACTTAACTCTCATCAATTGCCATAGTTTCCAGATATTGAAAGAAATCGAAGAAAAAGCTGATAACAGAGGATTTATGATTAGCATAAATAAAATTCATAATTTACAAATTGGAACCGTCATCCAAACACCCCAACCATCTCCCAACAAATAAAAACATAAACCCCGCAACAAACAACAAAAGAAACTCATATATACAACAACTAATTAAAGCAAGGTGTGAATGCATCTGTAACATGTGCAGGCCACCAAACTGAACCAGGAAGCAGATGGTTGTGGGAACAAATTCATATAGAAATGTCATGACTCCAAATTCATAAAAAAAAAAAAAAAAAAAAAAAAAAAAGGGGGGGGGGGGGGGGGGGGGGGGAAAGTAAACATAGAAAATGAAAAAAAAAAAAAAAAAACTATTTAGATACAATGTGTATGTATGTTGGAAAGGAATTTGTTGGGAAATTGAACCCATTTGTTTGATTAAAGAATTTATGAGATTGAAGTTAAAAAAAAAAAAAAGTATATATCACAACAAAAGATCGAGTTCAACAAATTACAACGATGACTCCAAACAAAAAAAGGCAGGGAAAGGAAATGTAGAAAATAAAAAAGTCTAGAGCTTTAGCAACATCATGTAGTTTACATACACCAACCTTTCAAAACATAGCCAGAGCGCAAGAGGACGTGAGATTTTGAGGCAACCACTGATTAGAGAGAGAGAGAGAGAGAGATGGAAATTGTGAGGTATTATGTCACAGAGGACATGAAATTTTATTGATTTTTCATCAACTCCTAATACAATTTTAAAAAATTTGATTTCACGAAATCAGAATGTGGGTTTTAACACCGTCACAAAGACAATGAGCTCTTGGACATAAAACTTCATGAAATTGGCAAGAACCAATGTATTTCATATAAACCCAATGAGCTCTTGGACAAACACCACATGCTTGCATCTTTGTCCCACAAAACAAGCATTTTATTCAACAGTGTATACTAATGTTGAAAATAATCAAACAACTCAAGCCCCTCTAGAGTAGAAATGGCAAAAATGTTAACAAAAATTGGAAGGCCAAAATATATAACCTTCTATATTAAAATCCCTAACTCCAATCAAATTGAAGAGACACACATCTCCTCTTTCAAATGGCAATCAAACATTGAAGCGAACGAATTTTTTGGGGGCATTGTGTTCAAGACAAAACATATTGTGAAACACCAATCCACTTCGAAAATAAAACCTTTGGCATGAATGCCTGAAAATATTATGCTTATGCAACATAGTTCTCATCACAGTTAGATTGGGAATGTAATCAATCAACCTTTTTCTATTATGTTCTCATTCTTGGAAGGGTGATGAACATGAAACTTTTTAAAAAGCTTTTGCTTTTTGCGATGTGACTTTCTTGCCATTTCCATGAACATATTACAAATGAAAGTAAGGACCATAATATTTTGAGGTTGAAAGGGAACCAAAAAAAAAAAAAAAAAAAGGCCAAATTCCCTAATTACTGCATTCTCATGAATAAATAAGAAAACAATCATAAAATAAGAGATGGGTAATTGCAGTGTGCTGGAACTAAAAAAAAAGTAACTGAAACTTTAGAAATTAGGACATCAATTCTTCCATTACACTGGGATTGCTCCAAATAGTCCATAAATAAGCAAATAGAAAATTAAAATATATTCAAACCCAAATAAAATAAAGCAGAATAAACTTGCAAGAGGCTTAAGCAATTCTACTTGATGAAATTTACTAATGAGAAGATTAATAAAATAACTTAAATGTATACCTGCATATTACATGAGGAGATAATACCCCAATTAGAAAACGCAAATAGTGAGATTGTGTAACCGAATTAAAAATCCATCAAAAAATTCAAGGCAAGATAAAAGAAAGAACCTTGACTGTGAGTTGGATACTAGCACCGTTCTCTTGAAATCCCCTGTATATAATAAAAAAAAATTCATATGAGAAACTTCAAGACTTCACGGTTTACACCCACAAAGGAGAGGACTCACAGCAGAACAAAAAAGAATAGAGAAAAAAAGCGTACACATAGAAAAGAGGACTCACGGTCTCGGTGGGTTGAGCCCTAATTTTGGTGGCTACCTTCAATTATTAGAGGCTTCCAGTATTAGAGAGAGAGAGACTCCCCAAATAGCAAACTCACCAAATCACCAGAGAGAGAAAGTGAAGAAAACAGAACCAGAGCTTGGAACTTACCAGATAGAGAGAGAGAGAGGGGGACTGTGGTGGAAGTAAGCAGCAACTTGTTTTCGGGGAGAGAGAGAGACGAAAGGAGAGTCACAAAATTTGAAACAGGAGTATCATGAGAGGAGAGAGGCGTGTGGGGCGTCTTTGGCAGTGGGTCTAATTTGGGTTGGATTTTGAAGAGTAGAGATAAACCAAGAAACCTAATTCAAGCGCTAGATTCAAATTGAAAACAAACCTCGACTGTTGGATCAAATTATATGCCACGTAGGACAAACGTCCCATCAAAATTCAAAAAAAGTTCTGCTTTATTATATAGATATTTGAAGAAAGGGATAAAAAAAAATTATGAATTACAAATATTACAAGAAGACGCCATGAGTTTAATTCAATCAAGAGCAAGGAAATTCAAAAACTCTACTACTACACACATCTGGAGAACATTTGTAACGTAACATAAATGAATAAAATACATAAAATAAAAATATATAGTTTAGTGTAATGCTGAGCAACTGTAAGATGGACTTACTGCAAGCAAATTGCTTCTCCTCCCCCGCCCGTCTGCTTGCCAGCCCGCTCGCCCGGACACCGCACCCTTCTCCTGACACCCTTGTCCTCTATTCCAATTACTTTTATACCCCTCCCCCTCCTTTGAAATTACAACCCTACCACCCCACCTGCCTTTCCCTTTTTTTTTTTTTTAGTTTTGTTTAATTTTTATTTAGTTTTGTTTCTTTTTTTATTAGTTTTTTTATTTTTTAATCAGTTTTATTTATTATTTTTTTCATCAATTTTCTTTTATTTTTTATTTTATTTAATTTTTGACACATATCAGAACATCTCCTTCCTTTTAAATTACCCCTTCAACCCTTGATACATGTCAGAACCTCCCCCTCCTTTTAAATTACTCCCCAACTTGACACCCCACCGACATTTTTTTTTCAATTTTGTTTAATTTTTATTTAGTTTTGTTTTCTTTTTTTATTAGTTTTGTTTTTTTTTGTTTATTATTTTTTCATCAATTTTCTTTTATTTTTTTGTTTATTTAATTTTTGACACATGTCAGAACCTCCTTCTCTCTTTAAATTACCCCCTAACCCTTGACACATGTTAGAACCTCCCTCTCCCTTTAAATCAATATTGGTCTAAGAGACTTTTCATTTAAAAAAAAGTGTTCATTCGCAAGTTATTAGTGTGTTTATTTATTAATTGTTAGTATTTTTGTTATTTTCATATATATACTTTTTATTTTGATCCATATTTTTATACTTTTTAAAATTTTTACAAATAATGACTCCCAAAATCTACAACTAAAAAATAAACAAAAGATTACAAATATATAATAAAAAAAACTTTTTATCCAAAAAAAAATTAAACTGATAAAAGAAATAAAATTGATAAAAAAAAGAATAAACAAAATTGATTAAGAAAAAAAAACAAAACTAATGGAAAAAAACAAAACTAAACGTGTTTTTTAAAATTTAAGTATAATATAAAAAAATAAGACTCATAAACACATGTCATTTTCTAATATTCGTTTGTGTAAAAAAATTTTACACCATCAATATATTAAAATTAAACTCTTATAAATAATAATTCACTGATACATTAGCGTAATTTCGTAGCTTTGCTCCGGAAAGGAGACTTGCCTTGCAAGATGTGGGATTACCTGTTGATGCGGTCGATGAGGTCTATGCTTTTTCAGGTATCTGTCTGATTCCATGCCAATGAATAACTACTCCTGTTAAGCTTGTGTTGAAAATTTGTGATGTTTCACATACTTAAAAGTCATAATTGATGTGGGATCCTCTTGTATTTTAGTGAGTCTATAGTACTTTAAAATAAAGAAAATATTATACCTAACCTACTAGATACAAATGAACAAATTTTACATAAATTTATTAATGTAAGTTTTAAAAATTTGTATTTAAGAGTGAAAAAAGAGATTGAGAAATGAAATTCTATATAATATTATACTTAAAATAAAAATTAATTTCATGTAATTATTTACTTAAAACTATGAAGGAGTGAATGAGAATTTTTTTACTTTAAAATGTCCAACATAATCATGGTTATACTTGGATAAATAAAACTTATTTCACATTGATTTCTTATAAAACTATTGAAGAATTTATAAAAACCTCTCTTAAAGTTGGGTTTGGACCCAAAGGGCCACCTCAATTTCGTGGAAGGGAGAAAACTTGCTCAAACTTGAATCTACCACACGCGCACCACCCTGCCCGAACCAGGCTAGAGCCAAGATCATTAGAGATCTTTTTCCATCCAAAATTTGATTTTTAAATTTTGAATTCAATAATTGTGTGTGTTTGGCTGGTGACTATACCAAATAGGTACCTGATTGGATTGAGTTGTGTCTATTTAGGAATAGGTACTATCTGAACGAATAGGCACATGTTTGGATATATTATGACTATTTCAAACAGGTTTATTGTGGCCTATAAATATTCAAACATTCTGCATTTCATTTCATTTGTTTCTCTCAGAATTTTTCTATTACTTTGAGAGAATTCTCCACTATTTAGTTCATCGAGCACACAGATTGAATTGCTTCATCTGTGTGAGTTAAAGATCACTGTATTTTGGAAGGCAGACATCCATTCATCTATTAATACCACTGTAGGGATGAATTCTGTTTTAAAGACATAGTGTCAAACACTAGCCTTAATCAATTCATGTATAATTTTTTACAATTCTATAAATTTTACTTTCTGTAATTATTCGTTATTTCAATTTACTAAAATGTTAGTATTCTAATATTCTGCTAATTAAATTTCTAGTTTATATATACGTGCATACTTAAATTGTTCGAGTGTGCATTCTATTTTCACATTATAGCAACACTAATACGCTTATAGTGGATAACAGCTTGTTGGTAGGTATCTCCGGAAAACCCCGAACAGTTGGCCCCGGAAACTGGCTATTGATCCCCATTACGACACCGTCAAGGTAATCCGGAGACCAGTACATGTACTTCAGTTCCCAACATTTACTCCAATCCCAACATTTACTTGGTCTCATTGTGTCCAAGATCTGTCTCCCATCACAGGTCAGCAGATTCTAGGATTGGGCCCCAGTGTCGGCTTGGGAATAGCAACTGGGCTAACAAGGCTCATGGACTTTTTTCTTGTTTCCAAGATGACGTAAAAAAATCAACAAATATGGGATAGTAAAGGAAGCTGCTTTTTGTATGGGTGCTTTAAAAGGCCCGGGTCCTGATGGATTTCATGGAGTTTTATCAAAAGTTCTGGCATATTATTGAAGGGGATATGGTCAGGGAGTTTCCTGTCGAATTGAATGAAACTAACATAGCTCTTGTGCCGAAGGTGAGTTTACCAGAGGAAGTTTCTCAGTTTAGACCTATTGCACTGTGTAATTTTTTATATAAAATTATCTCAAAAGTGCTGGTTAACAGGTTACAACCCGATGTGAATAGCATCATTTCTCCAAATCAGAGTGCCTTTATAAAAGGCCGACAAATTCAAGATAATGTATTTATTGCTCAGGAAGCGCTACATGTTCTCAAGCAAAGAAAAAAAGGCAAGCAATGTAATCTAGCTTTAAAGTTAGATATGAATAAAGCATATGATAGACTGGAATGGAATTTTATTGCTCAGCTTCTTCAGGTGTTGGGTTTTTGTGATAAATGGATTCAATTGATGATGAAGTGCATAACTTCAGTCTCTTACAGTATCATTCTTAATGGTGAGCGGTTATCCTCCTTCTCCCCTCACAGAGGTCTCCGACAAGAGGACCCCTTGTCCCCATTCATTTTCATTTTAGCAGCTGATTGTATTTCGGCTTTACTTGCTCAAGCTGTTGCCCAAAAGAAGCTAGGAGTCAAGTTGGCTCGCTCTTGCCCTCCAATTACCCCTCTTTTATTTGTAGATGACTCTCTCTTCTTATTAAAAGCCACAAAGGCAAACTGCCTGGCAATTCAAGATATTCTCAACAAGTATTGTTTTGCCTTAGGGCAACTCATCAATCTTAATAAATCTTGTGTGATGTTTAGTGCTAATACTCCTAAGGCAACAAAAGAACATCTTGCATTAGTGTTAAGGGTCCCATTGAAGGATAAATTTGGGAAATATTTAGGCTTGCCCATGGAATGGGGGACTTCCAAGAAGGCATTCTTTAGATGGATCCTAGAAAGAATTCTTAGTAAGATTGAGGGTTGGAAAGCTGCTCTGTTATCTCTTGCAAGAAAAGAGGTACTTATTAAAGCTATTATACAAGCAATTTCTGCTTATGTTATGTCCGTTTTTAAACTCCCTATCTCTTTATGTAACGCCCTATGTTCTTAGGTTGCATATTTTTGGTGGCAAAGTAATAAGGGCGAACCAAGGGTCCACTGGATTTCCTAGCCAGAACTTGCAAAAAAGAAGTGTGAAGGGGGCTTAGGTTTCAGGGAGTTTGAAAGCATGAATATTGCTTTATTAGCAAAGCAAGCTTGGCGGCTTATTATTGATGAAAAAAGCCTGTGGGCTAGCATTTTGAAAGGGAAATATTTCCCATCATGTTCATTTTGGGAAGCAAAACCAAAGGCTTGGTCTTCCTGGTGTTGGAAAAGCCTTTGTATAGGTAGAGATCTACTCAAACAAGAGTGTTTTTGGTAGGTTGGGGATGGTTCTAGTATTAACATTTGGGAAGATAATTGGATCCCAGGTAAAGGTGTCCTTGGAGCACAACCAGAGGCCTCAGTCCAAAAGGTGATAGAGCTTATTGATCCTTGGAATGCTTCCTGGAGAAGGGACCTGGTTTCATCTCTTTTCGACTCTAGCACTACTCATATTTTTCATATTCCTTTGCCCCTTTCAAAACTACAAGACAGAATGATATGGCCTAAAGCTTCCAATGATGAATACTTTGTAAAGAGTGGATACCAAAGTTGCTTGAAAAAGCCAAGGAGAAAGGACAACACAAAGGGATCTTCTTCTTTTCAAGTGTCTCATAAGTTGTGGCCTAAACTATGGTCTTTACACATTCACCCAAAACCAAAAACCTTTTTATGGAGGGCCTGTAAAAATGCTATCCCTATAGCTGAGAATCTGTTCAAACGGAAGATTATTGATTCTCCTATCTGTTCTATATGCCTTCAAGAGGTAGAAACTGTGGAACACCTTCTCCTGCTGTGTCCAAAATCTCAACAGGTTTAGCTTAATAGTTCCTTTCCCCTCAATACATCTAAGGTGTCTGTTACCAGGTTGACAAATGGCTATGGGAAACTCTTGATGGCCAGCATTCTTTATCATGCATTGCAGATCCAGCAAACTATATAGCTATGATATGCTGGTTTATTTGGAAAGATAGAAATACTTCCATTTTTTAGAAGAGGCCGCCGAATCCAACCTGAATAATATTTAATGCTATGAAGGCAATAGAGGAGTATTCTCAAGCCAATTCTGATCTTTCTCATTCTTTCAATAGGCCTATAGAGAATTCCTCTTTTTCTTGGCATCCACCTCCTCCTTCAGTGGTGAAAGTGAATTCTGATTTTGCTTTTATTGCAGGGAAAAATATTGACTTTTCTGGTATTGTGGTGAGAAATGATCAAGGTAAGATGGTGGCAGGTAAACATTACAAGTATGCTTGTAACTCTCCACTTGTGGGTGAAGCTCTAGCTCTAAGAGAAGCCTGTTGGTTGGTGCAATCACTGGGTCTTTCTAAAGCGCTTTTTGAGGTTGATGCTCTCTCAGTGGTTACAGCAATCAATAACTCTTTACAATCCAACACTTCTTGGCAAATTCATTGCTTATGTAGGGACATCCAAAATACTTTAGCTGCCTTCTCTGACACTTCAGTTGCCCACATTCCTCGAGAAGCAAATAGAGCAGCTCATTGGATTGCATTTGCTGCAAAGGGGGGAATTCTAGCCTCTAACTGGTCCTATTCTATCCCTATGCAGTTGGCGAGAGTTCTACAATAAGATTTTCCTGTGTGTGGGATTGGGTAGTTGTTCGTTTGGTCTCAAATATAGATTTGTCGCTCTTTCTTTTGCTTTTCTGCTTCTTTACAGCTTAGACCAAAAAAACAAAGGATGAGAAATAAATAGTATGGCGATCAATTAATGCATGAGCTCTTGTGTTTTTCTTTCTTTTTTTTTTCTCCTTTTCGTTATTATGTTTTTCTTTTACAAAACAAATCAACACACACAGTAAATAAGCAACCCATGACTCGGGCGGTGACAAGCCTAATCTAGAGCAACAGTTCAAAAACAAAAGCAAGGGGTATGACTACCAATCACAAACGCACTACACTTAAGCAAATCATAAATAAGTCAAAATTGAATACCTTTTGAATCTTATTAAGTTTTTAATCACTGCTTGAGTCAACTCGACTCGGTTTCTTTACAAATCAAGCGTTGTCTGATTACTTGAACGCTTTCTTTGTATATTTACTCACTTTCTTTGTGTATTAACTTTCTTTTTTATTTTTCTTTTCTTACAGGGTATCCACGAATTCGACCAACTATACCATCGAGCTCATACAAGACTACTGTCTATACAGAGCATGTAAACTTCAGGTATTGCATGAATGATTGCGACTGACTAGCATAGGGGGCATGGGAGAGGGATCACATTTGAGACTTCATATTTAGCATAAGGGCCTGTTGACCACTGCCAACACCTGTGGTTCTTTGTATATCGACTTGACAAACCACTAACCTACATGGCAGCCGATTCCTAGAGGTGGGTTTTGGGGGTAGGAAAGAAAGTCTAGTGATTAGGTAGTATTAGGTTATCAGTAATCACTTCTATAAATTTGTGACACGTCGTGTTTTATTACATTAGTCACAAAAATTTGTATAAAAATAAAAAAAAATTTAAGAAAAACATATCACATGACAAAATCTAATAAAAATGACTAATAAATAACTCATATTACCTAACCACTAGACTTTTTTGAGGGGTGGGTTCAATAATAAGCCCATTGACTTGGGTTTTTCTTGAGTTGTTCAGCCAAAAAAATGTTGATACTTGGAGGCCCCTTTTAACCATGAATTGGGCCGATTTAAGCTTTGTACACCACTCAGTGCAGGCTTTCTATAAACAGCCCTCTAAGCGCTCTTCGCAAGGGTAGTTTTGGCCCTCAAAGAACTACACGAACAAATTTATCCTAATTTTTCGAACGCTATAATAATTAGGGAAGGTCGGTGTAATTTTAAATCTCACATCGGGTAAGTGTATTACAATCAAATTTTAAGGATAATTAATGTTATTTATTCTAATTTTTAAATCAACCAAAGAGGCTTACTGTAAGCATGAGTCACCTGCAAAACACATGTATTAATATAAAGTTACATATCTTTATGATTAACTATTATTTATATAAATATAGAAATTTTACATGATTCATAGTCGGTCCAATGCCTAAAAAAAATAGAAAAACAAAAAAAACAAAAAAAAGTAGAGGTGCCCTACAGCTATGGATAAGACTTGGGCATTCCGAAATAATGAAAATGAAATAATTTAAGGAACATATACATACTTCCCTATATGTATATAATGCATAGCTGCAGTTCCAGTCAAAACCTTACAACTTCCAGCATTACTTGTCGCCACACATCTCATCATACTTCGTCGGGTCATCAACACTCATAATTTAGGGGGTCCAGGTTTGTTTAGTATAACTTATTTCAAATTTTTTTATTTAATTTTTTTGTCTTATAAATTAAAAAGTTAATTACTAAAAAAAAATTTAAATCGAAAAGCTCTGCATGAATGGGTGGAGAAGCCACAATGGAAAACAAAAAAAAAGGGAAAATTCATGCTTTGACCAATAAAAAAAAGGGTGGTGGTAGGAATTGATGGTTGTTAATTCCTAACAAGTCATTTTCGTTTGCAACTCTGCTGGTCAATCTCTAATCTCTCTCTCTCTCTCTCTCTCTCTCTCTCTCTCTCTCTCTCTCTCTCTCTCTCTCTCTCTCTCTCTCTCTATATATATCATGACTGTAACATTTAACCAAACCTCTCCACAATCTGCAGGCAACAACAATGGAGGTGAAGAAAAGTGTAAAGCAGCTTATTTACCAGTTTATGGAAGTAGCCTATTTTCGTCTTTTTCAATCTTTTTCGAACTACAAATAAATTTTTTTTTTAATTTACAGACTTTTTGCTACTTTCATAATTTGCTTCCAAACAAGGCCCAACTAGAAAAATTAGCCTGGTAAATATTTACCAGATTTTTAACTAGTATTTTGTTCTCCTTTTTACCTTTTTTTTTTTTAGAACCAAAACTCAATTTTTAATTTTTATTTTTTATTTTTACTGCTCCAAATGATGCTACTTTCACTGTTGAATTGATTTATTGATAATTCAAAAATAACAGTTCCGTAAATCCATTAGGTCTTGACTTGACAGATGCTTTCAGAATCCAAAACAGAGTCCCTATCAAAGAATGGGGCAAAAATGCATATGAAAGCATAATTTACGAGTGTCATATTATGTTTAAATTTTTCTACTCTTTTTTTTTTATATCTCCAAGAATTGAAAATTATTTTTAAAAAACTCATCCAAACACAAACGATTTACACAGGTGATCATGAGCAAACTCCAACTGCATTTTCATGATCAATTAATTCAACACGCAATTAATGGATTAATAATACTCCCAGATAATGAACTCAAATGATTTCCAACAGCATACGCAATACAAAACAAGTTATAAAAGCGTACTCATACTTGCAAGGCCCAACCCCAAGCATGCAAAAAACTTATTGCAGAGATTCATACTAATATTATATATGTACATACCGATATATGTATTGTTTATTTGGATTCTCTCAATTTTATGATTTGAAGTGGAGATCTTCATTCTATAATTAATGACCTAAATGTAATCTTATCACATGTTTTACTAAAATTATGTTATTTTATATTAAAATGTATTACCTTATATATAACTATAAAATTATTTATTTTTAAATAAATTTTAAGTCAACTAATCTGAACTTTTTATTTTTATGCTAGTTAGTGAATCAACGCCCCAATCAATGAAATAGAGATATCCAATAAAAAAAATCCAAATCCACGTAACGACCTTACCCTCCTAATTCAACGCTCCACCTGGTCTCGTATCGGCGCTGACCACCGCAGCCATTGCCTGATACGGCGGAGGGACCACACCTCCCGCGGCGTTATAGTATACCTGCCTCCCCACCCCACTATCGTACACCACCGCCATGTACCCTGTATCCACCACTTCGACGCCACCGGCAGTCGTTGGTCAGGGCATCCCGAAACCCTCCGAATGCCCAGCCCCCTTCGGCGGTGGTTGGGGCGGTAGGGTAGGTGGCGCCATCGCCATAGCCGCTGGAGCAGCCACCATTTGTCCAACATTGTACATCGGAGGCTGGTCCCGGTAAACCTCCGATGGCACCCTCTAAACCGCGTAGTAACCCTGGCCGGTTGGGCCAGTCACCGATCTTCCAATCGGTGCGTTATACATACCCGTCGGGGCTGGAATCATATAAATTGACTGATTAGGTCCCGGAGAATTCGCAGCGTAAAATCCACCGTCGACGTGGTTATCCGGCCAGTATCCAGCAGGGGTCGCCGGCAATACTTGTTTTGAAAACTTATGCATATAGTAATCGCCAGTAAAACCTCCAACTAAGTTATCATCACTTTTGGTCTTGTACATAACTTGCTCTTGACCTCCAATTTGGAACCTCTGCAAATCCTGGATCAACCTCTGCATCTGATCCTCCCCGATTACCCGATCCTCCAAAGCTGGATTCAGGATTCCGTTCCAAAATCGGATCCAGTACTTTCATCACCTCCGGTGGTGGCGGCGCCATATTCGCTGATCACGTCGTACGATTTATTCGATTTGCCGAGTTTCCGTAAGGTAACTTATTGTATTTTTGTTTTGCCAAAGAATTGAAAATTAGTGAAAAACGTAATTTTTGTTGTTTTTTTGGTCAACATCAATGAGTTTTTTTGAATTTTTCACAATTGCTTAGGGTGGTAATTTTTTAGAATTATGTACTCCTGTAGTTTTTAATAATTTAAAAAGTAAGATTTTTTTACTTACATTTACATGGGATTCTAAATTTACATATTTATTAATTTAACTTACAATTTTGTACTGGATCTGTTTATCATCAAGTTAATGCTGCCTGATAATGTATTTTCTAGTAATGAGTGAAACTTCGGAAAGCAACAAAAAAAAATATCACATATGTATATTCATATATATATATATATATATCTATATATATTCATATTAATATTTTGAAAAATCTACTTCAACATTGTCCATTTTAGTACCATTTCAAGCCAAATTTGATTTTGACTAGATTTTCCACATTTGCAAAGATCACTTTAGGCATTGATTCATTAGTGAAAAAGATTAGGAAATGTTATTCCGAGAATGATATGACATGTTTGATTTCAAACAAACTTCAGATAAGCCATTTTCCCCATTTTTCTTTTCCTATTTAATCAAATAACTTGGCAAATTTCACAATTATTTTCATCCATTCAGATTTGGCTCTTTAAAAACTACTTGCTTGTGGAGGGTGGACTATAAACTATCATTTTATATTTTAGGTTGTTTTGTATATCCTGAAAATTTCAAGTATGTTATCCGAAACATTTCTTAGTTACGAGTGTGCTAGAATTTTCAAAAGTTGTAACTCACTACTAAAAAAAGCCCCATTTGCGACGGATTATTTGCGACGGCTAGTAATGCCGTCACAAATACCTTCGTATTTGCGACGGTAATGTCCCAGACGCAAATAATATCATTTGTGTCGCACTATTTGCTACGGCAACACTGCCGACGCAAAAGACCTTTCAAAATGACGTCGTATGGCCGCATAAAACCGAGCCCCCCCCCCCCCCCCCCCCCCCCGGGGTTTCGATGGCTTATTTGCAACCGGATTAGCCGACGCAAATACGTAAGTTAAACAGCGTCTTTTTGATACCAAAATTTATTTCCCCCCATTTCCTCGTCTTTCCCTCAAAATCCCTCAAAACCGTAGCCCTAACTATTCGACGAGCTTCAGCCCCCCCCTGTATCAGTCTTCCCTCTTCCCTCATCCCTCACGCACAGCCCTAATTTGCACGACGAGAGAGACATTGCCCTCCATCACTCTTCCGTCTTCCCTTATCCCTCACGTTAGTTGAGGGAGGGATGCCCTTCCTCCTTCTTCTGTCATCCCTGACTTTGGCTGGGAGAGACGCCGCCGGAAGCCCTCCCTTCCAGAAGCTATTGACGCCAGAAGCCTTCGCTGCCAGAAGTCGTTGATGCCAGAAGCCCTCGCCGCCAGAAGCCATTGACGCCGGAAGCCCTTGCCGCTGGAAACCGTAGGATAGATCGATTGGTAAGCTTATCTCCCTCTTGAATGTTGATCAATTTTCATTGTATGTAAGCAAATTGACTTCCATGTCCAAAAACCATTTAGTATGCCCATAAAACTAAGTATCAGCCGAAACCCCTTGCATGCTAGTGCCAGCCGAAACCCTTTCTATGTCCCTTTCAAAAATGTGAAAATTCATCTGCCCAGCCAGGCTAACCATATCACAATTCTCATTCTGATAGGTCTAATATATATATATATATATATATGTTGACCCACAACCAATATAGGTGCTTGATAGATTAGGCAGGTTTCAAATATTTATTAGATTACAACTTGAGAAGAATGATGGTTCATTTGATGGCACAAAATATTTGCCAAATTCCAAATTAATTGAATGTTAGCTAGCGATTGGTCATTACTCAATCCTTCCTTGCCCGCAAGACGTTGTATGCCTAATGTTTGTTTGGATATTAAGAAAAGATATAGGTTAAGAAAATAAAGTGAACAAAACTATTTTTTTTATTTAGTTAGGTTAGAAAAATGAGAAAAAAATAAATATTTTTTTATTACTCATAAAAATTGAAAATCTATATATAAAAAAATTTGCCAATAAATACAAATACAAGCTCCAATGAATGAAAAAAAAATAATAGGAAGGTAGCCCTTATTTTTAGATACTACTTCCATTATCATTTTCGTATATTTAGAAAATTTTTCACTGTACGTCTTAAATTTGAATGACAACAGTTGGTACTATCATACTACTAAATATTTATTATTTATGAACATTAATTCCAGATTTCATAATCAATTATAACATCTTACAATTATCTGAATTAATTAATTCTACTATCTGCTTTTTAGATGTAATGATAACATTTTATCATAACACCATAACTTTTAATGTTTGATCCTTAATAATTGGCAAGCTCCCTTTGACCATGACATCATCTAATAATTGGGTTCTATGTATTGACATACATATTTGTGTGTCTAAGTAACAAATTCAATCCACAATATTATATGGCCTCTCCAAATATCTTCTGTTAACCATTGGATTTGTTTCAACAAATGGTAACTGCAGAAAAATATCATGATACACCCTTGTCGCGCCCAGATTTTTTGCACTCGAGGAATACTCACCCAAGCGGGAAAAATGCTGTACTCTCTCGTTAGAACTCACCCTCCTAAAAGAATGAGTGCGACTAGGTTTGAATTGAAAATATATTTGAATAAAGGGCTTTTGAAAAAGATTCGAAGTCGCCACCTAACTTGATTAAGGTGAGTTAGGTCACCTAAAAACTAAGCATAATCCGAAGACTACACTTAGGGTTTTGGAAAACGATTTTGAAAATATCTCCTCAAGAGAGGGTTTTTAGGAAAATAGGTTGTTTGGCAACCTTTGGAAAACATTGAGCCCTTTTTAGAAAAATGACTCCTTTTGGTCTTTGAAAACAGTGATCCTAGGTTCGGAGGTTGGTTACGTGTAGGGAAGACGCACTAAGCTATTACCCTACCCCGCCCTTTCGATACCTACATGTCAACCTACCCCAGATTCACCTATGAGAGTCTTTAACTAACTAATGGTTCAACCCCATTCACTTTGAAAAACAATGTTTGAAAACTAATTTAGCATGATGCATGATATGCAAGTGCAAGATGAGAGAATTGGAAAATAGAAATTGATTTGAAAAGAAATTGATTTGATTTGAAAATAGATTTGAAGAGATGTAATTGAAATTGGAAAGTTTGAGAATTGAAAGTAGAAATTTGAAAATAAAAATTTGAAAATAGAAATTTTGAAATTGGAATTTGAAAATTGATTGGAATTTGAAATTTGGAAAGATTTTGGAAACCGCACCCATGAGGGTGGAATTGAAAGTTTGAAAAGTATTGTGACCGCACCTATGAAGATTGCCTACGTATCCCTTTGGGGGAATCAGGTCAGTCGTAGTTCGGACCGGAGTCCGATTGAAAATAGGAGAGTGGATTTGAAGAGAGAGATTGGATTGGAAGATTGAGAGATTGAATTGAAAATTGAATTTGACTTGAGATTAGAAAAGGAGATTGGAAATTGAAATTGGAAAGATTGGACTTTGATTTGAAAAGATTGATTTTGGAAAGACTTGGCTTTGGAAAGATGGAGGTTTAGGAAACCTAGACTTAGGAAAAGCTTGACTCGACTTGGAAGGTTTAGGAGATTAGGAAAGGTTGGATTTAGGAAATGTTTGAATTAGGAAATGTTCGATTTAGGAAAGTTTCGAATTAGAAAAGTTTCATTTTTGGAAAGTTTTGAAATTAGGAAAGTTTTAGGTTTAGGAAAGTTTTGAAATTGGAAAGTTTCGAGTTTAGAAAGTTTTCAAAAAAGGAAAGGTTTTCAAATTAGGAAAGTTCCCAAATTAGGAAAGTTTTGAAAATCGGAAAGTTTTGAATTTAGAAATGTTTTGAAAAAAAGAAAGTTTTGAATTTGGAAAGCTTTGAAAACAAGGAAGTTTTGAAAATAAGAAAATTTCGTTTTAGGAAAGGTTCGAAAAAGGAAAGTTTTCAACTTAGGAAGTGTTTGAATTAAGAAAGTTTCAACTTAAGAAAGTCTTAAATTAAGAAAGTTCTGAGTTTAGAAAAGTCTTAGATTTGGAAAGATTTGAAGTTTAAGAGAGTTTAGAATTTAGAAAGTTTTAGGTTTAGAAAAATTCAACTTAAGAAAGTTTCAAATTTAGAAAGTTTTGAATTTAGGAAGCTTAAAATTTTAGAAAGATTTGAAATTTGGAAAGTTTAGGATTTAGAAAGTTTTAGAGTTTAGAAAGATTTAAGATTTTAGAAAATTTTAGAGTTTTAGAAAATCTTGAAAATTAAGAAAGGTTTGAATTTAGGAAAGGTTTAAAAGCTTGAATTTAGAAAGTTAAGATTTGGAAAAGGGGTTGAATTAGGAAAGGGTTGAATTAGGAAAGATTTGAAAGTTGAGTTTTAAAATTTAGGAAAGATTTTTATGTTCAAGTTTTTGGAAACTTAAGGTTTAGGAAATTAGAAGTTTAGGAAGGATTTGAATTAGGAAAGAGTTGGATTTTAAAATTTAAGGAAAGGTTTAAAGTTTAGGTTTAGGAAACTTATGGTTTAGGAAGGAATTGAATTAGGAAAGGTTTGGATTAAGAAAGGTTTGGGATTTGTTTCCAAAAACGGAGGATTGGATCTGGTTTCCTAAACGGGGAGATTTGATTTGGTTTCCTAAAGGGAAGGTAGGATTTGGCTAGGATTTGGAAAGGGGGGATTCTAGAAACCCTAGGTTTGGAAAATTATAGTTTTGACGTAGAAAAGAGGTTTTGGAAACATGAATAATTTGGATGTGAAAGCTAGAGGTTTTGGAAACCTAGGTCTGGGACAAAGTTTGAAAATCATGTTTTTGGAAAGAAAATTAGGGTTTCCTAATGGTTAGCTCTAAGGCTCGATTTGGGCTCTAAGGAAAGAGATTTTTGGAAAATACGCTTTTGGAAACGAGTTTTTAGAAGGAAATCCTAGGGAGGAGTTTTTGGAAAGTGAATTTGAAAAGAGAGTTTTTGAAAAAGATTTTAAAGAGAAGGAGTTTTGGAAAGTGTGCTTTTGGAAACGTAGATTTTGGAAGGAAGAATCCTAGAGGGGAGTTTCTAGAAGGAAGATTTTGGAAAGAGAGTTTTTGGAAAGATTTTTGGAGAGAGTTTTTAGAAAGTAGATTTTGGGGAGAGGATTTTGGAAAGGAGTTGAAAAAAAGAGATTTTGAAAAATAGATTTTGGAAAGAGTTTTTAGAAAACCATTTTGGAGAGGAGAGTTTTAGGAAAGTATGTTGAAGAAGGGATTTTTAGGAGGAAATTCTTGGAGAGAGAGAGAGTTTTTGGAAAATACAAAAACATCTCACTTTCCTAAAGCGATTCTAGCCATAAGAGGGTTAGAACCACTTTAAGAAAGTGGTTTTGAAAACAAAGTTTGAAAATATGGGCCAAAAGGCCACTTTTAATATAACACTTTCCTAAAGCAACCCTAACCATGGAAAGGCTAGAATCACCCTAGAATTGTGGTTTTGAAAACAAGTTTTTGAAAAAGAGATTTTGATGCAATTTTGAAAACAAGTTTGAAAACGATTTTTTGAAAACAACCTTTTGAAAACGAATTTTCGGAAGATGCAAGACTGTGATATGCACAATGCAATTTGGGGTCGTGAACATACAAGGTTAAGGCTTCATCACATAATCATGGGGGCCGGACCCACGTGGTCTTTGGTTAGACTAGAAGAAAGCCCCCGACACGGTGACTCTCCCATAGTCCAATCCTACACATGGACCGGAAATTCCCTTGTTTCAAGCATGCAAAGAAAGGGGGGGAAAGAGATGGGGGATTAAAATAGAGAAAACCCAAGTGGGTTGGAGAGAGAAGAGAGAGGGGGAAAGTGCAGAAAATTCAATAGGGAGCCTACCTTGTTTCTTGTTTATTTTGCGCGCCGTGCAGTCTTCGGTCTTCGGTCTTCGGTCTTGATCTTCACCCTCAGTCTTCAAGGATTGTCTTCAAGCTTTGGATGGCTGCTCTTCAAGTCTTGAGAGAGTGGTTGAAGGCTAGTGTATGAGTGTATAGGGGTGTGTATGAGTGTATAGGAGGCTAGGGTTTGTGTATAGTGGCTAGGGTTTGGAAAACCTAGGGAGGCTAGGGTTTTTGGAGGTGCTCGAGCTCTGTGTATCGAATTGTGTGATTTCTAGGTTAAGTTTGCAGACCCCTTTCACGTTGAATGAGGCTCTGTATATATAGAAGCTGGACAAGCCTGGCGCCTGTTGCAGTGGCGCCAGGGCAAAATTTATACTGGCGCCACTAGTAGTGGCGCTAGGCCATTTTTTGGCTTGGCGCCACTACTAGTGGCGCCATCCATTTAGGAAACAATTAAGGTCGGCAAGCAACGTATCTTTGACCAGATTTGGGCGCCTGTACTAGTGACTACCATGTAAATTTTAGCCTGGCTTCACTAGGAGTGACTCCGGAAAGTCCGGGAATGATTTGAAGGAGCCGAGAGTGACCCGGAAGGCCGGAAAGGAGCAGGAACACTTAAAATAGTGTCTTGGAGGTATTTGACTTGAAAAGTAAGGATTGGATGTGTCGGAAAGGTTGACCGAGCCTTTAGGGGCAAAACGGTCAATCGGATCGGAAAACTGCGGGGACAGACTCGAACTGTCCCGGAAGAAGAATTTTCCGGTTTGATACCCAGAGCTGGCGTGGTCGGAAAAGGAGACCGGCCCACTAGGGGCAAAATGGTCATTTTACACCGGGTTTGCCGGAACTGACTCGGAATGGTCCAGAAAGGTAAAGGAAGGTTGAGAACACTATAAAAAGTGTTCCCGGGTCATTACCGGTTTGATATCCAAAGCCGGTGTGGTCGAAGAAGGAGACCGGCCCTCCAGGGGCAAAACGGTCATGTTGTACCGGGTTCACCAGAACTGACTCGGAATGGTCCGGAAAGGTAAAGGAAGGTTGAGAATACTATAAAAAGTGTTCCCGGGTCATTACCGATTTGATACCCAAAGCCGGTGTGGTCGAAGAAGGAAACTGGCCCTCTAGGGGCAAAACGGTCATTTTGTACCGGTGTCGCCGGAACTGACTCGGAATGGTCCGGAAAGGTAAAGGAAGGTTTAGAATACTATAAAAAGTATTCTCAGGGGGTTACCGGTTTGATACCCAGAGCCGGTGTGGTTCCCGGGGCGTTCGGATGCCTAGGGGCAAAATGGTCATCTTGATCGAAAAGTCTCGGAAAAGGTCCTAAGGGTAGTCTGGTCCTTTTCCACCGAAGTGAGCTAACAGACACGGGTGTTGACCTAGGTTTTTAGTGTTTTCGCCACTCTAACGATGTGAGTATTTCCGCTACTCGGACGGGGTTGAGTATTTCCGCTACTCTAACGGTTGAGTATTTCCGCTACTCTAACGGCTCTGTGAGTATTTTCGCTGCTCTAACGGTTGAGTATTTCCGCTACTCTAATGGTTCTGTGAGTATTTCCGCTACTCTAATGGTTCTGTGAGTATTTCCGCTACTCTAACGGTTCTGTGAGTATTTCCGCTACTCTAACGGTTTTATGAGTAGTTTTGCTACTCGGATCGTCTCGAGGAATAAACTGTCTCGAGAGAGGGATTGGAAAGGGGTCTTATCGTCTCCGAAGAGACGTGCCTGGATTGGAACCGTCTCGAGGAATAAATTGTCTCGAGAGAGGGATTGGAAAGGGGTCTTACCATCTCCGAAGAGACGTGCCTGGGTTTTGAGTGTTTCCGCCACTCTGACGGTTTTGTGAGTGTTTCCGCCACTCTGACGGTTTTGTGAGTAGTTTTGCTACTCGGACCGTCTCGAGGAATAAACTGTCTCGAGAGAAGGATTGGAATTAAAATAAGAAAGGATAGTGCCCCTAAGGGCATTTTGGTCATTTTGCCTCTATTTGGGCCTGATAGGCCCGCGAAGCGATGGAAAGACGAAATTTGGACTAGAGGATTGGTTTCGATTGGAATATGTCCATAATGACTTGAAAAGAAGTCTGGACGGAGTGTAGACTGCCGAGCGGTCAAAAATGGGGTGCTTACAACCCTAATGCTATTTGATACTAGAGACATTTTGTTAATTCGTATGAAAATTAATCTATATTTTTTTTTTATTTCGTGTGAAAGCAGTGTATAAGAAATAAGAAAATAGTAATTTCATTTCCTAATATTTGGATATTTAAAAAAAGAAATTCTATAACAATTTTCAAAATCCATTTATCAATTACATTTCAGATGTCTATTAACCTACAAATGTTAGATGTCTATCACTCTACAATTACAAATTATAAGAGAATTAGTTTGTAATAGTTTTTATTTCCTTTCTATATGTTGTATTCATACATGTATATTTTAATTAACTCATGACTCCATGAGTTAATTAAAATATAAGCATATAACCTTAGACCCATTCAAGAATCGTCTATGTACTTTGTGGATTCAACTGCGATGAGAGGGTTCTTGAATTGTCCAGTTTCGGACAGTTCGGGATTGTATAAATTTATATAGTAGTTAGTGGCTCCCTGCTTAAATTGTTCTTCTTTGATGGAGATTTTGTGTGGCAAACTCCGTGTTCTCTGGGTACATACGGGATGCAGTGTATAGTAATACACTTCGTCTACGTTATGTACTTGGAGAACTGCGTGGAGATGCTGCCGAATTTTCCTAAAAGACGGACAGAGCAGTTTGAGCTACTTTCTACGATATAGATTATGCATTGCTGAATGGGATAGGACCACCTACTTGTTAGAGAGGAGTTGGATGGATAGGTTTCACGTTCTATGCACATGCAGATTGATATTTTATCTATGGTGGCTAATTAGTAATGTTTATGTGGACATGTACAGAAAGATGGACAGGAGTTGGATTGATTCTGGTGATAGGCTGTCTAGGGAATATGTGAATGGAATTGACCAATTTATTGTGTTTGCGTACACCGGTAAGAATGCAGATTCAACGATCTATTATCCTTGTAGGAAGTGTGCGAATCGATACTATTTGCCACGAGAAACTGTGCGTGATCATCTTCTAAACAATGGGATGTTAAGGAAATATAAAATTTGGACTAGTCATGGGAAACCATATCCTTCTAGTTCTAGTCACCCTATCAGTGAAGATGAAATGTTGGGGGATTCAAACTTTGGGGATGACATGGTTGGAATGGTACATGATGCTATTCCGCATGTAGGTACAAATTTTGAGAATGATGAGGCCCAGATAGGAGCGAATGAAGAAACTGTTCATTATTTCAAGCTCCTAGAAGATGCTCAGAGTGAATTGTATCCGGGATGTAAGAAATTCAGTAAATTGTCTTTCATTGTCCGACTCTTGCATCTAACGGTGCTCAATCATTGGACGGACAAGTCCACAGATATGTTACTTAAGTTGTTGAATGAGGCTTTTCTTGAGGGTGTGCAACTTCCGAGCAATTACTATAAAGCTCAAAAGATAACTGAAGGTCTAGGCTTTACATACCTGACTTGGGATGCATGCCCCAACAGTTGTATGTTGTTCAGGAATGAGCACGCCAATCTTAACCAATGTGTCATATGTGGTGAATCTAGATGGAAAAAGAGTGCCAATACTTCAGAACATTGTCGTAAACCGAAGCCAGCAAAACAGATGAGATATTTTCCTCTGAAGCCAAGACTGCAAAGGTTGTTTATGTCTTTAAATACTTCACAGTCAATAAGGTGGCATGCAGAGGAACGACAAAATGACGGGACTTTAAGGCATCCTGCTGACTCAGAGGCTTGGAAAGATTTTGATCGGCGGAATCCTGTCTTTACAAGTGATATACGTAATGTGAGGCTTAAGCTAGCGTCGGATGGATTCAACCCATTTAGAACGATGAATATAGTTCATAGCACTTGGCCTGTAGTGTTGATTCCATACAACTTACCACCTTGGATGTGCATGAAGCAGTCATTTTTTATCTTGTCTGTGCTTATAGATGGACCGAAAGGACCTGGTGACAAGATTGATGTCTATTTGCAACCGTTAATTGAGGAGTTGATTGAACTTTGGAATGAAGGTGTACCCACTTATGATACGTCAACCAAACAAATGTTTCAATTGTACGCTTGTTTATTGTGGACAATCAGTGATTTTCCTGCATATGCCATGTTGTCGAGATGGAGTACTAAAGGTGAATATGCTTGCCCGTGTTGTAATACGTAAACTAAATCCATCAGGTTGAAGCACGGTAAAAAGTTCATCTATATGGGCCACCGTCGCTTTTTACCTATTCGACATAAATTTTGAAGAGACAGAATATCATTTGATAAGACCCAGAAATCAAGGCCAAAACCTGAATTGTTGTCTGGATCAGAGATGTTGTTTCAGTTGGAATCAAAAGGTATTCTTACCCAATACAAAATGGATGACCTCACAGTAAGACATTGGAAATTGAAAGAGAAAGAACCGAATAATGGGGAACCCAAAAATCATAATTGGAAAAAGAAGAGCATCTTTTACGAATTGCAGTACTGGAAGCACAATTTAGTAAGACACAATCGAGATGTGATGCATATGGAGAAGAATGTCTGTGACAATGTATTATGGACAATACTAGGAGTTGTCGGAAAGTCTAAGGACAATGCAAATGCCTGGCGTGATTTGAAGGAAATGGGAATTAGAGAATCATTGCACCCAGTAGAGAAAACGAGCAACAAATTGTACTTGCCTCCTGCTCAGTTCACAATGACCAAGGAGGAAAAATATTTATTCTTAAAAGTGTTAAAGGAAGTTAGAGTGCTGGATGGGTATGCATCTAATATATCACGACATGTCTGTTTAGAGGATAGAACTATTTGGAGTTTAAAAAGCCATGATAATCATGTCTTGATGCAACAACTTATTCCTCTGGCTATACAACATTCTATGCAAAAGAAAGTCATTAAACCATTGATTGAATGAAGCAATTTCTTTAGACAACTATACTCGAAAGTGAATCGTCCTACTGACTTGCATTATATTCAGGATCGTATTGCAGTAACTCAGTGTCATCTTGAGAAAATATTCCCTTCAGCCTTCTTTAATGTAATGGAACACTTGCCTATTCATTTGGCTGATAAAGCATTATTGTGTGGACCAGTTCAATACCGATGGATGTATTCAATTGAGAGGTATCTTCTGACATTGAAAGAATATGTTCGGAATCGAGCTTTTCCAGAGGGTTCAATAGCTAAATGTTACTTGATGGAAGAGTGCATGAATTTCTCTGCTCGATATCTTGATGACATGGAAACCAAAACTAATCGACCTGTGCGGAACAAAGACGGTGCAAAAAGAAACGACAAATATGTTCATCTTGATAAAAGTGCATTGATACATGCTCATCGCTATATCTTGTTCAATACTAAATCAGTGGGACCATTCATAAAGTAAGCAAAATTTGTTTTTACAACCATTTCATGTAGCTTTCGTATAATAATTTATATGCTGATATGTAAATTTTGACTGCACAACAATCACCTTCAATTCCTTAAAGAAAAATTGCCTGAAGCAGATAGTCATCAAATTCAGCACGAGTATTTTGAAACATTCCACACTTGGTTCACCAACCATGTATGTGTTATTTTCACTTCTCCTAAACTTATGTATAGTTAATGAATATAAAATATAAACTTCTTTACATAACAGGTTCAAACTCTACGAAGAACGACTAATATCACGTTGACTGATGAAATCAATTATTTGGCAAATGGTCCTGATGACATGGCATGGAGGTATAATGCTTATAACGTCAATGGGTTTCATTTTCGTGTGAAGCACATGGATCACAATCAAATTACTCAAAATAGTGGTGTAAGTTTAAAGGCTGAGACCTTGAGTTATGCTAGTCGAAAGGATAATAATCCTCACGTGGGATCTGTGTGGTACTATGGACAGTTGACCGAGATTATTCAAGTTCGATACACTAATGACATGACATTTGTCATGTTTAAGTGTGATTGGATTGATAACATTCGTGAGAAGAAGGAAGATGCTTTCAAATTTACATTGGTCAACTTCAACCATTTATTGTACCGAGATGATTGAGAGACCAATGAACCTTTCATCTTTGCATCACAAGCAGAGCAAGTTTGGTATGCTTCAGATCCCTTAGCAGTAGACTAGCATGTTGTTGTGAAGATGTCACAGAGAAGTTTGTTTGATATGCATTCCTTAGACACTCAAGTTGAACCATATGCAAGTCAACAATTGGAAGAAACTATTGCTCTTCATGAAGCAGACGTTCACTGGGTTAGGGAAGGAACAGAAGGAGCAACAGTTGATGCTCCTGTAGAATAATAGCATCCCAATGTGTCAGTTTTAGTATAGGCCATTCATTTTGGATATCATGAGTTGAATATGTATTACAATGGTGAAATGAATTTAAATGGTTGCATGTTTTTACTATTTTGTACGGTTGCATGTTTTTACTATTTTGTACGTTGTTTGTATCTTGTATTTATCGTACCAAGTTATTATGACAAAGAGGAAGAGGTCTACCGGTCAGACGTTGGCTGATCTGCTGCGGTCACGCACATCAGGGTCTGGGAGTACTGAGCCAGTTCCACCCCAGCAACCTATGTTGCAGCCTTCTCATGCTTGACCAACAGCCTCAGCAGAGCTAGTGAGGGTAGCACCATCATCAACTACATCTTTATATTCTATTTCATCACAGAGACCCTCAATAGCTACATCATCACAACCGATTCTTTCAGGTATAAATTGGGTTAAAAATATTGTCCTATTTATGCTGTTAATTAATAAATATTTTGGTTCATTTTATTATTTTGGATTCACTTGTTTTAGACCCATCAGGTATTGAGACGTCTTCGGCATGTTCAAAGAAGGGACGAGGCTTATCATTGGGCATTCGTGATTGGGGGAAGGTAAATTTTAAGTATCACGTGGAATTTGATAAGAGGTGGTGCCCAATAGAGAAGAACAAAAAGAACAAACTCTCAGGGCAGTTGGGTATCCTTGTGCGTCGCATTGTACTTTTGACTTATATTGATTGGCCACATGTACCCGAAGATTTAATCGATCAGATTTGGCAAGATGTTAAGGTTACAACTCTATTCTTTATCCAAACAATAAATACTTTATTATTTATCGATCAGTTAATGACTAAGGGTTTTTTTTTCTTTTTTCTTTTGTAGCGTAACTTGGAACCATGTCCGGACGAGTACAAACCTATTTGCCTTGACAAATGTAAAAAGTTGTGGAAGGATCACAGGTATCATATAAAGAAAAATCATTTTACGCCATACCAAAACATTGTTGACCGATACCCGGATTGTCCTTATGGCATAAATCCAAATCACTGGAGAGAGCTTGTGGATTATTGGAAGACCGAGGAGGCATAGGTTTAAGTACAATACATCACAGTCATTTACACTAGCATATGTGTTTGTTGTTATATGCTAATTATGCAACTATTTGTAGGCAACCGCACAAAAGAATTCAGTGAATAGGGAGCTTCGTGGCCCACCTGATACAACTGGGAGGACACACTTCTCGGCAATACGTCATGAGGTACATGTGTAGAAAAATGTAATATATTTGCTGACTTTTTCCTATTACTAATTTTACATAATTGGTACATTAGATGGAGGTGGCTGGGCAAAGGACAGACAAGATGAGTGTATTCTTGAGGACTCGTCGACCAGATGACCCGGATGTGATTGACATTATTGTAAGCAGTACTTATGTAAACAATGTAGTACAACAATTTTTTTTTATGACTATTTTCTAATATGTATGTTTGGTAGTGTAGGCTGAATATAACCGACGTTTGGAGGAGGTGCCTGAGGAGCTACGGACAGATGATGCTCGAGATAATATATTCCACGAACTGTTCGGGGATGATGGACATGGCTATTGCCGCACGTACGGTATTGGTGTAGCATGGTCTACTATTTACGGGGAAGCTGTTGGTCCATCACAGCCTCAGACAGAGTCCGCTATGGTGGAAGAGATCACTCGACAAGTCACCATGACACTAAGAGAGGATTTAAAAGAGAAGCTGCGAGAGGAGCTACGAGAAGAGATCACCTAGCAAGTCACTATACAATTGATAAAGGTCGGTCTCCTATCTGGAGATGCCGCTAGACAGGTTCGTATATGCCTCCCCAATTTAACCAAAGTTCTTAAAATAGAAGTCCTCTTAATTACTTTTCTCAAGTATTGTTCATCTTACTTTTTAGGTTCCGGATGCATCTAGCAGGCACCAGGCATGGAATGAGTCTGTGGGTGATGATGTTGTACCATCTACTTCGGCCTCATTGCCTCGTTCGACTTCATTGCCTCCACCGTCTGAGCAGGTATTTTAAACTTCTTCTTAGGAGTAAGAAAATATTAAGATGCACAAGCTGCAGAATCTTTTGGTTTCGCATCAAGCTAGTTAAGTTCAACACAATTTCAGATTCAACACCACACACACTAATCACGATCAGAATGAAATAGCATATGTGCATCATCCACAGCAAAACCACAGCAAAACAGCAAAACAACATTAAAGGTAAGGATTGATAAAGAGGTCCTACCGAAATTTGAAGAATATATACAAAACTTTATAGTTTAGGGGCTTAGGGTAAGAAAAAAGAATAATTTCTGAGGATAAGTGACTGTTTTGGGTGGAAATTGCAAGCAATATTTTTTTATAGTATATGACATCTGTAGTACACTTTTCTAGGGGAAGAAAAGGCTGGTCTCATAAACATCAAAATGAGGTTATTTATTTATTTATTTTGTGTTGGTGGTAGGAAAGCATAAAATTTGATTCCATTTGAGTATAAGATATAAGTTTATATACAGAAAAAAGCTTATCAACGTATTAGAAGTTTATTCCTATATGGCACAATGTTGGTTTAAGGTTTATATGAAAGTTATACTACGATTGACCAGTTATACTTTTCATAGGATTTTTGTCCCATCAATTGTGCTTTGTTTTTTTGTTTTTAAGGTTTATAGGAAAATAATACAGCTGTTTTACCAGTTTTACTTTCATAGGATTTTTTTGCCTTCAAAGTTGCTTTGTGGCCCACCTGATGATTTGCTTCCTTCTTCTCCAGAGCTTGACCTTTAACTTTATATGTTATGGGTATCACCTAATTCTTGACAAGGCCAGTTAGCATTGTTTAAAATGGTATGGGGATATGTTATGGAGTTTATAAGCCATTGGTGAGGAGCGACATGGTTTAGGTTGAAAGTATTACCAGTGAGAAGGAGCATTCACTAGTTGAGGCAGTGAGAAAAATAAGTCTTTATTTATGTTTTTGCTAATGGGTTAGTCACAGGACTGAATGGAAAACTTGAATTCATTAGCTAAACTCAATTTAGTTGGAGAAATGCTTTCTTAAGCTGAGTTAATATTTAACTCTGCATATTCAAGTTAGGAATTCAGCTCATATACTGATTCACTTGCATCAGTGTGGGATTTTATTAGATAGACATTGGATATGTGATGGCTTCTCATAACTACACATTTTTTTTTTCTTATGAAGGAAATTTGTTTTGAAACTTAGACTAGAAACTTTTTTGTGTTAATCTGTTTTGAGTGGAGCTTATGCAAGCTTGGTTTCCCATATATTGATTTACTTGCATCAGTGTGGGATTTTATTAGATAGACATTGGATATGTGATGGCTTCTCATAGCTACACATTTTTATTTTCTTATGAAGGAAATCTGTTTTGAAACTTAGACTAGAAACTTTTTTGTGTTAATTTGTTTTGAGTGGAGCTGATGCAAGCTTGGTTTCCCATATACTGTTTCACTTGCATCAGTGTGGGATTTTATTAGATAGACATTGGATATGTGATGGCTTCTCATAGCTACACATTTTTATTTTCTTATGAAGGAAATCTGTTTTGAAACTTAGACTAGAAACTTTTTTGTGTTAATCTGTTTTGAGTGGAGCTGATGCAAGCTTGGTTTGAATCTATCTAAGAGCCTAGTTTCTGGTTGCCAAGGCTCATTTTTTGGTTATGAACTTGAGTTTTAGGCCCAAAATTGACTTTAGACTAAGCTTGCTTATGATCTTAGTTGCTAGAAGAGTTTCTCTGTGTATGAATGCATATGTGGATGCGCAAATCAAAGTCGACCTTATCTTAGTTGAGAAAACGGGCTAAGTTCTAGCTGACCTTAGACTAAAGCTTGGGCTGAGTACTCGTAGGAAATCCTTAGGAATGTGGTTGAAATTTTAAAAAACCTCCCAGAAGGCATCTCTTAATTGTTTGGCAGGCAAGAATGCTGTTGTTACCCATTGTTTTCATCTATTTCTATTAGCCTTTAGTTTGCTATACATTGATTTGCCCCTAACCCTGCGACAGCGAGACAGAGAATAGCTCCTGTTATCCCTAATTTTTGGGTCATCTTTACCCTGTTTGTTCCCAAAATTGGAATACATTCTACATGACAATGATAATTATGGTGATGGCCGATGTTCCGCTCCTGTTTGTAGTACCACATCTCAAAAGCAAATTAGAAGCTTTCAGGTAGAAGTCTACCATTCATGTATGTGATGATATGTAATTGGCATTTGATGCCCTGTTTCTTTTGATAACAACTTTATCAGGGAAGTGTATCACAACAGATACCACAAATTACTTACTGTTAGAATTGAGGCTATATTGAGATTTACAACCTTTTGTTCTAGTCGCTATCCCTCTGACATTCATTTATAAATTGGGGAAGAGGTAAGAGGTGACCAAATCCCCTAGCAACTCAAGTGCTTGGGCTGTTATGATGATTTGCTTATGGTCTACCTTGTTGCAAACTCATTTTTCCTTTCGAAGAATTTTGTAAGGGCTAATAATGTAACTTAAATAGGATAAGATGAACATTAGGAAATGACCATCATGTGAAGTTTTGTTCAAACATCAAGTAAATAGCAAAAGTATGGGTCAGAAATTTGAGATTTTTCAGCTAAATAAAGTTTTGATTGAATGAAATGCAGTGAAGATTAGTGAGCAATCTTTTTCCAGAAAATTTCTTGTTGTCTTTTCTACAGTTTTGCGCTTCAGTTGCTTTTTTCTTCCCTTGCTTTCCTAACACAAACACACACACACATATGAAGGCATGGTTATAGGTATATAGACATATATTACTATGCGTGTAGATAAATTTCAATTGTGATAGTTGTTTATTTTTCTTGAGGTTTATGGTTTGTTATGAAATTTGCTGTATTAGGCTTCAAAACTTCAGCTTAATGGTGAATTGGTTGGGTTTATGATTCTTTGTTGCTGAAACATGGAGTGGTGAATTTTTTATACTTAACTTTTAAAAGAAAATAATGTTTTCCGTGCCATTTGGGTACTAAAATCCTGAAACGGGCTCCGAAATCTGTCAAACTTGACACGTAGGAAGTTGTAGACACAAGTGACGTGTAGGAATAAATGGTACGGTCGCCGGACTCCTGGCGTGAGAGTTGTAAATTTTTTACACTTAACTTTTAAAAGAAAATAATGTTTTTCGTGCCGTTTGGGTACTAAAATCCCAAAATGGGGTTCGAAATCCGTCAAACTTGGCACGTAGGAAGATCTAGACACGGGTGACATGTAGGAACAAACGGCACAGTCGCCGGACCCTCAGGGTGCGAGTTTTGAAGTTTTTCGACTTAACTTTGAAAAAAAAACAATGTTTTTCGTGCCGTTTAGGTACTAACATCCTGAAACGGGCTCCGAAGTCCGTCAAACTTGACACGTAGGAAGGTCTAGACATGAGTGACGTGTAGGAACAAACGGCACGGTCGCCGGACTCCCGGGATGAGAGTTGTGAATTTTTTACACTTTAACTTTTAAAAGAAAATAATGTTTTTTGTGCCGTTTGGGTACTAAAATCCCAAAATGGGGTCCGGAGTCCGTCAAACTTGGCATGTAGGAAGGTCTAGACACGGGTGACATGTAGAAACAAATGGCACAGTCGCCGGACCCTCGGGGTGGGAGTTTTGAAGTTTTTCGACTTAACTTAAAAAAAAAAACAATATTTTTCGTGCCGTTTAGTTACTAACATCCCGAAACGGGCTCCAAAGTCCATCAAACTTGACACGTAAGAAGGTCTAAACATGAATGACGTGTAGGAACAAACGGCACGGTCGCCGGACTCCCGGGGTGATAGTTGTAAATTTTTTACACTTGCCTTTTAAAAGAAAATAATATTTTGCGTGTCGTTTGGGTACTAAAATCTCAAAATGGGGTCCGAAATCCGACAAACTTAGCACGTACGAAGGTCTAGACACGGGTGACATGTAGGAACAAATGACACAGTCACCGGACCCTCGGGGTGGGAGTTTTGAAGTTTTTCGACTTAACTTAAAAAAAAACAATTTTTTTCGTACCGTTTAGTTACTAACATCCCGAAACGGGCTCTGAAGTCCATCAAACTTGACACGTAGGAAGTTCTAGACACGAATGACGTGTAGGAACAAATGGCACCGTCGGCGGACTTCGGGGGTGAGAGTTGTGAATTTTTTACACTTACCTTTTAAAAGAAAATAATATTTTTCGTGCCGTTTGGGTACTAAAATCCCAAAATGAGGTCCGAAGTCCGTCAAACTTAGCACGTACGAAGGTCTAGACATGGGTGACATGTAGAAACAAACGACACAGTCGCCGGACCCTCAGGGTCGGAGTTTTGAAGTTTTTCGACTTAACTTAAAAAAAATGCAATGTTTTTCATGCCGTTTAGTTACTAACATCCCGTAACGGGCTCCGAAGTCCGTCAAACTTGACACGTAGGAAGGTCTAAACACGAGTGACGTGTAGGAACAAACGGCACGGTCGCCGGACTCCCGGGGTGAGATTTGTGAATTTTTTACACTTAACTTTTAAAAGAAAATAATGTTTTCCGTGCCGTTTCGGTACTAAAATCCCAAAATGGGGTCCGAAGTCCGTCAAACTTGGCACGTAGGAAGGTCTAGACACGGGTGACATGTAGGAACAAACGGCACAGTCGCCGGACCCTCGGGGTGAGAGTTTTGAAGTTTTTCGACTTAACTTAAAAAGAAAAAAAACAATGTTTTTCGTGCCGTTTAGGTACTAAAATCTCGAAACAGGCTCCAAAATCTGTCAAACTTGACACATAGGAAGGTGTAGACACGAGTGACATGTAGGAACAAACTTTTTAAGAAAAACAATAGATCGATCTTTGGTTTTTATTGATCCTGCGTTGGATCATAAGAAATAGTGAAGACTAGATTTGGCTTTGTTATGGTTACCTATTAATTGAAAATTTTGTATAGTGCTTTTAAGGCCTTCTTTTTATTATTTCTAACAATTTTCTTATTTAGACTGCTTTGTCTCATCATGATTGATAAATGGATATTGAAATGATTAGATTTTCTTGAGTTACATGTTTTGATGAATCGAGGTGAGGTAAAATTTCATCACTTAATCTATAGACACAATAGTTTCATTCATATTTATTTGAATGTCGAAAAGAAGAAAAACAAAATGTTCAGTTGAAGTTCATGCTTTAATTATATTTCTTTAGTTGAAAATTCAATATATTCACTAATTTTTCTCTGTTTTGAATGCAAACTTAGACTTAGTTTAGGATTTTTGGTAGTCCTAAACCAAAAATGTAGTTCTATCATATCTCATGTCAAGTGATTTTATGTGATAAATGTTGATTGTCTTTGATATGTTCATTGTTTTATCTAATATTTATATTTTTTTCTTTTTAGGTTATTCGCAAGGAATAGATCGATATTTGGTGTTTATTTATCAGCAAATTTTGCGATCGACTTAAAACACTCTTTTTTGTCTATGGATTATGGATTATGGATTTGTAATCTTATTTTGCGGGGCACTATATATAATTTTATATTTTATGAATTGTAATGGGAGATAATGTTTATTTGGAGACAATGTGTAAAATATGTGCTAGTTTATTTTGTTAGACATATTTATAAATATTTGGATTTGGGTGGATGAATGAATGAATTTTGTCATTGGTATAATGGTTTTTTTATTTGTATAATGTTAATTGTACATTTTATTAGGTTAAAGAAGAAAGCTACAAATTTATTCATAAATTATGGGTGGATTTTTTTTTACAAGTTATTAGCGACGGTTGCAAAACTGTCGCAAAAAGTTTCAAATGTGGTTGGCGGAATATTTTACAAGGTATTAGTGACTGTTCAAAACTGTCGCAAAAAGTACTAAATTAGGATGGCAGAATCTTTTAATTGTGACGGGGCAAACCGTCGCAAAAAGTAACAAATTGGCTGTATGAATTGACTTTTTGTGACGGGGCATGCTGTCGCTAAAACTTTTTCCTTAATTTCAAATGATGCTATTTGCAACAACATTAAATCATTGCTAATAAGTTATTACCGTCGGCATATCAGCGAGCACAAATACTTTTACTTAGGCGACTAGTTTTTGTGACGGGGGGTTGCCGTCGTAAATAGTGCCCCATGCCGTCGCATGGCCGTCGCAAAAAGTATTTGCGACACAAGCATTTTCGTCTTCGAAAATGCCGTCGCATGTCCGACGCTAATGACCTTTTGCGTCGGCAGAAACACCTTTTGCGACGGCATGGTGCTGTCGCAAATACTAGCTTTTTTTGTAGTGACTGTTTTATTTTTTTGCTTCCAAGTGAGTAGACTTATGGGTTAGTGGAGGATGTGATACATATAACCTCATAGTTAGGTACTTCTTCATTGATTATGTTTTATTTTTACCTTGAGTTTTTTTCCCCCAAAGAACTGAAGATCAGCAAAAATTTAATTAGAGTTATTTTCTTGTCAAAATCATTGTGATGTTTGAATTTTTTTTAAAATTTTTTAGAAGCCAGTGTAATGTTTTAGTTTTGGTTTTTTTTTTCTTTCTTTTAAGCAACGAGTGTAAGATGACAAATTTTATCAATTGGTAACATTTGCAAAAGGAAATTATACACGAAATCCCTGAAACGGTTCCTGATATTAAAAGAGAGGTGGCTTATTTTGATAATCATAACTTGTTCATTCTAGAGATAAGCATTATGTGTAATTTTTCTTGGATGACATTAATCTAATCAGTTTACTGTATTAGAATATTTTTGAAAAGCATAATGACTTATTTTGTATTGAAGTTTTCGTTACATGCAGGCCAACTGTCAATTTGGAGGTTTCCACTTACTATGAGTAGAAAGGATGGGTTTACTGGAAGAAAGTGACTAGTAAAAGAAAGTAAGGAAATGTATATGGGTTTAACTTAAGCACCGTTTGGAATATATTTCCATGTGGTATCCAAAATCAACTGCAAAAGATAAAATAAACGAATCTTGAAAACTTTCCTGAATGTTTAAAAGTTTCACCACATTACTTAGTGCTAGCAGTCTGCTGAAGAAATATATAAAATAAGAAAATCATGTAGTTCACAAAACTAACGACAATTTCCTCTTAGCATCTCATACGATTATAGTTTTGGAAGTTGTACAAAAAAATATAATCTTTGGTTGGAAGTTTTGAAATTTTTAGTCTATCAAGGAGTTTGGTAGGGAAGCTGGTTTGTTGGAACTTGTAAGAATCAATTAAAAATTTAAAACTGTCCTATGAATGATGGAAGGGGTCTTGAACTCATTTTTCATGCACATGTTTGGGATTGTTTTAGAATAAAAAGTTACACTATGACTTTTGTTAGGGGTGTGGAACTTAAAGGTTCTATTAGTTGAAATGCTATATTTCGCCTAAACGTGTTAAAGGTTTGGCCAACACTTGTCTAAGGTGAGACCATGTCCTGCAAATGACAATGGTCCAAATTGTACAAGTGCTCCCAGCAACTATAGCAGTGCACCTGCTACCAAGTGTAGATAACTTGAAAAAGATGTTTCATGAGAAAATGGGCACAACCTTTTAATCATGGAAAGGGGCAGATTGTTGGTTAGCTACCTATATGATTATTTAGGAAAAACACATTGGTCATCACTTCAAATAACATTGATGAAGTAGAAGGAAAAGTTGGATCTGGTGCTCCATTTGTTGCTCAGCGTGGATGGTGCTTTGTTTGTTTTGGGTTGTCATTTTACTTTCCATGGTTTTTATGTATGTTAGTGAGTTTTACATTTAATTTGTTATAAACTCTAATCTACATGCATGGAGGAACTTAACACATGTTAATATTTTTTTAACATGTGGAGGAGTTGTGAGGTAAGATGGATTGAGGGGCCTATGGTAAGGCAACGGATGAGGCTGGACATATGCCACTTGGTAAAGGTTTGGCTGAGAAGTTTCAAAGTTATCGGCTACAATCTTTTCGAGCTTCCTTCCAATATATAAGAATCGATTGGCTGTAAAGTGATTGATTGTGGATCGATAAGAATTGTTTACCTAGGGATGACAATGTTACACAAGAACTACTGGTAAGTGTTGTAATTGGTTGTGATTTGTGAATATGATTTCAAGTCCATTGTTGTCATGATAAAAGAAGATAAACTTTTGAATCAGCTTTCTATCGTTGTGGCTTGATAGCTGGTATATCTACAATAAATTTCATATTATAATTTTTCATATTTTCGAGCTCATAGTTTTGGTGAATATTAGTGTTCAAATTTAATTCATTTAAATCCAGAACCATCAGGAATCAATCCAATACGAAATTTTTGTTCTAAGGTTTTTGTGTATGGTGTTTGGATTGACGTTTTTACATTGAGAATCAGATTTTTTTTAAGTTCAAATTTTAGAACCCATTAAAACTTGAAGGAAGAAGAGAGCCGCTATATTGGAATTTGCAACTGTAAATTCGACTATTAATTTGAATTGAATATTTAGCTGCATTGAATTATCATTGAACACAATCATGTAACTAATTTGTGATCAAACAACAGAACATTTGGTTTAAATAACTTTGTATTGGGCACTAGGTAGCGTGTGCCGCCCTCTAACTAGTGGTGTTATAAATATTACATGAATTAAATTGCAGAAGCATATCTGTTTGCGTTGTTATGAATAAACTATTAAATTTCTTGGTATTTTCCTCCTCCATAAAATGATCGCTTCAATGGGTAAAATAATCTTAATTAGGAGTGGAGAGGGGATTGGGCCAATATATATAAGTTCTATAAAAAATTATATCCTACTCTAATCATTCACATTAGTTATTCCACCGGATCAATATCTGGAGGTAAATCAAGGTTCGGCTCCTATCCAAACTTTAATATTCAGAATTTCTTATCTCATTACACCATGTGTTAGTCACTTAAATTTAATGAATGATGTTATTTTATTTAAATTCACTATTTTACTTAACGTTAAAAAAAATTAATAAAATGAGATCGTTATTTTAAATAAGATAAAAACATTATCTGTTGGATTTCATTTATTAACACGTGGCGTAGTGAGATAAAAAATCTAAATTTTTTTAAATATTAAAATCTGGAAAGAAGCCTTACCTTAAAAAGAACGGTAAAAGATTAAGATACAAATTATATGGGTTTGGTCCTAGCCCAACATTTACTTCATTGTTTCCAAGATTCGACCCCCGATCAGCTTCCAGAAATGAGCCCCAAGAACAGGAGCTGGGCAAACCAGTCTCATGGACAATTTTCTTCTTTTACATTTGTAGAACCCATAATGTTAATGGTTGGCAAAGGACCTCCATCTGATGGAAGTGACGGGGGTTTACAAGGGGACTTTAGTCTCCAATATAAAGGTTGCGAGAACACCTGGTTAGCTTACTAAGAGCTCGTTTGGGTGTATGTTTTCTACCGACTTCTGATTTTAGTTTATACCTTTTTTACTAGCTTTTGTTGTGTAAATAATGTCATGAATAAATCTATATCCATGAGGTAAGTTTGGCTAGTTGGGTTTAGGGATGCACAACTTAGGAGGTGTTTAGTCAATTAACTTATAAGCCATTAGATATAAGCTATAAGTTACTTTTAAAAAATTATTTTTAAAAATAATTTTGTTTGAAAAATGTAATTAGACATAAATTGCTCTTTTAAACTACTCACCCAAACACATTTTATAAAAGTTATAAGTATAAGTCATAAACTACTAAATAAACTACGTTTAAACACTCCCTTATTCTATTTTTCACCCAAGGGCTCTTTTAAATAAGTGGGTTACAGCTTGAACATTTATCTTTGTGGGTCAACTTGACGAACCACTATCCTAGATGGTAAGTAATGCTTAGACAAATAGAAAAATTGTACAATCAATGCAGATTGACATTGAAAGTCTTGATTTTTATCATTTTAAAGCAAAAGATCCATGAAGATGGCTCAAATTTAAAAAAAAATACCATTGTTGCATCGTTCTAATCAATCAAGAATTTTGTGTAAATATTATGTAAAAGTAGAATTTTTCGGTGGGAGTGGGGTTGGGTTAAAAATTAAAAGCCTATTCAATTCCGTTTTCTGCAATTGTTCAGCCCAAAAGCCCAATGATGTTAGTGCCCTTCTTAACCATGGATTTTAGCCCAGGAAAAGTTTGTACATGACTCAATGCAGTTTTATATAAAATGCAGGCCATTACTCTAAGCAAATGTAGGTTTGGGCCTCAAAGAACCACATCAACAATTTTTGTAATTCCATATAAATAAATATATATATATGTGTGTGTATGTATGACATATGTAACGTTTGAAAAGTCCAAGAGTTTTTCAATAATTTTGCTCATCAAATTTTGCCGTGTAATATTTATTTTTTTAAAAGTCTCTATTTTTCTTTTGTTTATTGTTGTCATTCATGGCACTGATTAATGAAATTGTGTTTCGAAGATCAAATGGAGGGCCCAACTAATTGGAAATGAAGGTATGAAGTTATCTTGTTATCTTAATTGTTGCATCGATTATCAAATACATCATAAGGGCCAATGACAAAACCATCAGATCCTACTATTGTTTGGGAACTCTGGTAGAGCTAATGTTGGGTCATAGCTGCATCAAGTCTAACCCCACTTACTGTACGTTTGGTTCCCTAGAAAAATTAGGGAAAGAAAATACGAAATCTTGGACCCTAACTCAGCAAATGTACCAAATTGAACAATTGATTTCAAAGTCTATATGCATCACATTTGGGACCCAATCTTGAAGCTCTCGTTTTAGTTTGTCTGGCTTTGGCTGGTTCACAAGACTAGTCAAACTCGCAAAATGAAGGTCGTGGCAAACGACGAGCTTGAGTACAAGTGAAATAGTACAGGAGTGTCACATGGCACTCAACCATAGGTTGAGTACAGGCAAGACCCACATAGCAAGGAAGAGATTTAATTCCTCTTCATTCTATACTTAGAATTGAGATATCTATTTCGTCAATCAATGAACTAAATGAAGTCTTATCAATTATTTTAAAAAAACTACATCGTTTTGTATTAGAATTTATTCTTTTATATATAATCACAAAATTATTTATTTTCAAATAAGTTTTAAGTCAACTCATTTTAAATTCTTAATTTTTATTTTACATGACATATCAACACAAAACAAAAATGTTCACTCGGAATGAGGAGGATTCATTATTTTTTATGTGACCTGTTCCTGCTCCAACAACATTGGATCAATCACTTGACAAATCCCACTTAATTAATGAATTGTTTTTAAATATTATCCCTGCAAAGTCCAACCTTGAAGCCTAGAAACAGCCCATTGATTTGGTGTTCATGGTCTCCAGAAGCTTTGCCTTGAGTAAACAATCTCAGAAGCCTATTCCAATATCCTTTTCGACGAAGCTACCTCCAACATAAAATATATATATATATATATATATAATAGCCGTTGAAAAGAAGATCAAGCGTTACACGTATGGACCACTTTTACAAACGGTCAATTCTCATTCAGGTGTGTTCACAGACCAACCTGTAACAGCCACAATATTATAATATGCAATCGGTTAGAAATTATCTTTGGATAACTTTGACTGTTTTGTTATGGGTTTACAATCTTTCATGGTCATAGAATTCTCATTTTCTTCCTTGTTTGACCGGCAATTTACAGTTTTGTGGAAAGCGTGTTTAGCAAAAATCAATACGTTATATGAAATTAAACGGCGCATAGAAACAGTTTAACAATAAATAAAAAAAAACAACTAAAAATATTTGGTTGACTCTTTGTAAAAACATGTGATCTACAACGGTCACAAGAGATAGAGGAGGTCGTCGAGATGCTTTCTATTCCGACAGCATTTTTGACAGTCAACAATTGACAGATTAATGGAGGGGAGAATTTATCACCTAAATACTAAAAGAAAGGGAGGTCAGTATAAATTTAAATGGTTGAGGGAAGTCCTTATATTTATAGGGATATTCAAGGGAGGTCCTGTAATTTAATCTTTAATTAAATAATTGCCACTCCCTATTCTTTCTATAGCCATTTGTCCTATATATATATATATATATAAAATCACTTCGCCCAAACTTTCTCCGAAACCCTAATCAATTCAAGTGGATTCGTTCATAGGCTCCACCACTCGCTGCCGAATAATATGTATCAATCACAGCCCACATGGCTGCCGAATAATACATATAATTGATTTTGGTTAGTTGTAGCTGTTGCTTAATCTTCACGACAAACGTAACGTACGAAAAATATCTGCTCAACAACCCACCCAGCTAAGTAACTGAATGGAAGGGGAATGTCGGCTTCAGCGCCTGTGTAAATACTCGCTGCCGGACGTTGGCACCTCAACTGCAGCACAGGATAGAGAGCCGATCGACCAGGCGTCCCTAGTTTACTTTCCAGCTAAGCATGGTGAATTGCGGAGCTATTAATTAGTTATTTATGTCTTTACACTAAACTTCACAACAGAGTGAAATGGAGAAGGCGGGAAGTTCTTGAATATGAAAATATAGTAAAACAGATTTGTTTTCACAAAATGTTTTTATAGTCAATCAACAAAAATTGATAAGGGTTAGTACAAAGAATTCTTGCAAAGTAGGTAGTTTCCAAGAATTAGCAGATTTATGGTTGTAAAATGGCACTTTAATCTTCATCTAAATAGGACAAATTATCACTTACCTCGCAAAAAAACAATAGGTCTTTCTTGTTAGGTGAGTCATGAGATCCTCTTGAAACGTCACGTCATTTTTACTGCATGTTTTACAATATAATGGGCCCTTCATGATTAGGTTACTCCTAAGTTCAGTTTGAGTTCATTAATTGCAGAAGATAATAAGCATGATAGGAGTCACGTGCTGATCATTTTTTACAAAATTCTGAAGATGAATCTATGCAAAATATACTCCGTTGCAAATTTTTTTCTTTGTATCTTTTTAATTAGATCGATCTTGGAAGAATTGCCAAGCTTTCGTTAGAGGTCAAGCTTTCCAACGGTGCTGGTTTGAAAAATCTTATTCCAATATCATAAATTTCTAGGAGTTGAAAGAAGACTCTTTACAATCCAATCGACCTTTGAACCCAAATCCATGAAAGGGATTGTATAATGTTACAGGTTTTACCATTAGTTGTGATCTAGTGTAAAATCACATTGTATCGCATTAGCGATACCAATAACATCGGATTTAGAGTATTTTTTGTATGTTTTTTTTATTTTTAATCTTAATATTTGTTTACAACAAAGTGAACAAACTACATAATAGTGTAGCAAAAAGTTGCACAAGCTATTTTTCCCCCCTTTATGATGAATATGTCCTTCCAAGATCACTACCCACAAGCAGCTAGAAGCTAAGGCATGAGCAAAAGAACAACTTATCCTAGTAACACAATTTCTTCAATTGTTCTCTCTCTCTCTCTCTCTCTCTCTCTCTCTCTCTCTCTCTCTCTCTCTGTATATATATATCTACATCTATATATATCTATCAGAATATGCTTCTCAATGTAAAGCAAAATTATTCCATCAAATAATTCCCTTTTATTTTTTGTTTTTCTTTCAACTAGAAGAGAAAAGAAAAGGTCAATGGTCTATCAGAAAATAGTAATGGCCGCTAGTTAAAGGGTTGACAAATCCACCTCAAAAAAGGAAATTTTCAACATAGATTTGAAGCTAGCTAGCAAGAATTGCTTTGCTATAGCAAAAAGGATACTTTCAAGTGGATCTCATTGAAATATTGTTTCCTTACAATTCTTTTATTAATACAACTAACAAGGCTTAAGGGCATTACCCTAGCTTCCAAAAATTCCATACTCAAATAGTTATAGCACTATTTAATTTGATACTAACATTTTATCAAATAGACCTTAGTTTTAGTAAGCCAATATTAGTGACACTATTTTCATTTTATCAAACAAAATGAAGTGGGGACCTAAGAACGAAGGTATTACACAATCAAAGCCATTCCACAAAAGTCACATAACAAAACGAGGACAAGCTCCAGTTTTTAACTTAAAAAGACATTGAAATAAAGATACATAGTGGCATGACAGTCTTTTTATTTCACGCTAAAATCAGGGCTCTTCGAATTTAGAACACACCAAATCCGGAGGTGTCACCGCCATACTCGCCTACTAGGCAACAGCAACGCAATGCCATAAGGCTGCAATTCACACGATAAGAGAAAAACTTAAAAGGTTGCACAGATAGACATAAATACAAATATAGACATATATAATAAGAAAAAGTATATATGCACTTGGGGAAGAAAATAGAATTGTAAAGAACATATACCATCCCTCGAGGAAACCAGGCTCCCGCCTTGGTGGTGGTGGTGGAGGAGGAGCATACTGGGTTGGTGGTAGCATAACTGGGGGCACATGATAATGATCTGCAACAGAAATATTGGGGGCACAAGGAGTAAAAGAAGACTCATATCACTAGATTGATCACTTGTGCCAATTGAAAATTTTGCACCATCTTCTAAATCATCTGTTTTCTATGTCAAAGAAACATCACAACAAAAAAATGAAAAAGACATTCCCTATTATTGACAGTGCAGGGAGAATATATATCTGAAATTTGTTTTAACTCACAAGTAGATAAACAATGAAAGAAGAAAATTTAAAAATCAATGTTACCTTGAGTCCAAAATCAATTCCCATAAATTAAACATTTTAACTTCTTTTTTTAAAAAGTTATTTGACTTTCCAAACTCGCTTCCTATAATTTAAGGTTAGTCACAAGAAGATAAAATACTGACTTGATGGGAGCATATAGACTCAATTGCAAAGCTTACCAATTGTTTTTAAACACAAAATAAATAAATAAAAATCTATGCAATAGCATTTAGTCATATGAATGCCAACATTTGAAGAAAAAAAATTGTCAACATAAAATTACAAAATGCAAGGCATAAAGAATTTTAACAAATAAACACTAAAATAAGATTATAAAACCCACATATTACTATTTTCATGTATTTATATTAATAATGACTAAGAGATTTAGTAAGGTTGACAGTTGGTGTCGAGTCACAAGCAAATTTAGTGGTCCTAACAAGAAGATGCAAGCAATGGACTAGGTAAAAATAAATTAAAATGCTAACATCATAAGATCACCCTAAACAGAATGACAAGCTAAAGAGTGCCAACCAACATTATCAGATCTTTAATTTTTTTTTATTAAATTCTGCAGGTTCATCCTTGGTAAATTAGATAATCCAAAACTAATATTTTATTACAGAATATGATCATGGTTACCAAAAAAATCCCATCCCAAATTAAATAACAATCCTCCAACCAAGAAGTTTAAAATTTTTATAGTGATTCTGTTTTATTCACATAATAAATTAAAAATTTCTTACTTGATTATAAGACAAAAATGTAAAAACAAGCCCAATTGCACTTTCTTTAAAAAAAAAATTTTTACAGTTACTAGTGATAGAGAGTTTTTCCCAAAAATTTATATTCAAAAGCAGTTACACCGTCCCATGCATTACTAAAATTATAAATTATTTGTATAGACACGGTGCATAGCACACGGCTACCGCTAGAGAGTTTCATTGTAAATTTCTCACTAATTAAATTCATTTATTGTTTTTAGAATTGTCAATTATTTTTTTATTACACGGTCTAGACCATTTAAATCCCACGTATAGCACATGTTACTACATAATTTAAGTACTCATAGTCGTAACGATATAACCTATTTTTAAACAAATTTTTTTGTCATAACCATAATAATAAATAGATAAATAAAGTTGTGTGTTTGTAAGACTATAAAATAAACAAAGTTATTCTAGTTTGGTTCGTGATCGGCTTGTTAAAAACTTATTTAAGATCACTTTATTATGTAATCAAACTAAGTTTATACATATTATAAGGCTTGAAAAATTTCTAAACTTGACCCGATTAAAACTCGTTTCGGTTCCACTCAAAAATTAAACAACCCAAGTCGAAGCTCATGTTGAAACTAATTAAGAATATCAAAATCAAACTTTTAACACGGATGAACTGGGTTCGTTTAGAGCCTATGTACATGGCAAATGGTCGTTGTGGTCTCCACCCAGCCGGAAACCCACGTCACGACGTCACTTGTAGCTTCACTTGTGGAAGAAGAAAGCGTTGATTTGCAGAGTTTTATTTTTATTGAAATTCAAGATTTTCTTTTGTTTGTTAATACCAAACGATGAGCTTATAGCAAGAAAATGAGGAGAACAGAAGAAGATGCTTAATTCGTAAGACTTTTTAGAAAGAATTTAATCAAACTGAAAAGGAGCCTTTTCATAACAATTCAACCAATCTTGAGAGAGAGTAATTTGGTGAGTCGAGAGGCATATAGTATACCTATAGATCTGTACTTATGTGTGTTCACATATATGTATAAATCATTGTGTGTAAATATAAATCTGAGAGGGGAAAGGTACGCTCTTCCCTTCATAGGATACACATGTAATTTTGCAAAGAAGAAGATGGCAAACGTGTAATTTCGTGGGAGAACTATAGATGGATACATGCATGGACAGTGTCACCTATTACTCTTCATGATTTAGTCACAGATGGAAGGGAGAGCAAGAAAGGAGGTGGGTACGTCACCTTGACCGGGCTGGTAATGATAGCCATACATTCCTGCAACAATCACACAGAAGATCATCAAACATGAAGGTCCACACAGAGAGAGAGAGAGAGAGAGAGAGAGAGAGACTAACATACCTTGAGCTGCTGCAGGTCGAGGATAAGCATACATCCTTGATTGGGAGATTTTGAATGATAAAAGACAGGAGTTCCTTCTTATATAGCACGAGGAAGGCAAGGAAAGTCAGTGGAAGCTGCTTTTTTGATGACTGGGCTACCTTTGAACTTTGTTGCGGATAGACCACCACCACTAAAACCAAGTCCACCCTTCTTTATTACTTACATGCCTCTTTCCCGTATTTGATGGGTGGGTTAATAATAACTTAATAACGTGACAAAAGCCCCGAGCAATGGTTACTTTTCCAAAGTTTAGCTTGTGTACAAATCGTTTTTCAAACTTTGGCTTGTGTACAAAACTAAGTAGGTTATTCTTAGATCCATACAAATTATTACTAAATTCGAGATGGGTTGGGTTAGATTGGAGTTTGGGGAAAATAATATATCTTAAAACAAAAGAATATCATGAAAAAGAAATATGAGGATTAAACTAAGAAAAATCTCTTTGCTATGTTCATCGTTTTCCACTGCTCTTCCGTCATTACTTTCTCTTACCCTCTGCGGCATCGCAATTTTGCAGTGGTCAGTGTAAGGGACAAAATAAAACCTAACGCAATGGCTTAAAAAACTCTCACACAGCTTCATTCTTATTATTCAAAGTTCTTTAATATTTATATTTATCAGAGTTTTAGAGGACTGGTAAGTTTTAAAGATGAGCCGTGAAAGACTTGACGAGAGCTTTTTTATTTATTTATTAAGCCTGTGTACACATACAATAATATAATTTGTCAATAAGCCGGTGTAAATTTATTAATTTTGAAAAATATGTATAAATATGCTAAATGAGTCAAGTCTTCTCCCTTCTCTTCAATTAATTTGGTAAATCAAATTTATTTGGCAAAAGAAGATACAAATTTATGTTGGCATGATAGTTTGTTTCCAAATCAGTATGAATATATTCTTCAATTTTGTAGAAGAAGAGTAATAAATTTTTTTAATTTGATAAAAGAAGATAATGAATTTATGTTGGGTTAATTTGACGGCTTAACAACTAATTTTTAAATTAATATGGATAGATTCTTAAATTTAATAGAAGAAAAATAATAAATTTGTTGAGACTTGATTAAGAATTTGACAATTTATTTCCAAATCAATATGTAATTTTTTTTTTAATAAAAGAAGGTATTGAAGTTGTCTTTGCAATCTTCAATATGAATCTTTAAGCTTTCGAACGTGATTTGAATTTGTAGGGAAGGCTACTCTAGTAATTTAGATTATGGTGGGGTCATAATAGACGGCAGTGGTGTTGTCTTGTGGAATTGAACGGATTCCCTCTGGGGATCTGTTTTCAAATTCGAGAAAGGTCAGAAAGAATTCAGCTCGATGAGGTCAGCTTAGTACACATTAAGGAAAAAATAGTCTGAATATGAAGAAAAAAATCTAAAGTCTGCTCATTTAAAATTGCGTAAACAATGTCTCATATTTAAAATGTATAAACTTAATTTGACTGTTAAACTTAGAATAGTTAGAAAGGAAAGAGACATGCTTTATCATGAAATCTCTAAATCTGCTACCTTAGTTAGCCAATTGAAAGCATATAAATTGACTTTTACTAATAAGAATTTAGAACTTGAAAAAGAATTACTTTTATATTGCTATGGCTTATCTTGAAGAGAAAAAAATATTTTTTCATAAGATTGGTTCTCTTGAATCTAATTTGGCTAAAACTCAATATTATGTGAAGAAGATGAATGTAGGTTTGGAAAAACTTTACTAGATGATAGATGCACAGAACTTGTAGCCAAGTCTTCTTCCAATATGTACAAATTTATTATTCTTCAAATATTAATTTTGAAAAATATGTACAAATATGCTAAATGAGTCAAGTCTTCTCCCTTCTCTTCAATTAATGTTCTCTGGCTGTCTCAATATATTATTCACATGCGATACCTTGCATTCTGTAATATATATATTCTCTCTTACGTATTGAGCATAAAGATACAGAATCTATATATATTCATTTACAAGCATATCCTATAATATTCACCAACCTTTCTAGCAAGTAAGTTTCGTTTAAATAATGCATGGTTTGACTAGTCCTCTCCTCCCCTCCATATGAAGATAAATGGGATGCGCCATGCTGCCATGCATGCATACAAACAGACAACTATATATGTATGTAAACATACATATGATACACACAAATATGTACCTACTTTTCATTTTTTCTTGACTTCTTTTAAGACCATATAATCAGCTGGAAATTATATGGGTTTGGTCCAAACCTAACATTTACTTCATTGTGTCCAAAATCCGACCCCCCATCAGCTTCTAGAAATGGGCCCCAAGAAAGGGAGCTAGGCTAACCAGTCTCAGGACAATTTTCTTCTTTTACGTTTGTAGAACCCAAAATGTTAATGGTTGGCAAAGGACCTCCATCTGATGAAAGTGAGGGGGGTTTACAAGGGGACTTGAGTCTCCAATATAAAGATTGAGAGATCACCTATAGATCACCTGATTATATGGACTTGAGTCCTCTTTTTTTACCGGCTTTTGATTTTAGTTTATAACTTTTTTATTAGCTTATGTTGTGTAAATAATGTCCTGAACAAGTCTATATCCTCGACGTAAGTTTGGCTACTAGAGTTCAGGAATGCACAACTTAATTCTATTTTTCACCCAAGACTCTCTTAAATAAGTGGGTTACAGCTTGAACACTTCTCTTTGTGGGTCAACTTGACAAATCACTATCTACATGGTAAGTAATTCTTAGACAAATAGTGAATGCGCAATTTTCACAAACAGTGAATACTATCCTACATTGTAAGGAATGCGCAAATTTTCTTTATTGTTTGTCGCTTTCTGCACGTATCTGCCATAGCAATTAGCAAGGACAATTTCATTACCTATATTTTATTAAGAGTGATGATAACACGGGACGCGCTCATCGTTAATATGACGGAGATGCCACTGTCATCTTCACATCCACATAAATCTGACCAGATTTTTAGAGCCATTTAACATAGAAACGTGAGCCGTGAGATTTGACGGGAGCTCTTTGAAAGTAATTAAGAGAGTGTTTGAATGTATTTTATTTAATATTTTATAATTTATGTTTATAATTTTTTTAAAATATATTTAGATAAATAATTTAAAAAAATAATTTATATTTAATTATTTTTTAAAAATAATTTATAATTTATAATTTATAAGCTAATAACTCAAACACTCACAAACATTAATATTTATCAGAGTTTTAAAGGACTGGCAGAGTTATAAAGATGAGCCGTAAAAGACTTGACGAGAGCTTTTTTATTTATATAATAAGCCGGTCTACACTGGCTAGGTCCCTATCCCGGATTTAATAAAAAAAAGGATTATTTAGGGGATTGTGTTTGTTTATTTGATCTCTTGCGTTTGGTGTTTAAAGAATGCTTATGTGAGTGGGGATTTTTAATGGGTTTGTAAGAAACTTAAACCCTGTTGAAAAGAAAAAAAATTGGTTTTAATTTAAGTTATTTCTTTTAAATTAACATGAAGTATTCCTTTCAACAATCCTTTGCGTTTTGGTTAATAGTCATACTTGGGTTCTTCATTTGTTTCCTTACTCATTTACACTTACTCCTAGCTCAGTTGATTAGTTTATGAGTTTAATATTTTCTGTTTTCTCTTCTGTGATGATTTTTTTTTTTTTTTCGTTTGAAAAAGAGAAGTGTATTTGCTGCCCATTCTATATTCGATTGATGGGAGTGTTGAAATTTATTATTTCAATTTTTTCTTCGTTTGGTTTTCTGGCTGTCTATTTGAGATTCCTTGAATGTATATTTGTATTTTTTTAGAAAGAAAAAAAAATAAAAAAGAAAGGAATCATATGTTTCATTTCAATTAATGTTTTTTGATATATGCAGTGTTTTTTTTTTTTTTTTTGCATTGATGACTATATATGTGAATCAGACTTTGTGCTGTGTAAGATTTTTTTCATTTTGAGACTAATAGGTTTCAGAGCACTTTACATGCCATTTCTGATATGGTTCATAAATCATCACACGCAATGCTTTTTCTCTTTTATTGCTATGAGTTTGATCAATGTGATTTCAAAAATATAAAACGTAGATTCAGAAGAAGAAATCTAGAGCACTATTAAAATTTGCAATGATCGTACAAATCCAACAATTTTTAAACTTTCAATCTTATATGTGCATCGCACGGGTTACCGTTAGTTATATATTATAGAAATGTTTATATATGAAAAAATTATTCAGTACTTTTAAAACACCATATTATTCTTATTCTATCACTTATATAATGGTGAAATCTCCCACTAATAGGTAAGATATTGTCAAATACTCACCTAACAAGTGGATGTGAGCGAAGAAGAAAGGACATGTGATGTTCCTAGCTAGAGCACTGAAAAATTTCTTTCAGTGTGACGACGTATACAATGCTCAAGTAACGTAGAGGTGCCCCTAGTAACTTAGACCTACTGATAAGGCTTGTGAGTTGCGAAATAGTCAAAATGAAATAGATGAACAAGTATATCTACACATAACGCGCATATGTATACAATGCGTAGTATGTGCCATGTGGGCTATGGCCGCTGCTGCCGCCCAGGTCAAACCACGCCATCTCAAACTCCATTGGACATCAAACAGCGACAATTGCCTTTGAGCGTGGAATGGGAGGAGAAGCGATTGTGAAAAAAACAGAAACTTCATGCTTAAGAAATGGGTCGTGGTGCTGGGATCATGATGGTACCTCTCTCTCTCTCTCTCTCTCTCTCTCTCTCTCTATATATATATATATATATACATATATGTATATATATGTTTCCTTGACTACTACATGTAACCAACCTCTCCATAATCTGCAGCCAATATCAATGGAGATGAAGAAAATTATTCTCGTGGCAATAAACCACTAGAATAAATTTTTTATAATGCTAAAATACAAGTAATCAGATACGCAAGACTTGCCAAATCTCCGTTACAAGCCATGTACGAAAAATATCTGTGGAACAACCCACATAAGAAATTGAACACTAGCCGGCTGGACGTTGTCACCTCATCAAATACCGGCAGCAGTCGTCGTGAATGACGGGAAACAAAAACAAGTGCTTACTATTTGTCTCAACTATGATCTTCATAGAGGGAGAAATTAGTTAAGATGAGCACGATCTGGTCCGAACAACCCTGATTGCTAACTCAAAAAAAAAAGTGGCAGTACAAGGAATGCAAAAGTTTGGTAGTTTCCAATAATTAACAGATTAATTTATGTGAAAATGGCTCTTTAATCCCCTGTCTACGCAGGATAAATTATAGCAGACACCTCTTGTTTTTTTTGGAAAGTTGGGAGACTTCTTAAAAGAAAAAATTAATTGGTATTCTTAAAATGCCGCGTTATTATTGCTTCTCATTTCACAAAATAATGAACCCTTCCTTATTGGATGAGTCATGAGGTGTTTTTGAAATGCCACGTCACCTTATTCTATCTCACAAATAATAAGCTCTGCTTTACTTAGGTGGCTCTGTTCAATATCCACGTATTGGTATTTGAGTCGGTTTTGACATGCATGAGCATCCCAACCATAGACCCATGACTAGTAGTTACTTAGTTGCGGTAACTACCCACTTTTCTCTAATGCCCACTAACAAGGAAGTTTTTCTGTTTTTTAAAATGTTTGTACGTTGAGATACAAATCATTTGGGCTTTTTCTCTTTTTTTTCCTCTATAGAATTTCTCTCTCCTAAATATGTTTGTGAGATGACAATTGAGTTGTGAGCAGTGAGCGCGTAGGTGGCTTTAACAAAAATTTGATTATACTCCATCGCAAATTGATCATTAGGACATACAGATCAACATGTGAAATACCTTCAATTCGAAATCTCGCGTTTATCTTTTGAATTTCGCTTCAAAAAAGGATGTTCGGTTATGCTTCCACACATGTTCTAAATCTACACCACAGAGGCATTGTTTTTGTGAAAGGTGAAACACAGTTACAGTGTAAGCTTACTAAGATAAATATTTTTTCCTCTAAAGAGCCTAACCGTCTAAAGTACAAAACTATTGATGGCTTGTCATATGCTTTAACTATTAATAACTTTGCAATATGCTCTCTTGATGTGACATCTTCCCTGCTCCAACAACAATTGACAAATTATTCGTTCACTTATTTAAGGTAAATTTTACAATATCATCGTGTTTTTTATTAAGAAACTATGACAATAGTCATAAATATGAAACATGCGTAACTAGAAGAAGTGGTTCATGATTACTCCTCAGCGTAGACATGAGGTTTTAAATATAATATCTCTTCACATTTTCTATACCCAGCCATCTGTTAGAGTAATTTTAAACAAGTAGATAAATTAAAATTAAAGAATAAACAAAATAGAATAGAATAATAATAATTTGATGAATTCTACATGCAATAAATTGTAAATAAACAGTTAGCGGGTAAAAATCGTGAGACGTGAAATCACTGTTATAAAGTAATTGTACTTGCTTAAGTGGAGATAAAACTGAACATTTGTTACTCTAAAGTTCAAATAAGTTCAGAGTTTTGCCTGTTGAGATAGCGAGAATTATCCCAACCGTGATGGCTCATAATGCCATAATAAAAAAAGACGATGATAGGACATGATTTCTACCAGCACTGTCCTTTCATCTCTATATGAATTGAAAAAATTCTTTCATTTCTCTCCTTCCATAAAATGTAAACAGAAGTGGAAAGGCTCAACTCACATTGAGCATGGAAACAGTCCAACTCTTCCATTCTTGCATGTCACTTTTTTTTTTTTTAACAGCAAAACAGAATATATTAATACAAAGAGGGGTACATCAGTTGGGGCAGTGAAAAGGTTTGCCAGACAGCCCAAACAAAACAAATGGTTGAGAAGAAATCAACCAACCAAGACTGATTACGAAGAGTTACAAACTTAGAAGAACAAAATTTAAGGATTTAATCCCTTCAATAGAATGAAAAAAAAATACCTATACTTATACAAGCTCCTCTTATTTTTGCTTGTATCCAAGATAGCACCCGCAATTTGGTTGCTTCCACAATGTCCTCCTAGCAAGGTTGTTTCTAATTGAAAATGGTTTCATTTCTTGCTAATCAAATATTTCACAGTGTGGCAAACAATAATGTATCCCATATTTGCTTTCCCAAGTTTCTGCGCTTAGGTTGCGTTTGGCACTAGCTTTTTTGCGGGTTTTTTTGAAGCTTATAAGCAAAAAAGTCAAAAAATTTTGATTTTTTTTAACTTTTTTGTTTATTTTTATCTAAACTAAAATTAAAAAAAAAAAAAAAAACTTGACTTTTTTACTGACAAACTTAAAAAAACTTGACTTTTAAACCCTATCAAATGGACAATTATATCCAAGCCACCATTTGATGTGATCTGCTATTGATTCTGGACTTACCCATACACATCCCTATCAATTTAAGATAGAGCAAAAAACTCTCCAAGAAATTCTGCACTAAGGAAATAGATGATTGGAGTCTTCCAAGGCCTTGTCACAGAGAACACAATTAACATTACCACTCTAATTCAAAACCTTTCTATTGAGTAGAAAGACTTTTGATTTTATCCTTTTTCTGAAAGCCCAACCAGCAGCAGAAGATTTGAATCTTTAGAGGCCCCCAGGATTTTCAGAGCTTTTCAAACACTGGTTGAGATTGTTGACTCATTTCATCCATATAGGAAATGAAGAAACTTACTGTGAAAGTTCCATATGGTTTGCTTTCCAGGAAATTGAGTCATCCCCTTCCCCATTTGCAGCTACATTTCCCACCACCTCCAATAGTTCCTTTAAGCTGCCATCTTTCCAAGAGAGGAGATTCCTTCTGAATTGAAGTTTTCATGAACCTGGCTCATCCTTGCATTCTGAAATCAAAGCCTCTTTTTGTTCTGATAAAAGAAATAATCTGGAAAATCTATTTCTGATTTGGAGGTAATCCACGAATGGATCATTCCAGAAGCTTGAAGAAGTCCCCTTGCCAATGATTATTTTGAGGTTAGATTCCAATAACTTTTTGAATATGTTGGTCCTCCTTTTGCTTGTCGCATTTGTTGGAGACTGTAAAATTTTTCACGACTTGACTATAATTCATACATGTAATACCAAAAAATTCTGATTTGATTAACATAACCTAATTTACTTCATTAGAATCATACCTTCGAGATCTCTCTAGTTTGATCCCGAATAATAAGCAACAGCAACTGGTGACGTGGATTTCCAGACCAGACTGGAGGCCCTTCCCATGCTGCCTGGTCGTCGCCCGACCAGGTCTCCAGTCCATTCACTCTCGAGCTTACCGATCCAAAGGGATACCCATAACGGCCCTCTGATCGGGTCGGCGTCCGACCGTGTCCGTGGGGGACCCATTTCTAACACCAGTCTCCCTGGCTTGCGTCAGGGATATGGATGTGGCGTGTACCTGCAACAATCGCCACGCCCCTGACACCGTTCTAACACAACCCACCCTAGAGTATGAAGACGGCCTTCTCAAGTGCTCTGACACCGTTTTGATCTTCCAACTAGAAGCCGCCATATGGAAGGGCCACCTACCTCCACCATGCAAACATACAAGGGAGAAATTAGCCCCCTTCACAGGTACGCAGGACACAACCCTGAATACTTCTCCCTCCAACGCCGGAATCCCTTTGAATCTAACTTGAACACTGGAGGGTCATTGGCTCCCATCACACCGGTGGGTTTTAGTGCAGGAAATCACCAGCCGACGAAGGAGCAGTTCATCTCGGCCTTGGGGGCAAGCCAACAAGAGATTGTTGCATCATCAGCTGGCGCCGTCTGTGGGAATCGACTTCTCTTGCGGCATTTCATGGTCTTGACTAGGTCTGGGATTAGCACCCTTCCCGAAGGAGCTTCCATGGCCGATTCCAGTGCAGAAAAGATAGCCGCCTTGGAGAAGACGGTGGCTAAGATGATGGCCAGCATGCATCAGCTGGTCCGTCAAAACACAGAGTTACTCCAATGAAACCCCCCTCTCCCACCAGAGATTCCACCGCAACCCAACCCGCTAGCAGAAGAGCAACAGGACCAGGAGGTAGACAAGGAGCCTTCCATTCGCCCCAATGGCAACAAGAATGGCAACGGAGGACGGGTTGAAGACTCTCTCCTCTGCAGCAAAACCCCCGTCGAAGAAGCAGAAACAAGCCATGCCGTCCCGGTGAGAACAGAGATGATGGGCGACAAACCAGAGACTTCCCATGCGTGGGATGAACAACTAAAAGCCATGTAAGTCCAAATGGCCGACGTTTTAGCTGCTGTGGAAGCCAAAACTCCAAACACCGTGGACGCCCTAATTGGCAAGACAGCCTCATCGTTCACGCAGAAGGTGATGGATTATCCACTCCCTCCAAAGTTTAAAATGCCGACTTTGGACGCCTTTGATGGATCCAAAGACCCGGTAGACCACTTGAAGACGTTCAGGGCGCTCATGCACTTGCAAGCAGTGCTGGATGAGATCATGTGCAGAGCTTTCCTGTCACGTTGAAGGGTTCGGCACGAACGTGGTTCAATAAAGTCAAGCCTGCGTCGATCGCCACCTTCAAAGAACTCAGCAAGCTCTTCGTGAGCCACTACATTAGGGCCCAAAGGCAGAGGAGACCTGCGGCCTACTTGTTGACTGTGAGGCAGAAGAAGGAGGAAACGCTGCGGGAATATGTAGGGAGGTTCAACCAAGAGACTCTGGCTGTGGATGATGTGGACGATAAGGTGGCTGTCACGACGTTTATGAGCGGTCTGCGAAACGGGAAACTCCTTTTTTCCCTGTCGAAGAGGCCGCCCTAAGATATGGCAGAGTTGATACTCCGTGCTCAGAAACACATGAATGCGGAGGACGCCATGAGTGTGAGGCGAGATAATGACGAAGGGGGCGCCTTGCGATCGAAGAAGAAGAGGTCGAGCGGCACCTCGAACGACGAGAGGGAGACCAAGACGGGCTGAACTGGCAACCGATCGAGGAATAGGGGAGAAGAGAGGCGCGAGTACTACCGCGGCCTAGATCAAACGTTCACCCCTCTCACGACGAAGCTGAAGGATGTCTTGATGGAGATCAGGGACGACCCAAACCTGAAATGGCCCGAGCCTTTGAAGACGCCTTCGGATATGCGGAGCAAGAGGCGATACTACCGGTTCCACCACGATCATGGCCACGACACGGAGGACTGTATCGACCTGAACCAGCAGATCGAAGATCTGATCAAACGGGGGAGGCTTAGCCGCTATGTGGCCCGTCGAGACCGAGCACGGGCGGAACGACGCAGCCCAGTAAGAATCGAAACAACGGCCAAGCCCATTGGAGAGATAAGGGTTATTGCTAGGGGATTTGCTAGAGGGGGGGAGTACTCTTCGGCGAGGAAGAAGCACGTTCGGGGCATCCGAGCTGAAGCAAAACTAATGTTGGTCGAGGCGGTCAGTAAGAAGATGAAGACTGAAGGCCCTACGATCACATTTACAGAAGAAGAGGCCGCTGAGCTGCACCAACCACACGATGACCCCCTGGTCGTCTCGGCGGTGATCTCCAACTTCAAAACTTGGAGAATCCTAGTCGACAGCGAGAGCTCGGCCGACATCCTATTCCGGGGAGCCTTCAAAAAAATGCAGATTGGCCAAGAAAAGTTGAAACCAGTCAACTGTCCCCTGGTCAATTTCACCGAGGACCAGGTAGTCCCCCTCGGGTCCATCACCCTACCAGTCACACTCGGAGATGGTTCACTTTCTGATTGTGGACTGCCCTTCCGCATACAACGCCATCATTGGTCGAACGGCCCTGAACCAGTTTAAGGTGGTCGCTTCCACGTATCATCTCCGAATCAAATTCCTGACCGACACTGGGATTGGGTGCGCAAGGGGCGACCAGAAGGAAGCACGGGAGTGCTACATGGCCTCCCTCAAAGGAGAACCCAGCAAGGAGGCCTTGGTGATCGAGGAGCTCGAGCCGAGGGATGAGGAGGAAGTCAGAAGGGGAGAGCCAGCGGAGGAACTGGAAGATGTCCTGGTCAGGCAACCAGGGTAGGACAAAATCGTGAGGATAGGGGCTGCTGCACCCGAGGAGTTGAAACAACAACTGCGGGAGTTCCGGAGGAATAACATGGACGTGTTTGCCTGGTCTCACGAGGACATGCCCGGTATTGACACACGAGTAGCGGCCCACTACTTGAACATCAACCCCGAGGCCAGGCCAGTAAAGTAGAAGTGGAGGAACTTTGCACCGGACAGGAACGATGCAGTTGCTGAAGAAGTGGAGAAGTTGGTGCAGGCAAAGTTCATCAGGGAAGCGCACTACCCCACTTGGCTCTCCAAAGTTGTCATGGTGAAGAAGTCCAATGGGAAGTGGCGAATGTGCGTTGATTTCACCGACCTAGACAAAGCGTGCCCCAAAGACAGTTTCCTACTACCAACCATCGACCTCCTCGTCGACTCTACTGCGGGGTATGAAATGCTAACCTTTATGGATGCTTTTTCAGGATATAACCAGATTCGGATGGCGGAGCATGACCGGGAGCACACGGCCTTCATTACAGACCAGGGGCTCTATTGCTACAACGTCATGCCGTTCGGGTTAAAAAATGCAGGGGCCACATACCAGCTGTTGGTCAACCTCATGTTCAAGTCGCAGATTGGCCGTAATGTGGAGGTCTACGTGGATGACATGCTGATAAAGAGAAAGCAGGCCACCGACCACCTGCGGGACCTCGAAGAGACGTTCTAGACATTCCGCAAGTACCGGATGAAACTCAACCCTGCCAAGTGTGCCTTCGGTGTGGCCTCGGGCAAGTTCCTGGGCTTCATGGTGTCACAGAGGGGGATTGAGGCCAACCCAGAGAAGATTCAAGCCATCATCGATATGCAAGCCCCTAGAACAACAAAAGACGTTCAACGGCTGGCGGGACGAATTGCTGCCCTGAATAGGTTCATCTCTCGGTCGACGAACAAGTGTCTGTCGTTCTTCAAGATCTTACGCAAGGCGTTCGAATGGAACGAGGAGTGTGAAATAGCCTTTGGTCAACTCAAACAATACCTGAGCTCGGTCCCGCTGCTCAGCCGAACTGTCCCGGGGGAGGAGTTGTTTCTCTATTTGGCCGTATCGGCGACAGCAGTGAGCTCAGCTCTTGTCTGAGAAGAAGGAGGGGTCCAAAAGCTAGTCTATTACACCAATCGTGCCTTGCGTGGAGCAGAAGAACGGTACCCGAATATGGAACTCTTGGCCCTCGCGCTGATAACCGCAGCTCGGCACCTGCGGCCCTACTTCCAAGTCCACACGATTGTGGTATTCACTGACCAACCACTGAAGACCATACTACACAAGCCCGAGACGTCAGGGCGATTAGTGAAATCGTCCGTTGAACTTAGCCAGTTCGACATCCACTATCGACCTCGACTAGCGATCAAAGGGCAGGCTGCTGCGGATTTCATCGCAGCATTCACTAACCCACCCCCTGCCACCCCTGACATCAATCTGCCAGACAACATATGGGTCCTGAACGTTGATGGTTCGTCCACTCACGATTCCGGTGGTGCCGGCGTGGTCCTTGTCACCCTGGACGGCCACAAGATGGAGTACGCGCTCCACTTCAAGTTCCTCGCCACCAACAACGTCGCGGAATACGAAGCACTCATTGCCGGTCTTAGAATGGCTCGGCGACTGGGGGCAGAACAGATAGTAGTCCGAAGCGACTCTCAGCTCGTGGTGGAACAGGTTCAGGGAGAGTACGAAGCAAGAGAAGACAACATGAAACAATACTACCAAGTGGCGAAGAGCCTGGCTAGGAGATTCGCAAAGATACTCTTGGAACGCGTCCCGAGATTGGAGAATGAAGAAGCAGACCGACTGGCCAGAATAGCCTCATCCAATGAGTCCGACCTGAACGTTCCGATCGAGATTCTTGATTCACCGAGCATCTAGAGCCCGGAAGTCGACCAGATTGTGCCCGAAGCTTCGTGGATGAACCAAATCAGAAATTACTTGGAGAAGGGAACCCTGGCTGAGGACCGGAATGAGGCGAGGCGGATTCAATACCGGTCGAGCAGGTACCTCATACAAGGCGGGATACTATACAAGAGAGGGCACACCATGCCACTGCTTCGTTGCGCTAATGAGGAAGAAGCAGACTACATAATGCGGGAGATCCATGAAGGGGTCTGCAGGAACCACTCTGGTGGTCGGTCCCTCGCCAAGAAGATATTGCGAACGGCCTATTATTGGCCCACCATGGAGAGAGATGCCCAGGAATTCGTCAAAAAATGTGACAAGTGCCAACGGTTCGCCAACATCCCGAGACTGCCCTCTCAAGAGCTAACTCCAACCCAAACTCCCTGGCCCTTTGCCCAGTGGGGGATCGACATTGTGGGTCTGTTGCCGCTCAGCAAAGGACAGACGAAATTTGTAGTGGTGGCGATCGATTACTTCACCAAGTGGGCGGAGACAGAGGCCCTACCGACAATTACCGAAGAGAAAATGAAGAAGTTTTTGTGGCAAAATATAGTGTGCAGGTTCGGAATCCCCAAGGCCGTCATCACAGACAACGGGAAGTAGTTCGAAGGCAGACAGTTCAACAAATTGTGCACCAACCTAGGGATAAGCCACCATGCTTCGTCCCCTGAGCACCCTCAGGCGAACGACTATGTCGAAGTCACCAACAGGTCCCTTTTGAAGATCCTCAAGACGAAGTTGGAGAAGGCTAAAGGCTTGTGGGCAGAAGAGCTCCACAACATCCTCTGGGCCTACAGAACGACGGAGAGAGTGTCCACTGGTCAGACGCCATTCTCGCTTACCTTCGGCACGGAAGCCGTGATCCCAGTAGAGATCGGCCCCCCCAGTCCCAGAACGTTGCAGTTCGACCCCGTGACCAACGGCGAGGCCATGAATGTGGACTTGGATCCGTTGGAGGAGAGAAGGCTACAGATAGCCGTGAGAGTGGCGTCCTACCAACAGAAGATGCGCCAGTACCACAACTGCAGAGTTCGACCAAAAGACTTCGCGACCGAGGACCTTGTATTGAAAAGAGTCAACCAGTCTACCAAGGATCCCAAAGAAGGCAAGCTCGAAACCCAATTGGGAAGGACCCTACCAGGTGATCAGCAGTACAAGGAAGGGGACGTATAGGCTGCAGAACTCAGGGGGCAAAGAGCTTCCGCACCCGTGGCATGCAAAACACCTAAGAAAATACTACTCTTGAAAGGCTCCCACTTGTAACTCTCAAGAATATCAATAAAAGCGAATGTTCTGCAAATTGTCCACGCGTATCGACCTTGAATTTATCTACTTGCGTGGAATCGACATTAAATCTGCCCGACTAAGTGTCGAGCAGAGCCAGAGGGCCTTAAGTGGCAATGGCACAGAAAGAATCTGCTCGGCCAAGTGCCGAGCAGAGCCAGAGGGCCTTAAGTGGCAATAGCACAAAAAGAATCTGCTCGGTTAAGTGCCGAGCAGAGCCAGAAGGCCTTAAGTGGCAATGGCACAAAAAGAATCTGCTCGGCCAAGTGCCGAGCAGAGCCAGAGGGCCTTAATTGGCAATGGCACAGAAAGAATCTACTCGGCCAAGTGTCGAGCAGAGCCAGAGGGCCTTATTGGCCATGGCACAAATATAGGGTCTGCTCGGCCAAGTGCCGAGCAAATCCAGAAGGCCTTGGCCGAGGGCCGAGCAGAGAGCGGGCCTTAATTCGCTATAATTGCCGATCAGGTCCTCGTTAGTACTTGCGAGCACTCCAAAAGTTACTCTAAGCAAATGTTCTGAAAATGTAACAAGCACGGAGTTCAAAAGCAAAAGGTAATTTCATTGATGATAGCAGATGTACAAAGGCAAGACGCCCATTACAAAAAAAAAAAAGAAGTAAAGAAAAAACAATTCCAAAAGAGGAGGCAACTCAAGTCCGAGCTGGCTCCTCAGTCACCCCTCCATTCTTAGCATTGCCCTTCTGCTAAACTCGCTCTGAGGAGGGCTGAGGGTCCTTCTGCTGGACGCCCTCAGTAGCAGACTCAGACCCAGTAGGAGGCCCTCCCTCAGCACTGGTTTGAAGCTCAGGGCCCATCTCAGGAGTAGGAGCAGGAGCATCTATCGCGACCCCCTTGGTACTTGGGGGAGCCTCTTCAGAAGGCTCAAGAACGGAGAAGTCCAGACCGGGGAACTTCCTTGAAGCCTGATTTCTAGCATGCTCGAACCCTTGGAGGAATGTCGGTGCCAATAAAGCCTGAAAGTCATCCCCTTGTTGGAACTCTTCCACCGCCTCACTCTTCGCCTTCAAGAGCTCCTCCTTCAACGCCTTCTTCTCCTTTTCCAGCTCCTGCCGTTTAGCTTGCTCAGCCGAAAGACCCAGTACAATCTTGCTGGTAGTGGCGTCAAGTTTCTTGTACTCGTCCTTAGCCTTCTTCAGGGCCGCCACTGCCGAGTCCCTCTCAGCGCGAACAACGGCGATCTCGTCCTTCGCGACACGAGTTGCAGTGATCTCCTCTTTCATCCCGTTCAGTTCGGCTGGGAGGGCAGCGCAGGTACTCTTCTCGTGGTTGAAAGCCTTTTTCAAGCCTGCCAGGCGATGGCCTATCTTGATGTTCCTGGCGACAGACTTGCGAAGGCCATATGTCAGGATAAAATGAGAGAACAAGAAAGAGGAGACTGAGTTGTAAGCATATACCCTAAGGAGATCATGGTTCATGTCTTTCACCAAGCGATTGTTGTTGTGTTTGTCGACCCTATGAAGGTCGACGTCCTTCACGGCAACGGCAGCCCTCGCCCATGCTTCCTCCGGGCTCTCGAAAATGTTCCTGGACAAGGGGGTGGCCTCGGCCCTAGCTTGTTCCTTGGCAGTAGCGACCGTACTTTGCCTCCTCTCGGTCTGTGGTGTAGGTGGCTGAACGCGAGGCGGTTCAGTCGTCCTCGCCTCGGGCCCTCTTGCTGGGGCCGCTACCTTCTTGGTCGGCTCTGCCTCGGTGTCCTTCAACCGCTTCGGCTCGAGCTCGGACCCTCCAGCCTTTTGCTTCCTCAGAAAAGCGAAGTTGAAGCTCATCTCGCTGGCGGTTTGATCTTGTGCAGGAGTAACAGTCTGAGAGGTAGCAGCAACGGCTGAACTGTCAATGACGACTGCGCCAACTGCAAGCAGAATAGGTTTTAGTTAGGTGGCATTGGGAAGCTCTACAAACAACTAAACACTCACTCCTCTCACGTTCAGCAGCCAAGGCTTCTCTGGTAGGCTCAGGACCTAGCAAGTAGTTCGACAAGCTTTCGGCAGTGACCAAGTCTTTGTGACTATGGACCTCGTGTTGCTGGACCTTCCTTATGGCTGCCCTCACCTCCTTAGATATTCTGGGCTTGCCCCGACCTGACACCCAAGGCAACCTAGGTCAGGACACCAACACTTGAAAGACAAAAGGAAAGGAAATCAAGTTCGGTAGAGAAAGAACGTACTCTTCTTGCTCGGATAACCCCATTGCCTGGGGACCCGAGCAAAGAAGTTGGTCTCCCAGGGTTGAAACTCCCATCCGTCTCCACTGACAAAAAAGAATTGGTCCTTCCAGTTCTTGACCGAGGAAGGGAGCTCGTCGATCAGGTTATACTCCTTCGACCTGCCCGAGAAGTACCACCAGCCCGCGCCCCTCTCCGCTGGCCGGTAGCAGAACAAGAATTCCTCTGGCATGATGTGCCTTTTATGGACGATCTGCCAGAGGACAGAACAACCAAGCAAGATCCTCCATCCATTCGGTTGTATATGCCTTGGAGACAGACGAAGCCATTGTAAGATCCTCCGGACAGACTGGGGAAAGGGCATCCGAAGGCCACCAGCCAACGCGCCCTCATACACTGTGATCTCGCCCTCCCTGGCCGAACAGGCCTAGTCGTCCTTTTTTGGGATCCTAAGCTTCAAACCCCGTGGGATCTGATATGCAACCCGCAAGGCCCCGACATTCTCCTTGGTGAGAATAGAGGACACCCCAACAGCCTCGTACCCAGAATCATCCTCTTCTGACTCTCCTGACTCTCCCCCCTCAATGGCACCGGAGTCAGCGGCTTCTGCTTGGCCCGACTCAAGAACTTGTACAGATCCCCTAGAACCGCTAACGGAGGCCTCATCTCCGGCCTCACGCCTGACTACCTCATACCTATTTGAGTTCGTTTTCTCAGAATCCGAACTCACGTGCTCAGGATTGGCCATGGTGCCTAATCGTTTTTCGTTCTCTATCCTAAGCAGTACGAGTTTGAATAACATGGCTACTTCCTCAAATATTGACTTCACAAACCCCGGCCTATCGACAAACCCTAGAAGGTTGAGGATTTCCTCCCTCTGTTGGTAAACCCAGACACAGCGGGTTGCCACCCAGTACATATAACCGAGAAACGAGGCTTACCACGATTTGAAACTCCGACAACAAGTTACGATGTAAGCCGGCGATTTTGCGCGATGAATGACACCCCCTCAACTGGCCGGAGACAACGAAGACGACGCTGAAGACGACGACGTAAGCTTTCTTTCTCTCTCTCTCTCTCTCTCTCTCTCTCTCTCTCTCTCTCTGTGCGTATTTGGTAAAAAGCATTAAGGGGAAAATGGGGGCAACTGCCTCCCTCAACTCCCCTCACATCTTTGAAATCAATGGCCCAGATGGCCTGCAATGATGGGATGCCAACGGCTGAGATACAACGTGTCTTTTAGGCTACTGGCAACCGTGTCCTGGCCGCCACGTGGGGGCACGTGAAGCGATGCGACAGCTCCCATCATTATTGTGCCGTCCTCGCCATAAATGCGCTCCGTGTTCCGTGGTCGGGTCACCCTATGGAATTCCTCTGGCCCCGATCTGATGGCCAAATGAATTGGGGCATTTGGTGACGAAGATTTCCAGAACAGACCGGAGGCCCTTCCCGTGCCGCCTGGTCGTCGCCCGACCGTGTCCGTGGGGGGCCCATTTCTGACACCAGTCTCCCTGGCCTGCGTCAGAGACATGGATGTGGCGTGTACCTGCAACAATCGCCACGCCCCTGACACCGTTCTGACACACGCCACCCTAAAGTGTGAAGACGGCCCTCTCAAGTGCTCTGACACCATTCTGATCTTCTAACTAAAAGCCGCCACGTGGAAGGACCACCTACCTCCACCATGCAAACATACAAGGGAGAAATTCGCCCCCTTCACAGGTACGCAGGACACAACCCTGAATACTTCTCCCTCCAACGCCGGAATCCCTTTGAGTCTAACTTGAACACCGGAGGGCCATTGGCTCCCATCACACCGGTGGGTTTTAGTGTAGGAGATCACCGGCCGACGAAGGAGCAGTTCATCCCGGACTTGGGGGCAAGCCAACACGAGATTGCTGCATCATCAGCAACAAGCACGAATCAGTTGCTTGAACTTAACCTTCGAATTTCTGTTATATCCCTTGTACACGCCTTACTTTAGAGAGAGTAGGCTAACAATTGTTAGGGTTTTTCTTTTACACAAAAACGTGTATCTCTCAATTATGAGCAAGTGTCATCCAAACTGCTCTTAGAGTGCGTATATATAGAGGCTACAACAGGGACCACAGGATTAGTATCACTAGGGTTTCCTATGCAAATAAGAATTTCTAATCCAGCAAGGATTAATCCTTCTTTACGTAAATTATAATTTATATCACTAATGAATTATAATTACACTCTCTGTCATTTTAGAAATTATATTTCGAGCTCCATATTATTAAATACTTATTTATCTCCCCACATTAAGATTACAGATACCTATCTATTTAATTCCTTGAAACCTTTCACTTAACTTATTTGATATGTCAAATTCATAATCCACCTACAGGATTTGACATAATCAAAACTTATAAACTTCCTCAAGGGAGTATCATCAATCCTTATACCAGGACGTAGATTCTATCAATAATTAATATTTACCATACACGTAATGTTATTATCTAAGTCACTGAGTTTATGGACCCAAAAAGAATCTCATACTTTTGTGAATCAAAATAATAAACACCACATGCACGTGTCTATTTATTATATTAGGATTAAGAGTATAAGCACTCATAATAATTATGATGTATTAATTGTTTTATGTAGTCAGTATAAAAACAATTATATCAACACGGTCTTATTTAATACACACAAAGTATACTAGTGCAAAGAGTTGGAACTATACCGTTCTCCATAGTCAAGACAGACCTATTAAAACTTTGTTCTACATTCTTACTGATGGTGTGTTCAATTCCATCTAAAACCATAAATGATAAATTTATATTCCATAAGAACTAATGATCTAATCTTTTGTATGTAAGTCGTACTCTACACACCAAATCATCTACTATATAGAATAAGAGACACATATGCATAATCATTAAATAAATAATGCAATGCAAATATTACTCACACAGATTCTCTTTAAAATAAAATAACTAATTTATTAATAAATACTAAAGTTATTACACAAAACATGTCTTTTAATATAAATCCCTAACAACATGTGCTCAACAGAGTGTATCCAGTAAACTTTGTCCAACATACATATACATAAATTATTTACATTCTTTAAATATGTTTAAATGTATATGTACACATGCATATACACATATTCATTTCTTAGACCGGAGTTTACAATTATGGTTTTGAAATCCTCATTTTTCTCCTTTTGTGATGGGTAATATACAATTTTATCCAAACAAGTCCTTCACTTTGAATTTATTAGTTTAGACTTTAGAGAGAAAAATGTAATGATTTTCAGTTAATTAAAGAGAAGAAATAGTTGTTGTTGAGGGGTTAAAATACAATTAACCTTTAACATTTCTCATACTTTCTAATATATATAAGCTGTGGTCGTTCCAAACTTTTTTTTTTTCTCTCTTATATGGTTCCTATTAGCACTTTGTGCTCACTTGTATTTTTAAAGTACCAATTTGAAGGCACAATACAAAGTGGCCCACTGTATTAATATTCGAGTAAATAGAGTTTTCTTTACAATATAAAATTTTACATCTTTCTAATCTAATCTAATCTAATCTAATAAACAATAAGCTAAACCTATTAAATTGCATTTATTCCGGACTCTAAAGTTACTTAGATATCTATCTTATCAAGAAGAGTGGAATTCCTTCAATGATGGATATCAATTACAACCACTTTAATTCAACATTTGAATGTAAACGTATCAATCACATTCTTCACAAAGTTCCAAATGATATGAAAATTCATGGAATTCAATTCAAAAGTTTTATTTAAAGAAATATATGGTTTAAATAACGAATCACCGTTTGGTTGTTAGTTTGGAAGGGAAAAGAGAAAAAAATTCTAAAGAAATATATGAAAAAAGTTATTTTCCTTTTAACTTTCTTTTTCACTTTTATATGGTTTTCTTCCTCTTTTATTTTCAATATTTATCTATTGTTTCCCTTCTTTTTTCCTTTGAATTTCAATCAAGAAAAATTTATTTTTCTTCTACTTTTCTTTGCAAAATCAAATAAAAAAAATTGTTAGAATTCAACCCACACAAACAAAAGCACAACCACCTAAGGCACACCTAAGAGAAAAACACATAGAATAACGAATCTAGTAATGTCAACAGGTGAGAGAACAAAAATTATACTACGTCAATTTAAGAGTACAATCTTTACTCCATTCTCAAAGCCAACTTTGGGCGGCAAGCTACCTAATGAATTCACTTGAGTTTCTCTTTTATAGGCAGGCTCTGAAAATCTTAATCCTCAAACAATTAATAAAACCTTACACGAATTAGCCCTTAGTGGGCATCAGTTCCTTGCATAGGCCAATAGAATACAAGACACACCACCAACAAATAAACCACTTTTGTTTTTATAATTTTTCTCTCCTTCTTTCACTTTTTTTATTTTTTATTTTTACAAATGGATGTCCGTTCTCTTCCAGTGGCACCATTTTTTTATTTATTATAAACGTGGTCTATTATTTGAAAAAAAATGAGTCCTCTATACTAAATATATTATAATAAAGTATACGTTTCACAAGTTTGCTTAAATATTGCATACCGTAGCTTATGGAGGTCTGATATTGTATTTTTTAAAATATAAATAGCTTCTATAACATAAATTTTTTGCACAAATGTAGATCCATAAACTTAGGATTATTGTCTGATTTATTTTATGTATCAAGAAAGTTAGCTTAACAGTAAACAATAGTCCCTGTAACACTCTAAGAAACTAAACACATTAAAAGTGTAGCTTAAGGGAATGATTATTCTTTATATATTATTTTAAGTCTATGTTATAACAACAATAATAATAATTCATATTCTCAAAGCAATAATTCAAAATTTTATTTACTAAACTTAATTATCTGAACAAGTATACATTTATTATAAAATTATCTTATAAAAATTATCTGGCCCAAAAATTTTATATGGAAATCACGTGGGCTGGGTCGAATATTAACTGCTATCCAGCATTTACTTGGATTCATTACGTTCAAGATCTGCCTCCTATCCTAGGCTGCTAGCTTCTAGAATTGGGCCCCGGGATTAGCTGGAGAAGAGCAGCTGGACCATTGTGCTGCAAAACAAATCTAGCCACTTGGACTTGACATTGGTCAACTCACTCATTATTTTAAGAGGCTAAGCTTAGACCTATTTTTGCAGTGCATTAACTTTCTTTAACTCGGTTCAATAAAATTTAATGCACCCTCGAAATATATGAAAAATCAAGTTATTTATGGTGGGTTCAAAAAATAAACACGTTAAATTTAAACATATTTTGAATCTTATTAAATTTTTAAAACAAATTTAAACAAATCACTAGTTGACTTAACTCAACGATTTGACTCCTTTAAAAATTTATTTTTGTCTCATTACTTGAACACTTTTCTTTGTATCATCGTTTTTTTTTAATTTTTTTCCTTTTTTACAGGATATCCAAGAACTCAACAAATAACTCAAGCTTGTTTAGGTTTATCGTCTCCACAAATTATATAAATTTTATGTATTATATAAACGATAACTAATCATACAAAATATGAAAAATGATTGTACTTGAGAATTTATGCTTAGCATTAGAGCCTACGAACCACTGACTCAGCCCTATAGTTCTTTGTGTACCGGCTTGACAAACCACTAATCTACATGGTAGCCGATCCCTATAGGTGGGTGTGGGAGTTGGGTTCAATAATAAGCTAATTGACTTTGTTTTTCTTCAGTTTTCAGCTCAATAATGTTGATACTTGAAGGGCCCTCTTAACCATGAATTTTGCTAATAAAAGATTTGTGCATCACTCGTGCAGGCTTTCTATAAACAGCAGTCCAAATGCCCTTTTACAAAGGTCATTTTAGAAAAAATTATCCAGTGATCTTGGAGTACTAAGGGTCCTGCTCTACCACTTATATAGTGGTGGGATCCCCTGTTAAGTAAAGTATTTAAGATGGGAGACCCATTCCATGTGAGTGGAAGAGCAAGGATTGCTGGTACTTTAGAGCACTGAATAATTTTTCTTTAGGCCGCAAAAAAAAATATCACTAGATACAATGAAGTGAGATCTATATTAATAAATGTATGTAAGACTCGTTTACTTATGTTTATGAATGAAAAAAAGAATTGAAAAAGTAATTTATGTATAGAATTTTCTTAATAACGAGGGAAGTCAGTGTAGTTTTAAAAATTACATAGGGTGAGTGTATTATAAGCAAAATTTTAGGGTAATAAATTTTATTTATTCTAATGTTTAAATAAACCAAAGAGGCTTGCTATTATCCTGTACAACTCAAACCAAGTTGCTTAAATAAAACATGTAACATCAACCAACTCAGAGGCTTGATGGTGAATGGGTGGGGTAGCTACAGTGGAAAAAGAAAAAGAAAAAGTTATGCCTTGACCAATAAAAAATAAGTGGTGGTGGAGCCTGATGGGTATTTGTTTTCCAAGAAAATGTACACCTGTATAGGGGGGAAATTCCTATCAAGTCATTTTCCTCTCTCTCTCTCTCTCTCTATATATATATATATCTATCTGATGACTACCATGCGTAACCAAACCTCTTCACAATCTGCAGGTAACAACAATGGAGGTGAAGAAAAGTGTAAAGCAACTTATTTACAAGTTTATGGAAGTAGCTTATTTTCGTCTTTTCAACTAAAATTTATTGCTTATTAAAAAAAAACTAAAATTTATAATTAATTTTTTATTTGCAGGCTTTTCGCTACTTCTGTAAGTTGCTTCCAAACAAGACCCAACTCTGTGATTGCTAAAAAATTAGGCTAGTAAATATTTACCAGCCTTTTTAACTAGTTTTGTTTACAATCAAAACTCATTTTTTTTTTACAATATTTCGCTTGCGTCACCAAAACGCAAGAGCGGTTGTGGATCTACTAATTTTTGCTATAAAACTAAACAGTTCCTCAAATTCATTACGTCTTGACTTGACAGATGTTTTAAGAAGCCAAAGCAGAGTCCCAATCAATGTATGGGCAAAAATGTATATGAAAGTATAATTTACAAGTGTCATATTATGCTTAAACTTCATTCATGACATCACTATTTGGTTGGCTTATTTAACACGAATTGCTATTGATATTTTCTTTCTTGGATAAGATAATCGACCCTGCACTACTTATTAAAACATTAACTATTGGTATTATCTCTTGAAATAATGTTAATTGTAAAAATGAAGAGAAAATAAAAAGAAAGAAGAGAGAGAAAGGGAGTGTATTTTTTTTTTTCCCTCTCTTTCTCTCTTAGGTAGAATTAAAAAATCAAAGAAAATTTTTTTACAATCTTTCCATTCCCTCCCCAAGTTTCAAATAGAGAAAATGCGGTAGGAAATGAAATTTTGTGTATAACTGGTTTTAACGTAATCCAAATTTGAATTTCAGCAATATGAGAGGCTTGTTTGCCATGGTTTTCCGAAAACAGTGTTTTGAAAACATTTTTCTATATGTTTTTTAATATCTGTAAGAATTGAAAATTGTTTTTAAAAAACTCATCAAAACACAAACTATTTTTAGAAAGCTCGAACTGCATTTTCATGATCAATTAATTCAACAAGCAATTAATGGATTGATAATACTCCGAGATAATGAACTCAAAATGATTTCCAACAGCATACACAGTACAAAACGAGTTATAAAAGCTTAATCATACTTGCAGTCTTGCAAGGCCCAACCCCAAGCATCCAAAAACTTATGAGAAATGCTAATTGAAGTGAAGGAAGTGGAGCTATTTTCTTCGTTTTTGTTCGGTTGAGTTAAGAAATTGAAAATAAATTGAATAGATATTTTGTGATACTCATAAAAAATAGACAATTATAAATAATTTCATTTCTCTGATTTTTTTTTCTCATCAAATTCTGGACCCTAACCTAAATTCCTCTCCGAAAACGAAATACCTAATATAAAACACGAAACAATAAAATGATTATCTAAATAATATGAAACACGTTTTTCTTATTTCTCCTTTTATATGGGAATAAGTCCTTTACTTATTACATGAAAATTTTCACTTCACTTAACAAAAGAACCCCAATATTTTATGAGAAGTTGGAAAAGAATAATGTGATACTCTGAAAAAACCAATTAAGTTTTCAGTAGAGAGCTATGCATTTTATTTTATTTTTATATTATTAGAAAAAGGTATGTATTTATGATTTACTGCTGGAAAAAGCTAGCAAAAAAAAAAAGATTGATATGTCTTTTCAAATAGTAAAGTGCGTGAAGAAGCAACTTAGCCATTTTTTTTCCTATTAAAACTTAAAACTGACGGAACATGTAGGGCATACATAATGTGCCTGTTTAAAAACGACTGATAGGTCAGCTGTCGGCCCAAAACTTATTGCACAGATTCATATATGTATATATCAAAGCCTTCACAGAACGACCTTATCCTCCTGATCCAACGCTCCTCCTGGTCTCATATCGGCGCTGACCGGCCCAGCCATTGCCTAATGCCCGGCCCCCTTCGGCGGTGGTTGGGGCGGTAGGGTAGGTGGCGCCATCGCCTTAGCCGCTGGAGCAGCCACCATTTGTCCAACATTGTCCATCGGAGGCTGGTCTCGGTAAACCTCTGGTGGCACGCTCTGAACCGCGTAGTAGCCCTGGCCGGTTGGGCCGGTCACCGATCTTCCAATCGGTGCGTCATACTACCCGTCGGGGCTGGAATCATGTAAACCGACTGATTAGGTCCCGGAGAATTCGCCACGTAAAATCCACCGGCGACGTGGTTATCCGGCCAGTATGCAGCCGGGGTAGCCCGCGATACTTGTTCTGAAAACTTACGCGTGTAGTAATCGCCAGTAAAACCTCCAACTAAGTTATCATCACTTTTCGTCTTGTACACAACTTGCTCTTGACCTCCAATTTGGAACCTCTGCAAATCTTGGATTGCCTCTGGATCTGATCCCCCCCCCCCCCCCCCCCCCCCCCCCCCCCCCCCCCCCCCCGATTACCGGATCCTCCAAAGCTGGATCCGGGATTTCCGTTCCGAAATCTGATCCGGTACTTTCGTCACCTCCGGTGGCGGCGGCGCCATTCCTTTATCCAAACCGAACAAGAAGTCGCCATTGTTTGGCGACGCCACAGTCAACGGCTGCGGAGACGACTGAAGAGGATCAGAATTCAAAGCGTCCACAAACCTCTCCCGATCACTCCTCGCTCGCCCGAACAAAAACTCCCCGACGGCGCCAGTTCCGGCTGACTCAGCGTGAGCAAAAACAACCTCAGCCTCGCCGGGCTTCGACGAAGCCCGGCATAACCGATCATACTCGTGCGTCATATGCTCTAGATCATCGCCATTGGTCACCGATATCAACGCGTCGAGATCTTATCATGGCAATTGGTACTTGAAGCAAACGTCGGCCTTGCAGAAGGCCGAGAGCTTCCCGAACCCGATGACTCCGGAGAATTTGATGTTGCCATCGACAACCAATATCTTAGTCTCGCCGCCGACGCACGACAGCTGGTTGTCGTTAGGCCTGGGGTGTATTTTCCGGCCGTAACTGCACATGAGCTTCACTTTGTAGTTGTTGACGCCGGCGCCGGCGGTTGTTCTTCCCACGGCTGAGTGTTATCGAAATCAGTTTCGCGCGACCGTTGTGACGAGTCTCCGGATTCCGGATACGACGTAGCGTAGGAGTAGTTCTCCATGGTCACAATATAGCAATAAATGAAAACAACAGAGATTTTCAGACGAATGTGGAGAGAGAGCGCTTGTAAAGAACCAGTGAAAACGAGTAAGTTTTTTACTCGATGAAGTTTTAATCTTATTTAGGGGCAATAATGGAGGTGGTATACAAATATATAAACGTATGGGTGTGTTGCAGGGCGGGACCCCGAGGCGGACCGTGTCGGCCACCTCCACTAAATTTTATAAAAAAAACAAATTTTTAACTCAATTCAATTAATAACAGATTTTGTTCGGTTAAATTCAGTACTTATTACTTATTTTAAATTTTTTTTACCTAATTCAAATTTATTTTAAAATTTTATTCAGTACTTAATAATTGTTTAGTAACATATATTGAAAGATATATTTAATATTATAAACAATAAAATTATTTTATAAAATTTTAAAATGTAAAATAACGAAAGAAATTATTATAATTTGTTTTATTAATTTAAATAATATTTTGTGTGAGAAATATTTACTATTAATATATATAAAATTTTAAATATTATAATATTTTTTCTATTTTTTAAAATTTGTAATTTTATTTATAAATAATTATTTTTTACACCTCTACTAAAAAAAAATTTATGAGCCGCTATTGTGGGTTGCTGTGAGATGATAAGCTGTCTTGGCTTGGACAGAGTTGCGAGATATGTCTTATCTTCTGATTTTGCCAATCAACTACGTGGGCCTCTTTCCACTATTAGAAATTAGTCAATAATGCACTTTCTCAATATACAACATAAGTATATACGTACATACACGCTTTTCACGTGAATATGAGGTGATTGTTGTGGAGTTGCTCGGAGTATACTTAATTGTTGTCACCAACTTCATCATTTAATTTCTATCTCATTGGTTTGCGAACTTTTTTTTTTTTTTTTTTTTCTCTCTCTCTCTTCCGTCCTTTATCCATTCAGCCTTTCTCCTCCTTCTTCTTCTCGTGATCTCTCCGCTAATTTTTCGTATTAATCTCTCCTCTTTTCATGACCGAAGATTCTGTTACCGATAAAAAAATATATGCTCTGTAATTTCTTGGTATTTTCTCTTTCAAAAAAATTTATATGCAGTGAGGATTTTGATTTCTTGTTCCTTTGATTTTGATTTTCAGAGGTTAGTTGAACAACACTCGAGTCATGACTCTATGCAAAGGTTTGTTCACCAGTCACGGTAAAGATTGAATATTGCTTCAGAACAGAGCTTTTCTTTTCATTTTCTCTTTTGATATCTGGCTGCGTTATAACAAATAGATCTTATTTTATATGTGCTTCCATTGTCATTCAAATGTTCTGAATTTTTCCTTGTGTAGTTCGATTTCTTTGTTCATATGTATGTTCCATTTGTCAGTTACAGAGCTTCTTCGGTATTTTGTATTTCAAAATTTGCATTGTGAATCAAAGCAACATCTTTGTGTATCTTGTGTTATGACTTTTATATATATATATATATATATTTGATGTCATTTTTTATTCTCTTTGCTCAGGAGTACATATTGGCCGATCACGTGGTACGACTTATTCGATTTGTCGAGTTTCCATAAGGTAACTTATTGTATTTTGTTTTTCCAAAGAATTGAAAATCAGTGAAAACCGTATTTTTAGTTGTTTTTTGGTCAACATCAATGAGTCTTTTTGAAATTTTCACAATTGCTTAGGGCGGAAATTTCGTAGAATCATGTACTTCTCTAGGTTTTAATAATTCAAAAGAGCAAGATTTTTCTGCTTACATTTACATAGGGTTCTGGATGTGTATATTTATTAATTTAGAGTACAATTTTGTACTGGCTCTGTTTATCATCAAGTTAATGCTATTTGATAATACATTTTCTAGTGATGAGTGGAACTTCCGAAAGGCAAAAAAATAAAAAAATGGACGCTTGCATGCACACACATATGTATATATATATATATATTTATATTAATATTTTGAAAAATCTACTTCAACATTATCCATTTTATTACCATTTCAAGCTAATTTTGATTTTGATTAGATTTTCCACATTTGCAGAGATCACTTTAGGCATTGATTCATAAGTGTAAAAAACTAGGAAATGTTATTTCAAGACTGATATGACATGTTTGATTTCAAACAAACTTCAAATAAGCCATTTCTCCCCGTTTTCTTTTCGTATTTAATTAAATAGCTGGGCAAGTTTTACAATTATTTTTATCCATTCAGATTTGGCTCCTTGAAAACTACTTGCTTGTGGAGGGTGAGCTATAAACTATCATTTTATATTTTAGGTTGCTCTGTATATTTTGAAATTTTCAAGTATGTTATTCGAAACATTTCTTTATTAACAAGTGTGCTAGAATTTTCAGAAGTTATAACTGTTTTTTTTTTTTTGTTTGCTTCCAAGTTAATAGACTTATGGGTTGGAGGAGGATGTGATACATATAACCTCATAGTTAGGTACTTCTTTATTGATTATGTTTTTTTTTACCTTAAGTTTTTTTCCCCCGAAGAACTGAAGATCAACCAAAATTTAATCAGATTTATTTTCTTGTCTAAATCGTTGTGATGTTTGAATTTTTTAAAAACATTTTTAGAAGCCAGTGTAATGTTTCAGTTTTGGTTTTTTTTTTCTTTTAGATATTTTTGGTGAAAGCATCGAGTGTAAGATGACAAATTTTATCAATTGGTGACATTTAAGAAAGAAAATTGTACACAAAATCCCTGAAACAGTTCATGATATTAAAAGAGAGGTGGCTTATCTTGATAACCGTAACTTGTTCATTCTAGAGATATGCATTTTGTGTACTTTTTTTTTGGATGACATTAATGATTAATCTAATCACTTTACTGTTTTAGAATATTTTTGAAGAGCATAATGATTTCTTTTGTATTGAAATTTTCATTACATGCAAGCCAACTCTCAATTTGGGGACTCTCACTGACTATGAGTGGAAATGATGGGTTTACTGGAAGGAAGTGACCAACAAAAGAAGGTAAGGCTTAAGCACCGTTTGGAATATATTCTCTTGTGGTATCCTAAATCAGCTGCAAAGATAAAATAAACGATCTTGAAAATATTCTTGAAGGTTTAAAAGTTTCGTCACATTACTTGGTACTAGCAGTCTGCTAAAGGAATATATAAAATGAGAAAATCATGTAGTTCACAAAACTAGCGACAATTTTCTCTTACCATCTCATTCGATTGTAATTTTGGAAGTTGTATAGAAAAATATAATCTTTGGCTATAAGTTTTGAAATTTTCAGTCTATTAACTCTTTGTTTGGAATTTGAATGTTAGATTAAAAAAGTAAAGGAAAAGAAAAACGTGAGGAAAAATAAAACAAAAATTTTATTTTATTTTGTTCTTTTTCCTTTGGTTTTTCTTTTACTACCAAAAATTTGGATTCCAAACAGAGCGTAATGAGTTTGGTAGGGGAGTTGGTTTGTAGAAACTTTTAAGAATTAGTTGAAAATTTAAAATTGTTCCATGGATGATGGAAGGGGTCTTGAACTCATTTTTCATGCATATCTTTGGGACTGTTTTTAGAATAAAAACTTACATTATGAATTTTGTTAGGGGTGTGGAACTTAAAGGTTGTATTAGCTGAAATGCTATATTTCATCTAAACATGTCAAATGTTTGGCCAACACTTGTCTAAGGTGAGAGCGCGTCATGCCAATGGCAATGATTCAAATTGTACAGGTGCTCCCAATAACTACAGCAGTGCACCTGCTACCAAGTGTAGATAACTTGAAAAAGATGTTTCATGAGAAAATGGGCTCAACCCTGACAATGGTCTTAGATTGCATCCACTGGCTCCCTTCATTTTATAGACAAAAAGGGAGGAGAAAGTCATTCGACCAGATCTGTAAAATGATTCGGTTGAATCAAATGTAACAGCTACAAATTTTCTTCTTCAAAGACTTTAACAAATGGTGTAGATTTTTACCAAAGATGGGTAGTGGGAAGTCTTCAAATGCGGTTGTGAGAAGTCCTAAAAGATGGGTTTTTGGATAATGTCGATGGATTGTCTTCACACGCAACAATCTCCCACTTGGAGACAAACATCGTGTAACGCCGCATAATACCACATTGACTTAATGCCTTCATCCTCAAATGCCAAGACCAACTAAAGTTGAACAAAACTTCAGCTACTGTTGATGTTTCAAGGAATCAGCTACTGTTGCAACTCGAAAACTGTTACAACTCAACTATTATTATAACTCAGAAACTGCTACAACTTAATTATTGTTGCAACTCGGGCATTGTAGTGACACACTATAGTTTCAAGCGGAGACATTGTAGCGACATATTGTAACTTCACGCAGAAGGAACTGTAGTAGAACGTGTTTTTTCATAAAAATGTCTACTTTCATGGGCTTCACCAAGTTTATAGAAATCAGGCTCTGATACCAATTGTTGGGGAGGTTTGTCCAAGATCTGAACAATTAAACTTGTACAGTGGAGAAAAAAAGAAAATAAATATAGCACACACTCATAAAAAGACACAAATTTATCGTGTTTCATCCAAACAATTTAGGGCTACGTTCACACTGTCTAGAAAGATATTTCACTATGAATAAATATGACAAAGGATTACAAGAGGAGTTATATGACACAAACTCTCTCTCCACAAACCTTTACTATTCTGTTCGCTCATCCTCACAGTCTCTTCAACAGAGGATCTCAATCTCTGAAACAAAGGACTCATAGAGGAACAACTCTCTTTTTGCTACCCCAGCTCGTCCTTTGACTTGCACCCCTACATTAGGGGCAGTGCTCTACAGATTGGCCCTTTTGAACCTCCCCCTTGGAGCTCCCCTTGGAGCTTTCCTCTTATTCAACTTAATGGTGTTAGAAAAGACTATTTATAGATAGATATAACCACAAACCCTTTGTGTGAACATGCCATGGTCAAGGTAGGTGGCTTAAGTTAGGCACTTACCTTGGCATGTTTATACACATGGGGTGGTGGCTTTGGTAGGTGGCCTACAGTGCGTCACTACAGTGTTTCTGTGTGAAGCTAAAATGCATCGCTGCAGTGCCCAAGTTGCAGCAGTTCCTAGTTACAACAGTAATTGAGTTTTAGTAGTTTTTGAGTTACAATAGTAGCTGAGCTGCAACTGTTCTCGAGTTGCAATAGTAGCTGATTCCTTGAAACTAGGGGTGAACAAATGTTGCATTGAGTCGGGTTAGGGAGTCACCCGTCAGCTAATCCGACTACATCGGGTTGAAAAAATTGGAACCGTACTCGACCTATAGGGTGATTGGGTTGGGTCAATGTTGGGTCAGGTCAGGTTGGGTGAAAATCGTAAATTTTGGTGTAAAAGTTCTGTTTGGGTTGGGTTGGGTTTGGGAGGAAAAATAAAGCCCGACACTTAAACCGAATAGGATCGGGTTAGGTCAAATTCACCCGTTATCCACCCATAGGGTGATCAGTTCGGTTTGGGTTGGCGAGTCGGTCAGTTTTTTGAACACCCCTACTTAAAACATCAACAATGGCAAAAGACGAAAAAGTCAAAATTAAAAAATTTAATAGTTCAAACTTCGAATTGTGAAGATGCAGATAGAGGATTATCTCTACCAGAAGGATCTTTATCTACCTCTTAGAGGAGTGCAAAGAAGCCGACATAGATAAAGAAGGAAGAGTGGGATCTACTCGATCGTAAAATCTTAGGTACAATAAAGCTAACCCTTGATGCATCAGTTGCTTTCAATATCAGGAACGAGAAGACAACTGAAGGTTTGATGGCTGCTTTATCACGAATGTATGAGAAGCCCTCTGCTACAATAAAGTCTACCTTATCAAGAAGTTGTTCAATTTGAAGATGTCCAAAGGAGGAGTTGTGAATGAGCATATCAATGATTTCAAAGCACTGATAAGTCAATTAGAATATGTTGAAATTGTATTTAATGATGAAATCAGAGCACTGACACTGTTATCAAGTCTTCTAGAGAGTTAGAATCCTTTGGTTATGGCTGTAAGCAATTCTACGGGTTTGGCAAAATTAGTGACATATCATGTAGTAAGTTTAGTTCTTAGTGAAGAAACTTACAGAAAAGATAGTGGAGAAACTTCGGGTTTTGGTATTGGCTATTAAAGACAGAGGTAGAAAGCCAAATAGAGGAGGCAACTGTAGACGGAACACAAGCCAATCAAGAAACGGGCGATCACAATCTCGAGCAAAGTTCAAAGATAACTATTGGAATTGCGAAAAACTTGTCACACAAAGCAAGATTGCAAAGCACCAAAGAAACAAGACAATCAACAAGGCTACAAAAATTTTGTTAATGTTTCAGAAGCAGAAAATTATGAGGCATTGTTGTTAGCATTAGACGCTTACAGTGAATCGGGGGTGATTGATTTGGGTGCATCATTCCATGTGACTTCGCACAATGAGCTACTTCATAATTATGTATCAGGCAATTTAGGCCAGGCGTATCTTGGAAACGATGAAGCCTGTAATATAGTTGGCAAGGGTGAGGCTCAGATAAATCAACCCAATGGAATAGTCTTGATAATCAAAGATGTCAGGCATTTGTTGTGTTTGGCGAAGAATCTAATTTCAGTTGGTCAACTCACATATTCTGGTATTGTGACCACATTCAGTGGTGACTCATGGAAAATGAACAAAGGAGCTATGGTAGTAACTCGTGGAAAAAGGAAGGTACTCTTTATGCTACGTCAGGTACTCATAGTTCAATTACAGTTACATCATCCGAAGTCAAAGCGAGCACGTGGCATTGTAAACTTGGGCATTTGAGTGAGAAAGGGATGAAAGTTCTACTGTCAAAGGGGAAACTGTCGGGTTTGAAGTCACTAGACATAGATTTCTGTGAAGACTGCGTTTAGGAAAAACAGAAAAGGGTTAGTTTCACCAAAGTTCAAAGAACACGCAAGTCAGAATAATTGGAGTTGGTGCATACAGATGTATGGGGACCATCTCAGGTATCGTCTCTTGGTAGTTCTCACTATTTTGTTACATTTATTGATGATGCTACTCGAAAACTATGAGTTTATTTTATGAAGAATAAATTTGATTTATTTAATGTCTTCAAAAAGTGAAAAGCCTTTGTTGAGAATAAGACAGGTTTAAAGTTGAATTGCCTCAAGTCCGACAATGGAGGAGAGTACATAAATGGCCATGTGAAAAAGTATTGTGTAGAAAATAGAATTAGACACGTGACGACAATTCCAAAAAAACCACGATAGAATGGTGTTGCAGAACACATAAACAGAACAATCCTAGAACATGCTAAAGCATAAGGATTAATGCTGGATTGCCTAAATAGTTTTGGGCAGATGTAGTAAGCACAGTTGCTTACCTAATCAACAGAGGTCCTTTGGTTCTCTTGAATTGCAGAATTCCAGAGAAAGCTTGTACTAGAAAAGAGGTAAAGTAGTTGTATTTGAGAATATTTAGTTGTACCTCTTATGTTCATATTGAGCTTGAATATAGTAACAAACTTGGTCTTAAATCTCGTAAATGCATCTTTATTGGTTATGGCTTTGATAATTATGGATATTGATTTTGGTATTATGCAAATCGAAAAATAATTAGAAGCATGGATGTGGTGTTTAATGTGTTTGTCATGTATAAGGATAGGCTTGATGATAAAACTGAGAAGTCTGAGATAGTAGAGCTTGAGGAAATCTCTAGTTAAGATGTGTTGAAACCTCAAGACACGAATGTCGAATTAACACCACCTACAAAGATGCAAACCTGTTGTCCTGTGAGGAGGTCTTCGAGAACTATTAAGCCTGTAGTTCATTATTTTCCTTCCTTACATTATTTATTATTAACTAACAATTGTGAACCTAAAGTGCTTTAAGGAAGCTTTACAGGTTGAGACAAGGAAAAAGTGAGAGCTAGCAATGGAGGATGAAATGGAATCTCTCTCGATGAATCAGCAATGGGAGCAGGTTCAGTTGCCCGAAGAAAAATTTGCATTGCACAATAAATGAGTTCATCGTTTAAAAGAAGAACTTGATGGCACCAAGTGATACAAGGCTAGGTTGGTTGTAAAAGGTTTTCAACAGAAGGCAGATATTGATTACACCGAGATATTCTCTCCTGTTGTTAAGATTTCTACTATCAGAACTGTGCTTAGCATTGTGGCAGTTGAAGATTTGCATTAGGAGCAGTTAGATGTTAAAACCATAGTTATTAATCCCGTACTGTACCGGCCGGTACAGTTCGAGATGTATCGGTTTGACCAAAATATGGTGCAATCTGTTATTATCTCCTTTTCGATGAAAATACTAGACTTTTCCAACTTGTCTCGGCTTTTTCGGCGTCTTTCGACCTTACCGGCTCTAATACCGATTACTGTCTGGTACACCAACAATCACCACTATTGATAGATATCAAATCTCCAAAGGTTAGAGGAAGAGAAACAGTAGACATGTATTGAGAGAGGTTTTGATGATGATAGAGAACAATTTGAAAACAACAATTTGATATCTTTGTTGTCTTCTCTAACCATTTTCCTCCCTATTTGAGAGACCCAATTTGACAAAGAGAAAAGAGAGGGAGGGAGGGAGGGTTCGGGAGAGAAAGAGAGAGAGAGAGAGAGAGAGAGATAGAGAGAGAGAGAGAGAAGGGAATGAGGGGTATGTCTTATGCTGTCTACCACTTTTGCTTGTTGAGCCAAAGAAAATCAAAGAGGGAGATCAAGATATAGCCCTAGAACTCTCTCGTCTTTGGCTCTCTGCTCAAGACAAACAAGATAATGCTAAATCTAAGTTGTTTTCTCCTTCTATTTTCACTTGGTTCAATCTTATTAAACTCTTGACCTTTAGTAGTAATCTGTACATCAACAATTTATTACAACCTTTCACTTTTTCTAAGAAAAGACTAAAGGTTCAGTTTGATTGGATTGGTCTATTTCTTTTTCCTTTTTTGGTGCAACTCTTTTTTTATTTTTAATATTGATAGCTAAGTCGAGATTCTATAAACATTATTGCCTCAAATTTTAGTTTAATATAACTTTTATGAATCCAATTAGGTTACTAGGTTTGGCTAGGTTAATTATAAATAATTTTAATAAATGTATAATAATATTTATAGCGGTAAATCCGAAACTGTACGCCGATATGTACCACTAGCAAAAACGGTACATTGACTGGTACGGGATTAACAACTATGGTTAAAACTGCATTCCTTCATGGTGATTTGGAGGAGGATATTTATACGCATCAACCCCAGGGCTATGTTGTGACAGGGAAGGAGAATATGGTGTGTAGACTTAAGAAAAGTTTGTATGGGCTTAAGCAGGTGCCCAGACAGTGGTACAAAAAGTTTGATAGCTTCATGACAAGTGCAGGCTTCCACAGGTGCCATGGCAATCATTTCTGTTATTTCAAAAGGCTTGACACTTAGTATCTATTACTTCTATTGTATATAGATGATATGCTTGTTGCAAGTTCAAGCATGGATGAAATCACAAAGCTTAAAGAGCAGCTGTCTAAAGAATTCGCAATGAAGGATTTGGGAGTGGTAAAACAAATTCTTGGGATGCGAATTAGTAGAGATAAGATGAACAAGAAGTTAAAACTATCATAAGCAAAGTATGTTCATAAAGTCCTCAAGAGATTCAACATGGAGAATGTTAAATCTATTTGCACTCTGTTGGCAAGTCATTTAGATTGACGAAGGAACAATGTGTAACCACACACAAGGAGTATGAGTACATGGCTAAGGTTCCATATGCCTCAACAGTTGACAGTTTAATGTATGCTATGATTTGTATGAGGCCAGACATTACTCATGCAGAGAGAGTTGTTAGCAAATTCATGAACAATCCGGGCAAAGAGTATTGGGAAGCTGTCAAGTGGGTCTTAAGATATCTAAAGTGTACTCAAGATATGGCTCTGTGGTATGGTAGTTCAAAGATAAGCTTGCATGGGTAGATTGACTCTAATTTTGCAGGTGACTTTAATAGTAGGAAGAGCATGACTGGGCATATGTTTACCCTTGGCAGTGTTGCAATCAGTTGAGTCTCTCAGTTACAGAAGATTGTGATTATATGTTGCAATGATAGAAGCTTACAAGGAAATGGTATGGTAAAATCACGAACAAAGCACATTAACATTACGTACTAATTTGTTTATTCACTCTTCTAATATGGTAAAATCAGTTTAGAGAAGATCCATACTAGTGAAAATCCAGTAAATATGTTGACTAAAGCAATTACTACTGACAAGCTGAAGTTGTGTTCAACTTCAATTGGTCTTAGTACTTGAGTATTAAGGTATTAAGTCACTGCGGTATTATGCAGTGTTATACGGTGTTTGTCTCTAAGTGGGAGATTGTTGCGTGTGGAGATAATCCACCGACACAATCCAAAAGTCCATCTTTCAGGACTTCCCATAGCCATATTTGAAGACTTTCCACTGCCCACCTTTGGTGAGGATCTATACCATTTGTTAAAATCTTCAAGAAAGAAAAAATGTAGCCGTTACATTTGATTCAACTGGATCATTTTACAGATTTGGTCGAATGATTTTCTCCCCCTTTTCTGACTATAAAATGAAAGGAGCCAGTGTATGCAATACATACATTCTGAGCAGAAGTGGGTATGAGAAAGAGAGAGAAAATAGTGAGGGTTTGTTTAAGAGAGAGTTTGTTAAACTCTTATAACTCTTTTTTTGTAATCCCTTATTTGTTCATAGTGAATACCGCAGTAACTCAGTGTGGACGTAGCCCTAAATTGTTTTGGTGAACTACAATTATGTTTGGAATTTATACTAAAAGACATGCTTTGTGAAGTGACTTTAGTATTTATTAATAAATTAGTTATTCCATTTTAATGAGAATCTGTGTGAGAAATGTTTGCATTGCGTTATTTATTTAATGATTATGCATGTGTGTCTCTTATTCTATATAGTAGATGATTTGGTGTGTAGAGTACGACTTACACACGGAAGATCAGATCATCGGTTCTTATGGAATATAAGTTAATCGTTCGCAGTCTTAGATGGAAATGGACACACCATCAGTAGGACTGTAGTACAAGGTTTTAATAGGTCTGTCTTGACTGTGGGGAATGGTATAGTTCCAACTCCTTGCACTAGTACACTTTGTGTGTATTGAACAGGACCGTGTTGGGGTAATTATTTTTATACTGACTAGATAAAACAATTAATACCTCATGATTATTATGAGTGCTTATGCTCTTAATCCTAATGTAATAAATAGACACGTGCATGTAGTATTTATTGTTTTGATTCATAGAAGAGTGAGATTCTTTAAGGGTCAATAAACTCAGTGAGTTGGACAATGACATTACGTGTATGGTGAATATTTATTATTGATGGAATCTACGTCCCCGTATAGGGATTGATGATACCCCCTTGAGGATGCTTATAAGTTTTGATGATGTCAAACCCTGCAGGTGGATTATGAATCCGACATATCAAATAAGTTAAGTGGAAGGTCTCAAGGAATTAAATAAGTCTATTAAATTTAATTGTCAGTAATTTAATTTAATAGACGGGTATCTGTAATCTTAACGTGGGGAGATAAATAAGCATTTAATAATATGGAGCTCGAAATATAATTTCTAGTATAACAGGGAGTGCAATTATAATTCCTTAGTGGTATGAATTATAATTTACGTAAGTAAAGACTAATCCTGGTTGGATTAGGAGTCCTTATTTGCGTAGGAAGCCCTAATTATACTAATCCTATGGTCCCTGTTGTAGCCTATATATATACGCGCTCTAAGAGCTGCTAGGGTTACACACTCTACACATAATTGAGAGATACACGATTTTGTGAGGAAGAGAAACCCTAGCAGAAGTCCGAAGGTTGAGTTCGAGCTTGCTGATTCGTGCTTGGTGCTGATTCTTGTTTTCGGGATTAAACTAGAGAGATCTCGAAGGTACGATTCCAATCACGTAGATTAGGCTATGCTAATCAGATCAGAATTTTTGGTAGTATACGTATACACTATAGCCAGGTCGTGGGAAATTCCGCAGTCCCTAACAAATTAATCTATGTGTCTCTTTATAAGTGTGTACTATATTTATTTTCTTTATTTATCCACTATACAAGTTTAATTACTCAGATCTTGGGCAAACAACCCTAACATCTTAAACTTTTAATCATGAAAAAAGGCAAATTATTGGTTGGCTACCCATATGATTATTTAGGAAAAATACATTGGTCATCACTTCAAATAACATTGTTGAAGTAGAAGGAAAAGCTGGATCTATTGCTCCCTTTGTTGAGGTCAGCATGGATAGTGCTTATCTTGGGGTGCTTTGTTTGTTTTGGGTTGTCATTTTACTTTCCATGGTTTTTATGTATGCTAGTGAGCTTTACATTCAATTTGTTATAAACTCTAATCTACACGCATGAAGGAACCTAACACGTGTTAATATTTTTTAACATGTGGATGAGTTGTAAGGCAAGATGGAGTGAGGGGACTGGTGGTAAAGCAGCGAATGAGGCTGGACAAATGCCACTTGGTAAAGGTTTGGCTGAGAAGTTTCAAAGGTATCGGCTACAATCTTTTCGAGCTTCTTTCCAATATATAAGAATTGATTGGCTGTAAAGTGATTGATTGTGGATTGATAAGAATTGTTTTCCTAGGGATGACAACGTTACACAAGAACTGCTACCTAGTGTTGTAATTGGTTGTGATTCGTGAATATGATTTCAAGTCCATTGTTGTCATGACCAAAGAACAAAAACTTTTAAATCAGCTCTCTATTGTTGTGGCTTGATAGCTGGTACATCTACAATAAATTTCGTATTATAAATTTTCATATTTTCAAGCTCATAGTTTTGGTGAATATTGGTGTCCAAATTTAAATCAATTAAATCTAGAACCATCAGGAATCAATGCTATACGGAATTTTTGTTCTAAGGGTTTTGTGTATGGTGTTTGGATTGACATTTTTACATTGATAATCAATTTTTTTTAAAGTTCAAATTTTAGAACCCATTAAAACTTGAAGGAAGAAAAGAGCAGCTATATTGGAATTTGCAACTATAAATTCTACTATCAATTTTAATTGAATATTTAGCTACATTGAATTATCATTGAATACAATCATGCAACTAATTTGTGATCAAACAACAGAACATTTGGTTTAAATAACTTTGTATTGAGCACTAGTTAGCGTGTGGCCCCCTATAACTAGTGGCATTATAAATCTTACATGAATTGAACTGCGGAAGTGTATCAGTTTGTGTTGTTATGAATAAACTATTAAATTTTCAGGTATTTTCCCTCCTCCATAAAATGATAGCTTCAATGGGTAAAGTAATCTTAATTAGGAGTGGAGATGGGACCTAGTCATATATATAAGTGATATAAAAAAATTATATCCTACTCTAATCATCCACACTAGTTATCCCACCGGATCAATATCCGGAGATAAATCAAGGTTTGGCTCCCCTCCAAATTTTAATATCCAAGATTTCTTATCTCACTACGCCATGTGTTAGTTACTCAAATTTAACGGATGATGTTATTTTATTTAAACTCACAATTTTACTTAACATTAAAAAAAACTACCAAAATGAGATCCTGGGTTTAAATCGGATAATAACATTATCCGTTAGATTTTGTTTATCAACATGTAGCATAGTAAGATAAAAAGGCTAAAAGATTCTGAATATTAAAGTCTGGAGGAGAGCCTTACTCGAAAAAGGAACCGTAAAAAGATTCGATGCAAATTATATGGGTTTGTGTCCAAGATCCGACCCCCCATCAGCTTCTTGAAATGGGCTCAAGAAGAGCAGCTGGGCTAACCAGTCACACAGACATTTTTCTTCTTTTATGTTTGTAGAACCCAAAATGGTAATGGTTGGCAAAGGACCTCCATCTGATGAAAGTGAGGGGAAAATAGTTTAGTTGTCAGGTAGTACTGAGTGCTCAATGGTAATTCTTATCAAATGATAACATGTGGTGGGTGAATATATCAGTAACCTGAGATTAAAGAGTAATGGAGAGAGTTTTAAGGAAACATCCTATCAAATTTTCGCAAGTGGTATTTTTTTTTAAAAGTCTCTTTATTACTCTATTATCTTAGGTTGCTCATGTATTCACCCACCACGTATCACCATTTAATAGATATTATCACTGAGTACTTAGTACTACCTGACCACTAGACTTTTTTCCGAAGTGAGGGGGTTTTACAGGGGGGCTTGAGTCTCCAATATAAAAGTTGAGAGATCACCTATACATCACCTAGCTAGCTTACTAAGAGCTCGTTTGGGTGTATGTTTCTACTGACTTCTAATTTTAGTTTATAACTTTTTTTACTAACTTTTGTTGTGTAAATAATGTCATGAACATATCTATATCCTTATGTAAGTTTGACTAGTTGGGTTTAGGGATGCACAACTTATTCTATTTTTCACCCAAGGGCTCTCTTAAATAAGTGGGTTACAGCTTGATCATTTCTCTTGACAAATCACTATCTTATATGGTAAGTAATGCTTAGACAAATAGAAAAAGAGTCCCGATCTCATGAGAACACGCTCGTCACATTATGATGAGCGTGCTACGTGTCACCTTCACAGCTACTATTTTGTGGCTTAAGTGGAGTCATATTTGCTTGAGCCATCATGCCAAGCCAACCATTTTTAACAGGCTGAAAGAACTTTTGACTGACTAAATTGTGTTGAATACAATTCTCCATCACGTGCTTACCTTATTGAACAGGAAAAAAAAAAACCCCAGCAATCCTTTCAGCCACTTTCGTTTCCCACTTTTCTTCACTTTTCAACAGCCTCATCCTCTTCAAGTCTTCAAACTGATCCTGTTACAAACATCAAATAATGACAACACGTGAGAAGGTTTGTCTCATCTTCTAGTTTTAAATTTCTTCTTTAGTTATTTACCAACAAGTATTAATTTAATTAGAGACTTAATGAATTAACTTAATCTCTTCTTTATAACCTGTAAATTAAACTCGGGAACCAATTGTCTGTCAATTTTTTTTTTTTAATTCTTAAACTTCAATTCATCAATTTTATTTGCTATCTAGGTGATTTCAATAAATCATTGAAATTGGGGGTTGTTTAAATTCTTATTTCTTTTGGGAATGTATATATTTTACAAATGAATCATTATGATATATGATTATCAAAGTTTTGATTTCATTCCGGCTTCATCATATACAGTCTAACATTAGTTATACAATACTAATATTCATACTTCGTGTATATATATTATGTACTACATATTTTATGTAAATGTACTGAGTGTTTTAAAAGCATTTTTTTAATTTTCTTTTTTAAAAGCTTCTTGGATAATTGTGAAAATTAAAGGTTTCTAATTTGTTAATCTTGAAAACTTAACCACCTATCACTAATGGTTGAAAGAAGGGGCTCAGTTAATCATGGTCAAATTACTGCAACTACTCTAAAAATATATATAATAATTATACCCATTTATAATATTTTTTTCAACTGCATTTACTAATACATTGATTCTCTATTGTATGTAGTGGGAGAGCTCAGTCGTATTACAAGTTGGGATTCAGATAATGAAGATGATGAAATGACATATGGATTGGAAGATCTTAATAACGAAACATATGATGACGAAGAACATGTTAATGAACTCCATGGGGATGAAGAACATGATGGAGAGGGGGATGAAGAACACGATGAAGATGGTATAAAAGATAACTTGGAGGACTTGAATATGGAAAAAGAACAAAATGATGTGAACAAGGTAGAAAAACTCTATGTTGGCATGAAGTTTGAATCTAATGACCAAGCATTTGTATTCTACAATAGGTATGCTAGGAGTATCGGATTTGGTGTGCGGAAAGGGGGAGTTAGAAGGTCACAAAAAGATAACAGTATCATCAGTCATCGATTATTTTGTTCGAAGGAAGGGTTTCGAGAAGCAAGATACACAAAGAATGCAGCTTTAAAAAAAAGGCATCGTGGAGAAACTAGGGTTGAATGTAGAGCAAGAATATTTGTGAACAAAATAGATGATGGAGCATGGGCGGTCTCATTGTTTGAGGAGAATCATAATCATAGATGTGAGACTCCAAAAAAAAGTCATTTATTTCCTTCACATAGGAGGGTAGATGAAAATCAAAGTGCTATAATTGATAAAATGAAGGAGGCAGGTATAAGAACAAATTTGATGATGCATTATTTTTTGGAAGAAGCTCAAGGAAGACGCAATGTTAGGTTCACATAAAGAGAAATGAGAAATCATTTACGTAGTAAACGGATGAAGACATTTCAAAAGGGAGATGCACAATGCTTACTAGATTACCTAAATGACAAGCAGTTGGAGAATCCCCATTTCTTCAATGCAATTCAATTAGATGTTGAAACACAAATAACAAATTTCTTTTGGGTTGATGCAAAAGCAAGAATGGATTATGATTATTTTGGAGATGTGTTGTGCTTTGATGCAACCTATGGTACCAATGCATATGCAAAGCCTTTTATTCCTCTTGTCGGCGTTAATAATCATTTGCAAACTGTTTTGTTTGGATGTGCTTTAATGCTAAATGAGACAGAAGCTTCTTTTAACTGGGTGCTTCAAACATGGATGAAAGCAATGAAGGGTTCTCATCCTAAGATAATATTTACGGATCAGGATTCTGCCATGGCAACAGCAATTGCAAATGTGCTCCCCAATACTCGTCATCGTTTTTATTTGTGGCATATATTCCAAAATGTTAAGAAGCACTTAGGCCATTCGTTTCGACCAGGATCTCCATTTGGTAAGGATTTTTCTCAAAGTATAAGAAATTTTGAAACAATTGAATATTTTGAAATGAGTTGGGAGGCTTTACTTACCAAATACAATTTGCTTGAGAATGAATGGGTTGCAAAACTGTATTCTAAACGAGAAAAATGGGTGCCTGTATATTCTCATGATTTCTTTTGTGCAAACATGTCAACCACCCAACGCAGTGAGAATATAAATACATTTTTTAAGGGATTCTTGCATAGAAATATGTAACTGTTGGATTTTGTTAGAGGTGTAGATAAAGCTCTACTTAGTAGGCGTGAAGCATAAATTGATGTTGAGTTTGGCATGAACAATGTGTTACCTCCGTTGGTACTATACATGCCTATTGAAGAAATATCTAGTAAGACTTACACTCCATCATTGTTCAAGAAATTTCAAGAAGAGTTAATTAGCAGCCTTCGTTACATTTGTGAAAAAATTGAGGTAGATGGTCCCAATTCTACATATAGATGCAAGATTGTGGGTAAAGAAGCTAGGCAACGCATCGTAAGATTTAACTCGCTTGACTACGGTGTGGAATGTAGTTGTTGTAAGTTTGAATCTATGGGCATATTATGCAAGCATATTTTGAGGGTTTTCATTGTGGAAAATGTATAACAAATCCCTAAATAGTACATCTTACAACGTTGGAGTAGAAATGCAAAAGCCGGAATTGTAACTGATGATAAAGGTGAGCAATTATGTGATGATTGTCATATTCCTTTAACTTTGCGTTATAGTATCCTTTGCCATGAAGCTATGAATGTTGCAACTGATGGAGCCTCATCAATAGAAGTATTTGAAGTGGTAAGGGAAGGGTTTCGTAGAACAAAGTCTGAGGCGGAAGCTGCAAAGAAAAAGCAAAACACTAATAGTAAAGAGGGTTATCTGATAAGTGAGAAAAATATGCACAATCAAGTAAATAAGATTGTGATTCATGAGCCAAAAGTTATGAAAAATAAGGGAAAATCAGGTAGATACAAAGCTTTTTGGGAGAAAAAGAATTTAAAAGGCCAAAAGACTAAAGGTTACATATTGAGAGAGAATCAAATGAGAACCGGAGGCCAACAAAATATGAGAAATATAGGTACTGACTTTCATAAAATCCATCTAATTATTGCATGGGTAGTTTTCTTCAAATTTTTGGTATGATTAGAAACTCTCCCTACTAAAGCTAATATTCTTTAATTTCAGGTGCAAATATTGAAATGCAACATGTTGACTTACATCGATCTAATTCTAGCATTTGTAAGTTCTTTTTAAAGATATCACAATACAAATTGAAAATGTAATTAAGGGTTTTTGTAATAATCCTTTTTTTTTCTTTTTCTTTTTTTTTTTTTACAGCTAATAGTGGAACCCAATGTACTAATGTTCAACAGGCCAATTTTGACATGAGTTAGTTTCTAATTTTTTAACTTATCTGCACAATTATATTGCATTTTAATACATAATTCAGTAAATCAATTTTTTTTATGGATTAAAGGAGCAAATGGTGGAGTATCAAATTGCATCATTCCTACGTTTTTGAGTCCTATACCAGGCCAATACCTTTATCAGGTTTGGTATCATGATCTATAAGATATATATATATATTTTTTTGTCGTTATCTATAGAGTACCAATTATTAATTTAATAATTTTCATGTCTTCTCTCTGATAGGTGCCACCATTAGAATACTCTTCGAGTTCTTATCAATTTCCTAGTAGCAACAACACTGATCCGAATAATATCACCAGTCAAGTAAAAATTAAAATTTCAGTTGTACAAGTTGAGTGGAGATATTACAGGTGTAATTTCTAATTTATATGTTTAACACATTCTAACAGTCTGAACATTTAACAGCTTTCAACAAAAAATGATGATTTTAGAAATGACATTCACTTCTAGGTATGTAAACTTTGTTTTTAATTATTGCTTATTTTTTTTTTATAAGCTGTCCAATATGAAGTTTGAATAAAATGGTTTTTTGTCTCACTTCAGGTTGGGGTTGTTAAGAAGAAGAGGCATTGTGGATGAAAAGATGGAATACCAGTGAAGAAGCCAATTTTTTTTTTTTTTTTTGGTTGGATTCTTTAGTTTTGTGTGTTTTTAAGCTTTGGTTGAGCAAACTAATTGATATTTGAGAGTATTGTCAAGTGATTTCACATGTGATGGTATCTTGATTTATGGAGACAGTTTCTAATGACTTGCAGAATTGTTTATTGAGGTTGTTTATTAAGTTAGCCCATGAGAAATTATTATTTCTTTTTAAGATTTAACATCAACTTTGAATGATAAATATCTAGATATTCTATAAAATTTTTGTGAACCTAGACGCATTATTGCTTTTGTTAGCTCAGAGAGCACGATTGCTTACGTAACCTCGTAACTGTTTCTTGTGGTATGAGCATAGTTTCACCACAGCACGCCATGGCAGAGGAAGCACTAATTAAGCATGAGCTAACTTAAGATAGGGCCATAGGGGTTCACATTTGGCATGATGAAAAACATTAGTTTATTGCTTTTGGTATGATGAGAACCTGACTCATCGTTCCTTTTGGTATTTTCAGTTTGGAAGAGACAATTCTTTTATCAGAATTTTAGACCCAACATAGCTAGGCAGCACCCACTGCTATGTTTACAAACTTGCTGCTTTGTCAAAGCCAGCTATATAAAAATCCATTACTATTTACCATTGCAATGGAAAAAAGATATATATAAAAAAAAAGGCTATTCCATAGTCAGAACTTGGAAGTCTTAATTTTTTTGGCTGAGGATTGAGGGCATAATTTACATTGTTGCATTCTAAAGAGTTTTAGTGGGGCAACTGGGCAAACAACATGATATGTTAAATGGAAACAAAGTTTTTAATTTACACAGTGGCTTCCAAAGCATTAAAATTTGTTGGTCATAATACCCACGCACGGCACTATACAATCCCAACTATTGTAGGCATTTCATCGAACACCTTGTAAGCGGATCCTAATAGGAAAAAGAGAAAAAAAAAAAAAAAACAAGTTTTCATTTGATGCATTGTATCAACAGTACACGTGAAAAGGAAAAGGATCAAATTTTCAGCCTTGGCTGAAAGCGAATGTAAGCACTTGTGCAAACAACCAACCATTCTCACTAAAAAAGACTCATGAAAATAAGTTCCATTCATTCAAAACAAAACAGCATCAAATTGTGCAAAAAACTCATTGAAACCAAGTTCCATTCATTCAACAACCCCTTCAGATTTATCCAAAGTAAAACCCAAGCAACCAACCACATATCAAACAATGTTGATGGTGGCTAAATAGACTTATCAAATGTGACGCTGTAGAAGCTTCAGAATCGGCTTTGGTAACATCATCACCAGTCACTTTCGAAATCAAAGAAACTGGGTCATGAACCAAAGATTTTGTTGGAGAAAAGAAGTCGATAAGAACCTAAAGAGGCTCCATTCGCTTCTCTTCGGAGCCGACCTCACTCTGCAAAAAGAGATTTCACTTCCACCTGAAAACTTGCCCTCCGTCCTCTAGGCTTCCTCAATTCCCATTCTCAGATCGACGTCGATGAAGCTTTCATTCGCAGTGAGGCCTTTGCGGTCTCAGACATCCAAACCCAGGTATATATATATATATATATATATATAGAGAGAGAGAGAGAGAGAGAGAGAGAGAGAAATGATGGCTGAGAAGCGAGGTGAAGAAAAGAAAAAACAGAGACTATATGAAGAAACGTGAAAATAAAAGTGGTGAGAGAAAAATGAAAAGAGTCAGAGAGAGTAGTCTCTCTTTTTTTTTTCTCTCATCTCTATCAATTAGCCAATTCGGCTAAGCTTGAGCCGATATCCTTCTCAAATGACTCTGAAAAATTTGCCTTGTAACCACAGACGTCACAAAATAAGTGCTGTGAAGGCGACACATAAGCACGCTCGTCACATTATGATGAGCCAATTCTCGTGGGATCGGGACTCATAGAAAAATTGTACGATCAATGCAGAATGATATTGAAGCAAAAGATTCATGAAGGTGGCTCAATTTAAAAAAGAAATACCATTGTTGCATCATTCTAATCAATCAAGAATTCTGAGTAAATATTATGTAAGAGTAGAATTTTTCGGTGGGAGTAGGGTTGGGTTAAAAATTAAAAGCCTATTCAATTAGCTTTCCTTCAATTGTTCAGCCCAATAGCCCAATGATGTGCCCCTCTTAACCATGGATTTTGGCCCAGGAAAAGTTTGTACACGACTCAACGAAGGTTTTCTATAAAATGCAGGCCAACACGCTAAGTAAATGTAGTTTTGGCCCTTAAAGAACTACATCACCAATTTTGTAATTCCATATAAATAAACATATATATTTGTGTGTATGATAATGTTTAAAAAGTCCAAGAGTCTTTCAATAATCTTGTTTATCAAATTTTGTCGTGTAATATTTATTTCTTTAAAAATTTTATTTTTTTTTGGTTTATTGTTGTCATTTGTGGCACTGATTAATGAAATTGTGTTTTGAAGATCAAATGGAGGATCCAATTAATTTGAAATGAAGGTATGAAGTTATGTTTTTATCTTAATTGTTGCATCAATGATCAAATACATCATATCAAGGGCCAATGACAAAACCACCAGATCCTACTATTGTTTGGCAACTCTGGTAGAGCTAATGTTGGGTCATAGAGCACTCAAGGGTGTAGTTGAGTTGAGTAAGACTTGGGGTGAAACTCTCTAGGTCTTGGTTCAACTCTTGAGAGTGTAAGCTTCCAAGGCTTTTGCTCTTCGCCCTGTATTGAGGGGTTGTGCTACTCAATACTCCCAGGTGTGAGTGTCTAATTTAGCTAGTACCGGTTTCAAGGGGGTCTAATCTAACTGGGAGAAGAGGTCGGGTCTTGGGATATCAAAAAAAAATGTTGGGTCATAGCCGCATCAAGTCTAACTCCACTTACTGTCCGTTCGGTTCCCTAGAAAAATTAGGGAAAGAAAATACGAAATCTTGGACCCTAACTCACCAAATGTTCCAAATTGAACAATTGATTTCAAAGTCTATATGCATCACACTTGAAACCCAATCTTGAAGCTCTCGTTTTAGTTTGTCTGGCTTTGGCTGGTCGCAAGACTAGTCAAAGTCGCAAAACGATGGTTGTGGCAATCGACGAGTGGTTTCTGCCAAGTTACTAAGAATGAAAGCGTGTTTAGCAATAGAAAGTAAACACGCTTTTGACAATTTAAATTTCTATCAGAAAGCATTATTGACCCAAAAAAAAAAAAAAGCCAATTAAAACTGCACTTTCGCAATCTTTAAGTAAAACCATGCAGGTTAAATATATTTTAAAGTTAAGGCCTCTCATTCAACGATATCAATCTGTGTATAGGTTTCGTATATATTGTTTGGTAGATAAAATTATAAAATCAAAAAATACATATAAAATTTGTGTACAAATAATGTGGTTGAATAAGAATCATTCACTTTAAAATACAACATCGATCATAATAGTTCATGATTACAAAAATCTATTATCACATCATTACGATCAAATTTTTTAAAATACTAATTCTTTGAAAGAATATCATTTTTTTGGTGATACAGCATTATCCTTTAGAGAAATATCATAGGAGGTTGAATTTAATGCCCTCAAAGGTCAATGATTTGTTTTATTTTATTTGTCACAACTAGACTTACCAATACATGATTTCTTATCACCCAAAGGCTCCCTATCATATCTAAATTTTCTGCAACATTAATAATTTGAATGTTCTCTGGCTGGCTCAATATATTATTCACATGCGATACCTTGCATTATATATGTAACATATACATATATATATATATATATATATTCTCTCTTACGTATTTAGCAGAAAGATACAGAAGGTATATATATTCATTTACAAGCATATCCTATTATATTCACCAACCTTTCTAGCAAGCAAGTTTCGTTTAAGTAATGCCTGGTTTGACTAGTCCTCTCCTCCACTCAATATGAAGATAAATGGGATGCGTCATGCATGCATACAGACAGACAACTATATATGAATGTTTATATAGATATGATACACACAAATCTGTACCTACTTTGCACTTTTTCTTGACTTCTTTTAAGACCATATAATCAGCTAGAGATTTTAAATGTCTATTTGGCTGCTTTTCAACACATGAGAGAGAGAGAGAGAGAGAGAGAGAGAGATGGTCTTAAATAAATTAATTAATTAAGAAAAAGAAGAAGAAGGAAATTAGGAGGCCTGCGAGTACACAATTTAACTAGGGTATAATTTTCTGTACTATAATATGGTCAGATAGTTCAAAGAGAAACACAAATAAAATATTTTCTTTTGTTGGAGAACATGAAGATTGGTTAGAAAGGCATGCATCCCAATCAGAACAAATCATATATATATGTATATACACACATATATACATATATGAACTCGCTCATATGAACCTATTTTAGGCGTTCTAGTTTGCTTGACTTGTTTTACAAGGTGAGTGCTCCTCCTAGATGCCAATACTTCTGCTTGATAAAGAAATTTTCAACAGAGATTTAAACCTATGTTGAAAATTGCTTTGATTGAACAAAAAGGATACGTACTTTCCAGGATCTCACTTAAATTTTGTCGCCTTACAATTCTTTTATTAATACAATTAATAAGGCTTAGGGCATAACCCTAGCTAGCTTCCAAATTTTCCATACTTAAATAGTTTAGCACTATTAACTTGATACCAACATTATTTTAGTAGTAATGCAGTCTTAACATTATCAAACAGACCTTAGCCACATCTTTTTATTTCACATGAAAACCAGGGCACTTAATTAGTATTTAGAAGCCAACTCCGCTGGGGTCACCGCAATACTCGCCTGCTAGGCAACAGCAACGCAAAGCCATGAGGCTGCAATTCACACAATAGAAGAGTAAAAATTAGAGGTTTGGAAAGATCTTGTTGGCACAGATAAATAAATACAAATATATATATATATATATATGTATGTATATGTATATAATTAAAAAAAATTATATATGTACTTGGGGAGGATAATAGGACTGTAAAGAAGAACATACCATCCCTCGAGAAAACCAGGTTCTTTCCTTGGGGGTGGTGGTGGAGGTGGAGCATAATGGAATGGCGGTGCCATCACCTGGGGCCGTGGATAATAACCTGCAGCACAACTCATCTCGATCACAAATCTTAGGGTTCACTAGGAATAAAAAATACAAGTCATTACACTACTACCAAATTGATATTTTTGCGGCATCTCGAAATCTTGTATCTCCCATCTCAAAGAAGGCATTGAAAATCCCAATAAAAAGATGAAAAATACATTTGGTACGTTTTACACTTCAGTGGATGCCGAGTATCTGAAATTTGTTTTTAATTCACAAGTAGGAAAAACAATGAAAGAAGAAAATTTAAATCACATAAAAAAGAATCAAAAGAGTATAAAAGCTTACACCAAAGTAATTTATCATTCCTCCACCAAAAGAGAAAAAAAAAACCCACTTCTTTATTACATCCAAAAATATCAAAAACAAGAGAGAGAGAGGACTTAAAACATAGGACAACATAGGGATAATCAGGGGCGGATCTAAGTGTGCCCAGGGGGGGGGGCAGCTGCCCCCCCTCAACTTCTGAAAATTTTTTTTTACCCTACAACTTTAAAAATATTCTTCACTTTGCCCCCCCCTGAAAAATTAAAAATGCCCTTGAAATAATTAGTATGTTTAGAAACCCATCTAAAATTATACAAAATTTTTTTACTACTAATACTTGCCCCCCCTGAATGTATTTCCTAGCTCCGCCACTGGGGATAATGTAGCCATGGCTCTGCAACAACAACCGATTCTTCAACAACAACCCACCTCCCTCTTTCTCCTTTTAATCACTGAACTTGATAGAGAATCAAAATCGAATATTAGCAAGAGAAAAGGGACCGGTTCAGAATACACAAGTAATAGGGATCATGTCGTCATGGGAGAGTACTCAACTAGATCTTCACGGTGCATTACAAGTTCTTAGGGAACATGTAAGCATGTGAAGAGTCTTCTTGATCTTTGTATACCTCTTGGTACCAACAAAAAAATATTGACCAACAACTCTTTCTTCATGATTAGTTAAAAACGGAATAAGGGGAGCTAGAAGAGAGAAGAGGGAGGCGGGTACGTATAGTGAGAGAGAGAGAGAGAGAGAGAGAGAGAGAGAGAGAGAGAGATGGGTGCTCACGTACCTTGAGGATGATAAGGATTAAGATGCATGTTAGGGCCACTCATCTCTGCAACAAGAACCCAGAAGTAAGGAAGAGCACAAAAATTATCAAACATGAGAGAGAGAGAGAGGTGGGTTAATACCTGGATGATAAAGATTAGGATACATGGGGTGTCTCATCTCTGAAAACAAACGAGACGAAAATGAGAAAGATCGAAGGAACAAGTCTTTATATATATGCCCATTTGAAAATTTAGGTGGATACGGACTGAGAGTTGTTGACGTTGATAAAGACAGGAAATATTAATTTGTATATAGACATCTCATTTTTGTGGCTAACCTCTTGCCCCATTTGACATGAAATCCTGTGGTAGGCGGTGCTGATGTATTTGCTTCTCAACAACCCTTTATACTTTTTAGGTTATATTTGTAAGACATTGGTCCTTTGATGGCCAAGTTTTGTTCTTTGTCTTGGATGATTACAACCACCAAGTCTAACATGCATCACTCTAAATTTATAATTAATAACGCTCTAACACAATTTGTTTGAGAATGACTCATGAAAATTGGCAAGCGAGTTTGGGATTAACCTCAAAACATAAATAAACTCAATTTGAACACACTTTGAATCTCTTAAAATTTTAAACCCAGCTTAAACAAGTCATACTTGATTCATCTCCCTTTACAACCCAAGGGCTCTCTCATTAGAGTTGAATTACGCTTGAACTGTACTTTTCTTTGTGTATCAACCTTTTGTTTGCTATAGAGTGTTCAAGAATTGGACGCATTACTTTCTTTGAGTTCATGTAGGAGCATTGCCCTAAAAAAATCATATAAATTTTATACATTGCATGAATTATGCATGGTTGGTCATATAAAAGCATGAGAAAAGATACTGGCGCCTTCCTATTTGGTTGCGTCCCGTTTTGGTTTTTATTTTTTGTGCTCTTCAAAATAAAAAAAAATTAGGAGCTCTTTGTTTTTCGTGTTCTTGAAAATAAAAAATGGGATCATTGATAACACTATCAGTTTTTTATTATTTTCTTTTTTGTATGATAATGGTTTCAAAAACTCATTTTTAATGTTTTTCAAAACTGTGGTGTTTTTTAAAAATTATTTCAAAAACAAGTTTTAAAATCATTTTGTCAAACACGATTTTAATAAAAATAATTTTCAAAACTAATTCGCCCAGCACACTTTTAATGAATTTTAAAAAATAAAAATAAAAAATATGAACGTAAACCGTAACCACATCGGCCAGGCCATGTGGCTCTTTGTGTAGCAAACTCGACAAACCACTAGCCTACATGGTAGCCGATTCCTAGAGGTAGGTTGGTGTGAGGGGTGGATTCAATATAATAAGCCAATTGACAGTCGTTCAGCTCAGTGATGTTGATGTTTGGGGTTAGGTGTATGTAACCAAAATTTAAGGATAGCTTTCGTGATTTATCCTAATTTTTAAATCAAACAAAGAGGCTGACTATGAGTGTGAATCGCATGCTACTTTGATTTGTTCCCTCAACCATGCTTTAGCAATAGACGGTTTCATATATATATATATATATATATAGTTATGTACATATATATACTAAGTACTCATGTACAATATCTGATCTACCCGAAATTTCATACTTTGAACAATCCTAACCAAGTAACTTAACCATGATTGATCACACAAGAATATATGCATTAATATTATATATATATATATATATATATGTATATATGTGTGATGACATATACAGTGCTTAAGCATTCAATAGCTAACTAATATCCATGTAGAGGTGCCCCAAGTAACTTACTGCTACGGACATATGTATATAATGCACGAGCATATGTATATATAGGTATATGAAATAAATGAAAATGAATATAATGTGAGTTGGGGCACCTCTACATTACTTAGTGAAAATGAAATATAATGAAATATATATCATATTTTACTTTTATTACAGTAGGCTGTGAATTACATAATTAAAATAAATATAATATGAGTTGCGAAATAGTGAAAATGAAATAAATGAACAAACATATGTATATAATGCAGAGCCTCCACGCCATCTCAAACTTCGTCGGTCATCAAACAGTGACAATTCCCTACGAGGGATGAGCATGGAACGGGCGGAGAAGCTAAGGCGACAAAAGAAAAACAAAGAAAATTCTAGCTTAAGAAATGGGTGGTGCAGGTGGCGCCATTGATGAGTCTTTACAGCCCAGAAAATTCTTACCAAGTCATGTTCTGTTGCATGGGTCTCTCTCTCTCTCTATATATATATGTACATGTGTGTGTATATATACATATCTTTCCTTGACTACATATATAATTGTTAGTGTATATATAGGTTTCGTAATTTATTTTAGTACTATTGTTTCGCTAATCTGTCTCAAAATCACCATCTTCATTGTTCCGAGACATTGTTCGTGCTACTACTGAAAGCCATTCTGCCCGGATTTGAAATCAAACCACACCACCGGATTCCTCTCAGAAACACAAGTCCAACCATAAAAAAATCAACCCCAAAAACATCCGCACCCGCTGCCCACAGTTCGGCGTCTCAGATTCATGTGTAGCCACAACACGACTTTCCACGTGCTTCCAAGCTCAGCCACACGCCACAAGAGCTATCCCACGTGCGTTAGCTATGCGCGCCTCTGTTGCACGCTGATGTCAGCTAACATCAGCCCTAGAGTGCACCGCTGACATTAGCTCTAGTGACGCTGCCGCCAACCGCCAGCCGTCGGTCCACCTGAACCGGTTCAGACAAGATTTTTGCTTCTTTTAGCCGGTTCAAACCCTTTTTGGCCCTTTTCTTGCGGTTCAAACCAGTTCCCGACTATTTCAGGTCTTTTGAGTCCAATTCTATAGTTTGTTTTGCCTGATTCTACTCTGCTACTGCTGTTTCTCTTGCTTTGGAAGACTTTCTGCACTGTTCTCTATTGTTTGGGTTTGTGTTAGCCCACTTCTCTCACCTATCAACTTGACAAACCACTAGCCTACATGGTAGCGGATTCAATATAATAAGCCAATTGATTTGGGTTTTTCTTCAGTTGTTCAGTTCAATGATGTTGATGTTTGGGGTAGGTGTATGTAACCAAAATTTAACGATATCTTCAGTAATTTATCCTAATTTTTAAAACAAACAAAGAGGCTGACTATGAGTATGAATCGCACGCCACTTTGATTTGTTCCCTCAATCATGCTTGAGCAATAGACGGTTTCATATATATATGTATATATTAAGTACTCACGTACAATATCGGATCTACCCGAAATTCCATATCTTGAACAATTCTAACCAAATAACTTAACCATGATTGATCACACAGAAATATATATGTATATGTGTGATGACATATACAATGCTTAAGCATTCAATAGCTAAGTAATGTCCGTGTAGAGGTTCCCCATGTAACTTACTGCTACGTACATATGTATATAATGCTCGAGCATATGCATATAAATGTGAGTTGCGAAATAGTGAAAATGAAATAAATGAACAAACACATGTATATAATGCAGAGCCTCCACGCCATCTCAAACTTCGTCAGTCATCAAACGGTGACAATTCCCTACGAGGGTTGAGAATGGAATGGGTGGAGAAGCTAAGTTGAAAAAAGAAAAACAAAGAAAATTCATGCTTAAGAAATGTGCAATGCACGTGGGCCATTGATGAGTGTTTACAGCCAAGAAAATTCTTACCAAGTCATTTTCTGTTGCAAGGGTCTCTCTCTCTATATGTACATATGTATATATATATATATATATATCTTTCCTTGACTACATATATAATTATAAGGGGGATAAATTGTAACAAAGACCTGTAATTTTCTATATATGAAAGTTGGGAAGCCTACGAAAGTCAACTATTTGATCCTCTCAAAATGCCACGTCACCATGGTCTTGCCTTTCACAAAACAATGAGCTCTTACTTTTAAGATGGGTTGTTAGATGCTTTTAGAATATCACATCACTCTTATTTCTATTTTTTTATAAAGTAATAGGCTCTCCCTTCTTATGCGGCTCCTATGTTCAATTTGTATCGGTACAGTTCGATTCTAAAAGATTGCTCTCTGAAAGTCACGATCACATAGTGCAAGAACTGTTACTATAAAAAATCGACAAAGCGTCTCACAAATACTCCTGAAAGCTTATTTTTAGTCTCGCTTCCCGAGATGATACCTCTATCATCCGAAAACATCCATGGCTACCCGAGAGCACTAAGTTCAAGAGAACTTGTGGGAGAATGTCGTGAACGCAATCGATTTATCGAATCTTTCTCGAATGACACTAATATCGAGGTAAAGTTGGCTTAAAAGTTCTCAACAACGGAAACGTATGTTATATGCACTTAAATTTTGATTAAATCAGACAAAATTTACCTTACAACCCAAGAAAAATAGTACAGGAGTGCTACATGATACTCAACCATAAGTTGAGTACATGCGAAACCCACATAGCAAGGCAGATATTTAAATTTTCTCTATTTTATGATTAGAATTGAGATCTCTATTTCATCAATTAATAAATTAGATGAAGTCTTATAAATTATTTTATTAAAATTATATCGTTTTATATTAAAATTTTTTATATATAATTATAAAATTATTTATTTTTAAATAAATTTTAAATCCACTCATTTTAAATTTTAAAATTTTATTTTAAATGACATACTAGCACAACAATCAATAGAAACAAAAATGTTCACTCGGAATGAAGAGGATCCTAGACGGCTAAGAAGGGCCATTATTTTTATGAAAGATGGCAGAACAAGAGATGAATAACTTTTCCACGGAAAGATCCTAAAATTTCTCTAAATAATTTGTCTCATTTGGGCTATTAAAGACTTCAACATATGCTCTTTTGATGTGACCTGTTCCTGCTCCAACAACGACGGATCAATCACTTGACAAATCTCAGTTAATTAATGAATTGTTTTTGAAATATTATCCCTGCAAAGTCCAACCTTGAAGCCTTGAACAGCCCATTGATTTGGTGTTCATGGTCTCCAGATGCTTTGCCTTGAGTAAACACTATCAGAAGCCTACTCCAATCTCCTTTTCGACGAAGCTACCTCCAACATAAAATAAGTATATATATATATAATAGCAGTTGTAAAGAAGGCCAAGAAGCATTACACGTATGTACCACTTTATATAATAGCAGTTGTAAAGTAGGTCAAGAAGCATTAGGTGGACAACTTTCCACAAACGGTCATTTTAGTATTAAAGACTCTCATTCAGGTGTGTTCACCCACCAACCTGTTACAGCCACAATACTCTATGTTAAGACTTTTATTGGGTTGACAAATTTCTTGGACAAAAATTTTAAAATATCTCTTTAATTATTTTTTTTATGTAAATGATTTTAATAAAGTTCGGTGTTCAAACAAATGTTAAAGAGTGTTTGAAGTGATCTATAAAAGTAATTTGATTGTAATTCAATTTTGAGTTGTAATCATGTCGTGAGCATGTATTTGAATAAACTGAAAGTTAGAGTACAAGTTGCTGAAATTGTAGTATAAGTTTTTAAAACATGCAGAGCTAAAACTTTGAAAGATCATATATCAACGCTCATATCTCCGTTTCGGGTTCATAATATATTGATTTCATATAACTTGTCGAAATCTATGAAAATATAAAAGATTTGAGGGGATGCAGAGTTCGCTACCTTCTTGCCACTTTCTCACTCCCGATTTGAAGATTCTGGCCAGTGGCTATCGCCACCTTCTCGCCCCGGCGAGATCACGAAGGCAATCTCGCCACCTTCTCGCTACCTCCTCGGCTCGCTGAACACCTAGACGTATTTTTAGGAAACTACTCCTATTTGTTTCCAAAGAGCTTCAATAACTATATATACTTGAATGATGGGTCTTCTAGGGTTGAACACACTTACAAATAATATTGTGAGCCTCCAAAGAAAAACCCTAGAGTCTCCTTAGCAAGTTGAAGAATTTCAAATCTTCATTGATCTCAAAGAGTCTTGGTGGTGCATCAAGGTAAGGATTCACGGCGTGGTGTTCGTCGTGATTCAAGTATGGGAGAATTGTGAGTTCAGAGGTATGCAAGCAATGTTCGACTTCAACTTAGATTCGGAAGATTCGGATTTGGTACAGTTGTAAGTGTTCTTGTAAACTGTTCGATTGTTGATAGTGCTTGAAACTTGGATTGGATTAAATCCCGTGGTTTTTTTTTTGTTTGAGTTTTCACGATAAAAATCATATATCTATTGTGTGATTGCTTTACTTTTCATACATGCGATTTTATTAGTGTGTGATTTATTAGACTGTTTAACAAGGGTTAATCAAACATGCCTCCAAGTAATTGTAAATCCAAGTAGATCGGAAATTTCATTATAACATGCAATCGATTAGAAATCATCATTGGATAATATTGACTGTTTTGTTATCGGTTTACAATCTTTCATGGTCATAAAATTCTCATGTTTTTCCTTGTGGGACGGGTAATTTACAGTTTTGTCCTCACAAGTTCTTAATTTTGAATTCTATTAGTTTAGAGGTCGCAAATCATTTTCTGAATATTGTCACCACTACTGTGAAGTACAATTAATGAGTTTGATATGATAATAATCTGAATTTTAGTGGAGCAAAGCACGAAATTCAAACCCCAACAAAGATAAAAATAAATAAGTAAATCGCATTGTAATTTCCTAACACTTTATTTGCAAGTAAATGAGAGGTTAGAAGTTCCTATTCAGTTACAATTTCTTTTTTTTCATTTTTCATATTCTCGGAAACACTAAAAATTGTAAATTTCTTGTTTTTTATGTTCTCAAAAATAAAAAAATGAAACCATTGAGAACACCATCCTTTTCACATCCTTTTCATTTTTCTTGTTAATGAAAATAGTTTTGAAAACTCAAAAACACCTTATCCTAATTAGCAACTAAAGAAGTGAAAATTATAAACTTCGGTTCCAAGTAATTTGGTAAAATTTGATTCCAACAAATGGTAGCTTTTCAAAGCTGATCACTATTCTTTTTTGAGACAGAGACTCTGGATAGAGTCATAATGTGAACACATAATCGTCTTGTTAACTTAGATATATATGATACATTAATTTGCTTGGATTGTTTTAAAAGGAGAGTGCTCTTCTTAGATGCCAAACAGATGCTTCCAAGCAAGCTCGTGCTTATGAAAGAACTTTCTACTGTGCAATGTCATTAAATTTAAGATGAAAGCGTGTTTAGCAAAAGAATTCATTGGACCAAATACCATGAGAGGTGTGGAATTTACTGCCCTCCAGCTCATCAATGACTTCTTATCGCAATGGACATATCAATACAATATATGAAATTAAATGGCGCATAGGAACAGTTCAACAATAAAAAAAAACAACTAAAAATATTTGGTTTTGACGCTTTGTAAAAACACGTGACCTACAATTATCGAACGGCCACAAGAGATAGAGGAGGTGGTTGAGATGCTTTCTATTCCGACAGCATTTTTGACAGTCAACAAAAATGGTTGAGGAAAGTCTCTGTATTTCACGAAGGAGAGAATTTGTTACCTAAATGCTAAAAAATAAGGAACGTCAGTATAAATTTAAATGGTTGAGGAAAGTCTCTGTATTTATACAAATATGTCCAACGGAGGTCTCCATAATTTACCCTTTAATTAAATATTTGCCACTCTCTCTTCTCTCAATTGCCATTTGCCATATATTAATACGTATATATACATATATATATATATATATAATCTTTCTCAGAAATCTAGTCAATTCAAGTGGGTTCGTTCATACGCTCCACCACTTTCATCAATCACAGCCCACATGGCTGCACATAATTGATTTTGATTAGTTGTAGCAGTTGCTTAATCTTCACGACAAACAACGTACGAAAAATATCTGCTCAACAACGTTGGCACCTCAGCTGATGCATAGGATAGAGCCGGTCGACCAGGCGTCCCTAGTTTACTTTCCAGCTAAGCAAAGTGAAATATGGAGCTGTTAATTAGTTATATATGTCTTTACTCTAAGCTTCACAGAGTGAAATGGAGAAGGCTGGAAGTTCTTGAATATGAAAATATAGTAAAACAGATTAGTTTAACAAAATGTTTTTATAGTCAACCAACAAAAATTGATAAGGGTTAGTACAAAGAATTCTTGCAAAGTAGGTAGTTTCCAAGAATTAGTAGATTTATGGTTGCAAAAATGGCACTTACTTTTCATCTAAACAGGACAAATTATCGCCTACCTCTCAAAAAAACTATGGTCTTTCTTGTTAGGTGAGTTATGAGATACTCTTAAAACATCATGTCACTTTTACTTCATCTTTCAGAAAATAATAAGCACTTCGTTATTAGATTACTCCTAAGTTCAGTTTGAGATTCACATATATACATATATATATATATAGAGAGAGAGAGGGAGAGAGAGAGAGAGAGAGAGAGAGAGAGAGAGAGAGAGAGAGAGTTGAACAATTGAAGAAATTGTGTTAGTATGGTAGAAGATAATTGCAGGCTTCTGAATCCATTAATTGCAGAAGATAATAAGCATGATAGGAGTCACGAACTGATCATTTTTTACAAAATTTTGAAGATGAAATTCTTTGCAAAATATACTCCGTTGCAAAATTTCTTCCTTTTATCTTTTTAATTATATCGATCTTGGAAGAATTGCCAAGCTTTCGTTAGAGATCAAGCTTTCCAACGGCGCTGGTTTGAAAATTCTTACTTCAATATCATAAATTTCTAGGAGTTGAAAGAAGACTCTTTACAATTCGATCGACCTTTGAACCCAAATCCATAAAAGAGAATGAATTATATGGGAGGTTTTACCATTAGTTGTAATGTGGTGTAAAATCACATCGTATCCAATTAGGGACATCAATAACATCGAATTTGGTGCTTTTTTTATTTTTTATTTTTCTATTTTTAAACTTAAAATTTGTTAACAACAAAGTGAACAAACTATAGTGTAGGAAAAAGTTGCACGAGCGTTTTGTTTTTTTCTTTCTTTCTTTAAGATGAATGTGTCCTTCCAAGATCACTATCCACAAGCAGCTAGAAGGCATAAGCAAAGGAACAACTTACATACTAACACAAATCTCTGTGGCAACCTAACTATTTCACATAATATATAATACCGTTTATTCCGTTTATTTTATTTATACAAGATGTAATGTCATTGGTTGTATTTTTTTTATCAAAAAAAGGAGTTTTTACCCCCAAAAAATTAGAATATTACCCATTTGTATCATCTTCGTTTCATGGTTAATTAATTAATTAAAAAAAAAAAAAAGAAGAAGAAGGAAGGAAAGAAGGTAGAAAGAAAGAAAGGAAAGTTGTCTTGATTCCCAATGCTTTTATTGTTGCCTCTATTACAATATTCTATGAAGTAAGTTTATCTTAGGAGATTATTGAATTTTTTTTTTTTTTTGAACAAAAAAGAAGATTTCATTGAAAGGGTGTAGTACAAATAGTCAAGGGATAGGACAACCCACAAGAGAACAAGTACCCTAAAAGAAGGAACAAAAGAACGGCAGAAAGAAAGAAAAGTCGTCCTAATTTCCAATGCTTTTATTGTTTGCCTCTATTACAATATTCTGTGCAGTAAGTTTATCTTAGGAGATTACTGAATTTGCTCTAGTTAGTATAGCGCTCTGAAAAGAGGCCATGGACATTGTTGGACTTGATTCTTCTAACAGACGCTTCCTTGGAGATGTCATCAAAGCCTTGCTCCGAAAGCATTTACTGGTTTTCTTTTGTCTTTATCTATCAAAAGATAGAAGGAAAGAAGAAAAAAAAAAACATTTACTACTTTCACTGTTTTATTTTGATTTTGAGCATCTCAAGTTCTTAATCCTTCTTTTTTTATTTTTTGTTTCCACCGGTTTATCCCCTGATGCCTAGTACCTTATCTTCTTGTATTTGATGGTAAAGAGAAAATGATGGTCTGTGAACCATACATAGTGCATACCACGTGTGTATCCTTGTAAGAAAGTAACTAGAGTGTAGAAAAGGTACTAGGCACATATAACAATCTGTAAAAATCAGAAATTATCTTCATTCTCATTGCAAATAATATAAAGTGGAGGAGGAGCTTTTCGTGTGGTCTCAATTTTCACTTTCTGATTAGTAGCTAAGGCTTTGCGCTAAGTGAAAATTATAAACCTCGGTTACAAGTAATTAGGTAATAAAATTTGATTGCAACGAATGGAAGCTTTACAGTGTTGATCACTCTTCTTTTTTGAGGCAATTGAAGACTGGATAGTGTCACAATGTGAACACATAATCAGGCAGAGTATTATGTCGAGGACATGCATTCATATAAGATGCATGTAGATGCCTGCATGCATACATACATATACAGGCAGACTATATATGTACACATATATGTATATATATACATATGCATGTATGTATTACAAGGGTGAATGCTCCTCCTAGATGCCAAACAGATGCTTCTGCAGCTATCATACTTCAAGCAAGCTCTTGTGAAAGAACTTTCAATTGTGCAATGTCATTAATTAAAATTAAGATGAAAGCGTTTTTAGCACGAGAATCCATTAGACCAAATATCATGATTTTTGGAATTAAATGGCGCATAGCACCAATTTAATTAACAATTAAAGCAACAAGCATAAGCTTTTCCTTTCCTACCCCACACGTAGAAAGTTCATTTTTTTTTTTTTTTAACATAGGAAGTTCTTTCTTTACACATAAAATGACTGAAAATAATATGCTTCTCAATGTAAAGCAAAATTATTCCATCAAATAATTCCGTTTATTTTTGTTTTTCTTTCAACTAGAAGAGAAAAGAAAAGGTCAATTGGTCTATCAGAAAAGAGTTATGGTCAAGGCACTAGTTAAAGGGTTGATAAATCCACCTCAAAAAAGAAATTTTTAACATAGATATGAGCCTACATAGCTAGCAACAATTGCTTTGATTGAACAAAAAAGATACTTTCAAGGATGTCAATACTTAAATCTTGTTTCCTTACAATTCTTTTATTAATACAACTAATAAGGCTAAAGGCATAACCCTAGCTTCCAAAAATTCCGTACTTAAATAGTTTAGCACTATTAACTTGATACTAACATATTATCAGTAATTAGGTTTTAACTTTATCAAACAGACCTTACTTTTAGTGAGCCAATATTAGATTTTTCTTGAGTTTACGAAACGTTTCAGTTGATAGTAATCAATTTCAGTGGTGTTGGACACTACTTTCGTTAATTTATCAAACAACAATGAAGTAGGAAACTAGGCACGAAGCTATTACACAATCAAAGCCTTTTCCATCTCACAGTCTGCTACAAAACCTGGGTAGCCCTTCCATAAAAGTCACATAGCAAAAGGATGGATAAGCTCTAGTTTTTAACTTAAAAGACATTAAAATTAAGATAGTGGCATCACAGTCTTTTTATTTCACACTAAAACCAGGGCACTTAGAATTCAGAACACACCAAATCCGGAGGGGTCGTCGCTATACTCGCCTGCTAGGCCGCAGCAACGGAAAGCCATAAGGCTGCAAGTCACACAATAAGAGTAAAAATTAGAATTTTGGAAAGGTCTTGATAGGCACAGATAGACATAAATACAGATATGGATACATATAACAAAAAGTATGTATGTACTTGGGGAAGAAAATAGAACTGTAAAGAACATACCATCCCTCGAGGAAACCAGGTTCCCTCCTTGGCGGTGGCGGTGGTGGTGGTGGTGGAGCAGCAGGATACTGGGGTGGTGGTGCCATCACTGGGGGCCTTTGATAATAACCTGTAACAGAAATCATCTTCGATAAGAACTATTAGGCTGCACAAGGAGTAAAAATATAGGAGTGCCATTACACTGCTACCCATTGATATTTTTGCAGCATCCTCTAAATCACCTGCCTCCCATGTCAAAAGAAGACATTGAAAATCTCAATAGAAAAATGAAAAAGAGATTCGATATAATTACAACTCATTGGATGCAGAGAATATCTGAATTTTGTTTTTAACTCACAAGTAGAAAAACAATGGAAGAAGAAAATTTTAAGTACTTAAAAAAAGAATCAGAAGAATCTAATAGCTTACACCAAAGTAATTTATCATCCCTCCACCCAAAGAGAAAAACCAACTTCTTTATTTACATCCAAAATGTATCAAACATGGAGAGAGAGAGCGAGAGAGAGAGAGAGAGAGAGGGATCTTAGAACTTCATTTTAAGTAACAAGTCCTTAGGATCATGTAATCATGGAAAAGTCGACTAAATCTTTGTATTGGTGCCAACAAAATAAATATATTGTCAAAGAATTCTTCATGGTCAGTCTTGAAAGAACAAGGAGCTAGAACGGAGACGAGGGACGTGGGTACGTACCTTGATCAAACATGGAGAGAGAGAGAGAGAGAGAGAGATCTTAAAACTTAGGAGAGCATAGCCACTCATTGAAGAGTTAGGTCTTCATGTTACATAACAAGCCTTAGGGATCATGTAATCATGGGAAAAGTCTACTAGATATTATATTGGTACCAACAAAAACAATATTCACCGACTCTTCATGATCACTCACAAAAGAATAAGGAGCGAGAAGGGAGAAGGGGGAAGTGGGTAAGTACCTTGAGCAGCGTAAGGACAACCATAGTTGAGGCCACTCATCTCTGCAACAAGAAACGGAAGAAAATAAGAGCAGAAAAAATTATCAAACAGAAAGAAAGGAGAGAGAGAGATCTTAAAACTTAGGAGAGCACAGGGACTCGTGGAAGAGTCAACTAGATCTTCGTGTTACCAAACAAATCCTTAGGGTTCATTCTTCGTATCGGTACCAACAAAAACAATATTCACCAACAATTCTTCATCATCACTGACAAAGGAATAAGGAGGGAGAAAGGGGAAGTGGGTAAGTACCTTGAGCAGCGTAGGGATTAGCATACTTGTTGAGGCCACTCATATCTGCAACAAGAACCCGAAGAAAAGCAGACAACAAAAAAATTATCAAAGAGAGAGAGAGAGAGATCTTAAAAATTAGGAGACCACAGGCAGTCATGGAAGAGTCAACTACATCTTCATGTTACATAACAAATCCTTGGGGATCATGTAATCATTGGAAGAGGCTACTAGATCTTCGTATTGGTACCAACAAACAATATTCACCAGCAACTTTCCATGGTCAGCCACAAAAGGAAAAAGGAGCTAGAAGGGAGAAGGGGGAAGCGGGTGAGTACTTTGAGCAGGGTAGGGATAAGCATACTTCTTGGGGCCACTGATCTTTGCAACAAGAACCCAGAAGAAAAAGAAAAGAAGGGCATATAAAAATGATCAAACATGAAGACAGAGAGAGAGAGAGAGAGAGAGGTGGGTACGTACCTTGAGGATGGTAAGGATAACGATACTTGTTAAGGGCGCTCATGTCTGCAACAACCCCCAGAAGAAAAGAAGAGCATACAAAAATGATCAAGCAGGAAGAGAGAGAGAGAGAGAGCAGTGACTTTGTATACCCAGGCAACCCCCAGAAGAAAAGAAGAGCATATAAAAATGATCAAGCAGGAAGAGAGAGAGAGAGAGAGCAGTGACTTTGTATACCCAGGCAACCCCCAGAAGAATAGAAGAGTATATAAAAATGATCCAGTTGGAAGAGAGAGAGAGGCAGTGACGTCACTGGCCCAGATGTGGTGGCGCACCTCCTCAAATTTTAGAAATTATATTTTTACATATAATTTTTTTTTTAAATTTAATATAGCCCCTAAAAAATTAAAAATATTTTTCCTTAAATTTTTAAATATTTTATTTTTTCTATAGTTTTAAGAAATGTTTTCAAATTTTTTCTTTTAAAATTTTATAAATGCCCCCTTAAATTTTTAAATATTATATTTTTACATACAATTTTAAAGATCTTTTTTTAATTTTTACCTACTAAAACTCTATAAATGCTCCTTTAAATATTTATTTTGCTTTAAAATTTATTCATATATGTAAATTTATACACATTATACATATGTATAGAAATTAAATGTTCTATTGTTGATTATACCAAAAAAAAAATTTTTCATGTAGCCATTTGGTTAAAACTATGAAGAAGTGAAGGAGTATGTGACTTTAAAGTATCTAACATGATCATGATTATACTTGAATAAAGAAGACTTAACTCACATTGATTTTTTATGAAACTATTAAGGGTTTTTATAGGGCCTTTTTTAAGTTGGGTTTGAATCGCAAAGGGCACTCTAATTTGTAGAAGGGGAAGACTATATCAAATTTGGGTCCACCAGACGCACCACCTTGCCCCACCCGAACCTGTCGGAGACGAAATCATTAGAGATCTTTTTACGCAAGAAAGTTGTCAAATGAGGTCTAGATCTTAAGAGAGAGAGAGAGAGAGGTATCAACCTGATTCCATGCCAGTGAAGAATAACTACTCCTGTGAGGTATCTGTCTGATTCCATGCCAATGAATAACTACTCCTGTGAAGCTTGAGTTGGAAATTTGTGATGTTTCACATATTTAAAAGTCATAATTAATGTGGGATCTACTCCTATTTTGGTGTGGGTATATGGTACTTCAAAATAAAAATTAGTCTCATATAGTCATTTATTTAAAACTATGAAGGAGTGAATGACAATTTTTTAGCTTCAAAGTGTCCAACATAATTATGATTATAATTAGGTAAAGAAAGCTTGTTACACATTAATTTATTATGAAACTATTGAAGGGTTTATATAGCCCCTCTAGAAATTAAGTTTGGGTCCAGAGGGCCACTCTAATTTTGTGAAAACGAGAAGATTTACCCAAACTTTAATCCACTACAAGTGCACCACCCTGCCCAAACCAGGCTAGAGCCAAGATCATTAGAGATCCTTGTGCACCCAAATTTCAAATTCAATAGTTGTGTCTACTTAGGAATGGAAACTATTTGGACGAATAGGCACATGATTGGATAGATTATGACTATTCCAAACAGCAATCTATCCAAACAAGTTTATTGTAGCCTATAAATATTCAAACATTCTGCATTTCATTTCATCCGTTTCTCTCATAATTTTTCTATTGCTTAAGAGAATTCTCCACTATTTAGTTCATCCGGCACACATATTGAATTGTTTCATCTACATGAGTTGAAGATCATTGTAGTCTAGAAGGCAAACATCTATTCATTCATTAACACTATCGTGGGAACGAATTCTGTCTTGAAGATATAGTGTCAAACACTAACCTTAATCAATTTCTGTATAATTTTTTACAATTCTGTAAATTTTACTTTCTGTAATTATTCGTTATTTCAGTTTACTAAAATGTTAGTATTCTAATACTTAAATTTCTAGTTTATATATGCGTGCATACTTAAATTCTTCAAGTGTGCATTCTATTTTCACATCATAGCAACACTTATACACATATAGTAGATAACAGCTTGTTGGTAAGTATCTCTGGAAAAGCCCGAATAGTTGGCCCCGGAAACTGGCCATTGATCCCCATTACGACACCGTCAAGGCAATCCGGAGACCAGTACATGTACTTCACTTCTCATTTGAAATGCCTGGTTTTAGCACCAAAGGCTGAGTGAATCAGAATTGACAAACAACACCAAATGAGAAGGAAAGCCCTAGAAGCCCTTGAACATGGATCAACCAAGGTACCATAAAATAACCCATGTTGTCCAATAAGTAAGATCAACAAGATAAAACAAATTTGCCTTGGCAAAATGTTTTTATAGTCAGCGAAAAAAATTGCATAAGGGATGGTACAAAAAATGATTGCAAAGTTAGGTAGTTTCCAAGAAAAAAACAGATTAATTGATGTGAAAAGGGCACTTTAAAAAATAAAACAATTTAAAACACCATTCTTTTAATTTTAGATTGAAAATAGTTCTAAAAACTCAAAAACAACTTTTTCTTAGTCCAAAAAAACTAGTGTTTTCTAAAAACTCGTCTAAAAAAAAGTTCCAAAAAAGGTTTACCAAATGTAGTCTTGGCAAAAATGGCTTGCATTACCAGTTTGCCAAACGCGGATAGAGTAAATTTTGAAAAATGAAAAGAGAAACTGAAGCAGTAACCAGCCCATTTTTCTTCCTCTTTCATTTTCAATATTTAATTATTATTTCTCATCATTTTTCCTTGAAATTTTAAATAAGGAAAAGTGATTTCCGTTCACTTTTTTATGCATATAAAAAATAACAACAGAGTTCTCGGGCCCAAAATGTCTAGATGGAAAGTATGTGGGCTGGTCAAACATTAACTCCTATCCCAACATTTACTTGGGAAATCATTGTGTCCAAGATCTGCCTCCCCTCACAGGTCAGCAGCTTCTACAATTGGGCCCCAGTGGTGGCTTGAGAAGAGCAACTGGGCTAACAAGGCTCATGGACATTTTTCTTGTTTCCAAGATGATGTAAAGAATCAGCAAATATGGGATAGTAAAAACCGATGAGAAATAAAAAGTATGGCGATCAATTAGCGTATGAGCTCTCGTGTTTTTTCTTTCCTTTTTTTTTTTTCTTCTTTTCGGTATTATGTTTTTTTCACAAAACAAATCAACACACACACAGTAAGCAAGCAACCCTTGACTCGAGCGGCGACAAGCCTAATACAGAGCAACAGTTCAAAAACAAAAGCAAGGGGTATGACTTTATTCTTTTTGGTTCGGGAGAGTGGCAATTGGACTGTAAAATAAATCAAGTTACTTGAACTTAACTTTTATTCAACTCACTAAGAACTCATTCGACATTGATTTATTATTCTGAAAAAGTTTGGCTTAATAATCTTATATGCACTCTTGGACCATATGAAAAACCAAGTTATTTATGATTGGCTTAATTGTAGTACGTTTGTGATTGGTTTGAAAGCTAACTTGAATACCCTTTGAATCTCATTACGTTTTTAAGACAAACTTAAATAAGTCAATGCTTGAGTCAACTCGACTCGGCTCTTTTACAAATCAAGCGTTGTCTCGTTACTTGAACGCTTTCTTTGTGTATTAACTTTTTTTTTTTTTTCCTTTTCTTGTAGGGTATTCACAAATTCAACCGACTACGTCATCGAGCTCATGTAAAACTACTGTCTACACAGAGCATATAAACTTCAAGTATTGTAAGAATGATTGCGACTGGCTAGCCACAGAAAGCATGGGAGAGGCATTACACTTGAGACTTCATATTTAGCATGAAAGCCTGTTGACTATTGGCCCAACACCTGTGGTTCTTTGTATATCGACTTGACAAACCAGTAACCTACATGGCAGCGAATTCCTAGAGGTGAGTTTGTGGGGTGGGGAAGAAAGTCTAATGGTTAGGTAGTATTAAGTTATCAGTAATCACTCTTATAAAATTTTGACACATCGTGTTTTATTACATTGGCCATAGAAATTTGTGTAAAAATAAAAATTTTTTTAAAGAAAACATGTCACATGATAAAATCTGATAACAATAACTAATGAGTAACTCATATAACCTAACCTAACCATTGGACTGTTTTCAGGGGTGGGTTCAATGATGAACAAATTGACTTGGGTTTTGTTTCAGATGTTCAGCTAAATCATGTTGATACTTGGAGGCCCTTTTAACCATGAATTTTGGGCCAATTAAAGCTTTGTACATCACTCAGTGCAGGCTTTCTATAAACAGTCCTCTAACCGCTCTTCGCAAGGGTAGTTTTGGCCCTCAAAGAACTACACGAACAAATTTATCCTAATTTTTCAAACGCTATAATAATTAGGAAAGTCGGTGTAATTTTAAATATTACATAGGGTAAGTGTATTACAATCAAATTTTAAGGATAATTAATGTTATTTATTCTAATTTTTAAATCAACCAAAGGGGTTTACTGTGAACATGAGTCACCCGCGATCGCATACAGACACATGTATTAATATAAAGTCACATATCTTTATGATTAACTATTATTTATATAAATATATAAATTTTACATAATTCATAGTCGGTCCAATGCCTAGAAATAATAGAAAAAAAAACAAAAAAAATGTAGAGGTGCCCCAAGTAACTTACAGCTATGGATAAGACTTGGGCATTCCGAAATAATGAAAATGAAATAATTTTACAAACATATACATACGCGCCTAATGTATATAATGCATAGCTGCAGTTCAGTCAAAACCTTACAACTTCGAGCGTTACTTGTCGCCACGCATCTCATCATACTTCGTCGGGTTATCAACACTCATAATTTAGAGGGTCTAGGGTTTGTTTAGTATAATTTATTTCAAGTTTTTTTATTTAATTTTTTATTTTATAAGTTAAAAGTTAATTTTTTTTTTACTTTTTTGTTTTTAGGTTAAAGTGAAGTAAAAAGTCAAAAAGTCAAAATTTTTTTGACTTCTTCGTTTATAAATTAAAAAAAAAAAATAAACCGAAAAGCTCTGTGTGAATGGTTGGAGAAGCCACAATGGAAAACTAATAAAAAGGGAAAATTCACGCTTTGACCAATTAAAAAAAAGGTGGTGGTAGGAATTGATGGCTGTTTGTTTCCAGGAAAATGTACACTTGTATACGGGGAAATTCCTAACAAGTCATTTTGGTTTGCAACTCTGCTGGTCAATCTTTAATCTCTCTCTCTCTCTCTCTCTCTCTCTCTCTCTCTCTCTATATATATATATATATATATATATATATCATGACTGCAACATTTAACCAAACCTCTCTACAATCTGCAGGCAACAACAATGGAGGTGAAGAAAAGTGAAAAGCAGCTTATTTACCAGTTTACGGAAGTAGCTTATTTTCGTCTTTTTCAATCTTTTTCTGACTACAATTACAGGAAGTAGCTTATTTAATTTACAGGCCTTTTGCTTCTTCCATAATTTTCTTCCAAACAAGGCCCAACTAGAAAAATTAGCCTGGTAAATATTTACCAGCCTTTTAACTAGTATTTTGTTCTCCTTTTCTACCTTTTTTTTTTTTACAACCAAAACTCAATTTTTATTTTTTATTTTTACTGATCCAAATTATACTACTTTCACTGTCGAATTGTTTTATTGATAGTTCAAAAATAACAGTTCCCTAAATCCCTTAGGTCTTGACTTGACAGATGCTTTAAGAATCCAGAGCAGCGTCCCCATCAAAGAATAGGGCAAAAACGCATATGAAAGCATAATTTACAGTGTCATATTATGTTTAAATTCCATTCATGTGTTTCGTCACTGATTGGCTGGCTTATTTAACACGAATCTGCTATTGATATTTTCTTGGATAAGATAATTGACCCTCCACCGATACTTATCAAAACATTAATTATTGGTACCATCTCTCGAAATGATGTTAATTGTAAAATTGATGTTAAGCTTAAGCCCTTGTTAATTGTAAAAATGATCAATTAATTCAACAAGCAATTAATAAATTAATAATACTCCCACATAATGAACTCAAATAATTTCCAACAGCATACATAATACAAAACGAGTCATAAAAGCTTAATCATACTTGCAAGGCCCAACCCCAAGCATGCGAAAAACTTATTGCAGAGATTCATGCTAATACATTATATGTATATATCGATATATGTGTTGTTTATTATCAAACCCTTCACAGAACGACCTTACCCTCCTGATTCAACGCTCCGCCTGGTCTCATATCGGCGCTGACCGGCGCAGCCATTGCCTGATACGGCGGCGGGACCACACCTCCCTGGGGATTATAGTATACCTGCCTCCCTACCCCACTATCGTACGCCACCGCCATGTACCCTGTATCCACCACTCCGACGCCACCGGCAGTCGTTGGCCAGGGCATCCCGAAACCCTCCGAATACCCTGCCCCCTTCGGCGGTGGTTGGGGAGGTAGGGTAGGTGGCGCCATCGCCGTAGCCGCTGGAGCAGCCACCGTTTGTCCAACATTGTACATCGGAGGCTGGTCCCGGTAAACCTCCGGTGGCATCCTCTGAACCGCGTAGTAACCCTGGCCGGTTGGGCCGGTCACCGATCTTCCCATCGGTGCGTTATACATACCCGTCGGGGCTGGAATCATGTAAACCGACTGATTGGGTCCCGGAGGAGTCGCCGCGTAAAATCCACCGGCGATGTGGTTATCCGGCCAGTATCCTGCCGGGCTTGCCGGCGATACTTGTTCTGAAAACTTTTGTGTATAGTAATCGCCAGTGAAACCTCCAACTAAGTTATCATCACTTTTCGTCTTGTACATAACTTGCTCTCGACCTCCAATTTGGAACCTCTGCAAATCCTGGATCTGCCTCTGCATCTGATCCTCCCCGATTACCCGATCCTCCAAAGCTGGATCCGCAATTTCCGGTTCTGAAATCGGATCCGGTACTTTCGTCACCTCCTGTAGCGGCGGCGCCATTCCTTTATCCATACCGAACAAGAAATCAACATTGTTTGGCGGCGCCACTGTCAACGGTTGCGGAGACGACTGAATAGGACCAGAATTCAAAGCGTCCACAAACCTCTCCCGATCATTCCTCGCCTCGCCCGAATCAAAACTCCCCGACGGCGCGAGTTCCGGCTGACTCAGCGTGAACAAAAACAACCTCAGCCTTGCCGGTTTCGACGAAGCCCGGCATAACCGATCATACTCGTGCATCATATGCTCTAGATCGTCGTCATTGGTCACCGATATCAACGCATCGAGATCTTCTCCGGGCAACTGGTACTTGAAGCAAACGTCGGCCTCGCAGAAGGCCGAGAGCTTCCCGATGACTCCGGAGAATTTGATGTTGCGATCGACGACCAATATCTTGGTCTCGCCGCCGACGTACGACAGCTGGTTGTCGTTAGGCCTGGGGTGTATTTTCCCGCCGTAACTGCACATGAACTTCACTTTGTAGTTGTTCGACGCCGGCGCCGGCGGTTGTTCTTCCCACGGCTGAGTGTTCTCGAAATCAGTTTCGCGCGAGCGCGGCGACAAGTCGCCGGATTCCGGATACAACGTAGCGTAGGAGTAGTTCTCCATCGGCGCAATATAGCAATGAATGGAACAACAGAGATTTTCAGACGAATGTTACTCCATGGAGAGACAGCGCTGGTAAAGAACCAGTGAAAACGAGGAGAGCATTTTATTATGCTGCGGTCAGTGGTTTGCTTTTGTCACCTCCCAATGCATGGATTTTCCGTGCACTCCGTTGTTTTGCAGTGGACGTGGCGGTGAAGGAGGTAAGTTGTGTGGTTTGGGTGAGACTATAGTGAGCGATGTTAGTAAGCGCTTGGGGAGTTAGCTGGAATTGAGGTAGACGGGTGGGGACCACTAGAGCTTGATCGAGAAGTTAGAGAGAGAGATAAGAATATGTTGACTGTGATTGGATTATGGAGCGTCGCAGGAGGGAGAGACTGCCACAGTCGCTGTTGCCAAGTGGATTTTCTTTTATGGATCAAAATGTCATGCACTTGCTTTGTTTGTTCGAATGCACACTATTTCTAGTGCAAAGACGAAATTACCCTTGTTGGTCTAAGATTGATATCTATGAGATGGACTTGCTATTTTTCCTGTACCAGCCAGCTGCTTTTGTTATTAATATAGTTCGTATCAGTACAGTATAATACCAAGTAGTATCTTAGATTTATCGTTATAAATGTTTATAAGAAAATATATTTGTATACAAACTAATGACTTATAAAATTTGACAATGCTCATATCAAAGATTATTTAATATTAAATTATTTTCACATAATAACACGTTTAAATTTTTTTCACATAATAAAAACGTGCTATTGTCTAGTATATATTCAACACAAATTCTATTAGGTATTTATCATCAAAATATAACAAAATTAAATTATTTGAATACAAATTACATAAATTCGGATATCATCTGATAAGTCCGGTAGTGGATATCGTCTGGTACTACTGATATCGATTAGTATTGGCCGATACCTTAACCAATATAAAACTTATCTTTATTGATATTATTTTATATCTGATACTATATGTACCATCCAGTACTACTACGGTATAGCATTGATATCCATGAGATGGACTTTGGTGTTTCTCTTAAAGGGAAATGGTCTTACTAAGAAATTGGACCCGCACTTCTAAGGGCCTGTTTAGTTAAGTTTTCTTAAATCTTTTTTGGTTTTTCTTTTGCTTATAAAAAAAATTTGAATTTTTTTGCTTTTGTTCTTGGTTGCTTTTTTAGTTATTTTAGATTGTAAAAGCTAAAAAGCTAAAAAAAATCTAATTTTTTTACTTGTAAACAAAAAAAAAAGTAAAATAAAAAAAAGCTAAATTTAAGTTCTACCAAACAATGTCCAAGTATGAACAAATATCAAAATTCATCATTTGGATTTACGTAACTCCATTACAAAATTTTATTTAAATAGTAAAAAAAGTTCTTAACCAATATACATTAATAGATCATGAGAGGACACGTTTATCAATTTATCCAAACTTTTTTTTTTTATTCTAGCAAAAGCCGGGCTATCCTAACAAAAGGGCACCCTTTCGTTTTTCTTTTTTGTTGCCTTGAGATTATGAGTATGTTCACTTACAAAAGGACAAAATTAGCTAGAAAACTTGCAAGTTATTAAAGGAATATGACAAAATCATAATCTTTCTATGCTTTTTTGCCTCCACTTTAAATTTATAGGCTCCGTCGGGTGGCCCAGCAGTGTCCTCGTGCAGGACATCATGTAGGGAAAAATAAAATGTTCAAAGATTCTGCTTTGTTGGCTGCATGAAATTTTCTTTTTCGTCGAGAAGAGATTACGAAAGAATTACAAAAATGTTCGAAATCAAAAAGAATATTTAGAGAAGGAAAGTTCGAATTACTGACCTCCTTAATGGAAGCCAGCTAGCCTAGTTGGTTGGCTGCATGAATTTTTCAACACAATATATAATTGTTTTTGATAATTGATAATAATGAGCAATTATTAGAAGCTGTTTTTGATAATTGATAATAACGAGCAATTGTTAGAAGCGCCACTCCGATTACACGTGTTGAATTCACATTCATCCATTCATCATAGTGTAAGGTTTTGAAAACAAATAAGCAAAGATTGCACGTGTTGAATTCACATTCATCCATTCATCACAGTGTAAGGTTTTGAAAACAAATAAGCAAAGAAAATGAAGTGAAAGAAATTAATTTTTTTTTTATTTTGTTGGGGTAAGAGATTAATAAAAAAAATAAGTATTTGTCAAAAAAATCTACTTTTTTATTTAAATAATATTAAAAAATTAATGTGAATAAATAATTTTATTTTTCTTTCTCTTGAAAAATCTAAGATCTAAACGTAGCATAAGTTTTGAGATTATGAATATGACAGAAAGCAATTTTTATAATTTGGGTCTAATCTTGAATTTTCAGATTACTTACCCCCATCCTCTATCTACTATTACTTGATTTGGTGCAAACAGAATAAAAAGACTTATTTGAAATGCGAAATGAAAGCAAGACATGAGATTATTTGTCTAATTCGTAGAGTTATCTCAAAAACAAACGCAGCCTTAAGACACAGAGAATGATAAATCTTGATTGCGCATGGAATGTGCAAGAAAACATTATCATTAAGGTAGCACCCAACCTAAAGCTAGATTTGAATATGGCCATCTACTATATCCAAATTTACATTTTATTATTGGGTATCCAGCAATTGAAGTTCATTAGATTCTTAGCAATCCATTTGTACCCAAGTGGGAATAAAGAAAACAAAGCACCATGCATATTTGACGGCTTTGTTACAGCCTAGATACCCATATAATTAAAGCAGTAGAAGCTGTAATCTAGTGTTTTTTACTCTGTGAGAGAGAGAGAGAGAGAGAGAGAGAGAGAGATTACAGAGTTAATTTGTACATTTTGTTTTGGCAACAAAGTTTATTTTCAGCTTAAACTTAAAGTTATTAGACAATATAGATTTCATTGAAAATTGTGAAGAATGTGGAAAAACAGCCAGGAAAGTAATGTTCTTAACTAGTTATTACCTGTAATTGGCAGAAGACAACTAGATCTCTTCCTTCCAAAACGCACAATACTATTTTTTTTTTCTTAGTCAATACCAGCAAAATTTACAAATGTTTGACTACAGTTACCCAAAAATATATGTAAATTAATAAAAGTTCCACAGTGAAGAAAAGGTGTTAAATACTCATTAACAGCCATACTGAATTTGATCAATGAAGAAACTACCCTAGAAACAGCTAGGAAGTGAAAATGTATAAAACTTTTCCTCACAATTAGTAGCATTTTGGTCAATTGGCTAAGCTTTGATTACTTAGAGACAAAATCACTGTTAATTATAACGGTTTTATTTTATTTTACAATTAAATTCAAGTCATAAAAAAGTTAAGCGTTCATTTTTAAATTACTGAGAATCATCTGATTTTCACTCATACTACTAGTATATATTCGTGCCTCTATATAAATTAGAATATATGCAACTCCTTCAACCACACAACCGTGACTTTCTTTTGTACCAAAAACAATAATAATACAAAAAAAACGAAAACTCAAGCAGTAGATGCTATGTTTTAACAACTATTCAACTAGCTCATCCCACATGCTCTACCACCACCACCACCACCACCCCACCACACCACACGCTGTCGTTGATGTATTACTATATGCACAAGCATGCACAGAGAGAGAGAGCGAGAGAGCAATGCATGGGGTGGGGAAGGGGTTGAAAGTTTTATATAGGGTGAAGACATGGCTGGGAGTGGAAATTAAAAGCAAAGAATGATTGACTGAAGAGCAGGCCGGCCAACAGCTAGCCAACCCAGTCACAGTTAATTTAGTTCTCCAGCCTCACATACACCGCTTCCGGCGGCATTTTCTCAGCCAACATGCTCTCATTGACACGTTAAAATCTATCTCCATGCATTGCTCGCATGTTCTCCCATCCCTCTTTATTACCAGCTTTCATTTTTCTACTCATTACTTTAAAGCTTGAACCTCCTGTCCGTTATATATATATATATATATATGTAAAGAATAAGGCATTTAGGAACTGCAATTGTGCAATCATACATGATAGAATTTAACAGTTAAAAAATAAAGAATCAGGTGCCCATCAACTTATTTATTAGGAAAACATAGTGATCTAGACTTTCAGCACTTTGAATTTGAGTTTCATTCTATGACAAATCATATGAAACCGACAATATATATATATATATATACAAAACCCACGTGCTATGCAGGTGGATCTTCCTCAGGCCCAGCAGCAATCGTAGTCTCTGGACTTTGTTCTCCTGTAATATTAGCTAGGTACAGATGGTTGAGGGCTTCACATGATTCTCGATCTTTATTTTTAAGTTTTTTTAGGTATACCAAAGTTACTCCTTCCGGCCCCTACTTCCAACTTTAGGTTTTGAAAGATCGGACTAATCCCATGACCTAGTCCATACTACTCGCCCCACTCCGTGGCAATAAAAGTAGTTCGAGACGCATGCAGGAAGAGTCCAATCTAAGATGTCTAAATTTATAAGTCATACTACTTTGTACTTTACCATTGGATTAAGGAGGTGTTTAGATCTAACTTATGGCTTGAACTTATAATTTTTTTAAATTGTGATTGACTGATAGTAAAAAAGTGGCTTAAAAAAAGCACTTTTATATTAAAAAAAGTCATTTAAAAATGTGATTTTTTAGAATTAGTTTATTATATCTTATAAGTTGCCTATCCAAACACCTCCAGGACTCTGTAGTTTTTTTTTCTCAAGATAATTACTGCAATATGGTGCTTTACAGATGCAAAAAAAAATTAAAAATTTATAGATTTTTTGATGGGACAAAATTAGTTTGTTTTTATTCTTCCTTTTGGGTGCAGTGTTCTTGGTTGGGTTGGAGTTGGGCTTAAGAGCAGAGAGTTGAATTAGCTTTGTAAACCCAAATGAACTGTGTTGGTTGGGTGTGTAGTTTGTGCGATTGTTCTTTGTAAGGGCGTGCACGCGTCAGGTCGGGCCCAAACTTAGAACCATTTTGATTGGGTCTAGATCTTTAGACTAAGAACCAAACTGACATCCCATAACCGATCTAAGTCAAATCGGATTGATTCGGATAGGTTCAATGGTTCGGGCCTTTATCGGGTTGGTTCCATATTGTGTGTAAATATTAATTCATTCCCTTAAAAATTCAAAAAAAAATTGAATGCATCTCAATTTTTAAAAAAGTGAAAAAAAAAACAACAAAAAAATAAAGTAACAATATTTAATTACAATAGAAATGGTTAAAAATTATATATATAATATGCATGTAAAATTTTGTAATATAAAACAACAAGTCTTTGGTTGGTTCTCTAATCAGTTCGAATATTAAGAATGCTAACTCAATAATCAAATTGAATTTAGTGATTTGATTATTTTAAGACCCAATTTTATATCAAATTGATCCATAAAAGCCGAATGGGTCTGGTTCTTCGGTCTATTGTGCCCACATAGCTAGCACAAGCCCAGGCCCAACATGCATTGAATTCAACGTATCCCACAAAAAGTCGTCCGTTAGCGTACGTGCCATGTTGCCCAGCAATGAGGTGAAAGCTACATTACGGAGCTGGAGGAGCGTTGGCCTACTAACTGACGCTGTATGCGTAGTTACATCCCCTCCCAAAATGGGCAAGGTCGCACACCCAACAACTACAACGGCTGGCACACCCATTAAATCGTCCCCTCACCAAACTCAATCTCTCACCATCCTATTGGCTCCGCCTAAAATTGAATTCGCATTGACAGGTCATCGCGCGGATTGCGCACCCCTGCGTCTTTTAGCATCTGAAGCGTCGACAAGCAACAACGATATGAACCTCGGTTGACGACGTCTATTTTCAAAGATCTCTCTGGTTCTCTCTCTCTCTCTCTCTAAACGCTTAACAGAAACTTAGTTTCAGAGGTTCGTGAAACCAATTCGAAGTATAAGACTGTTTAAGAGTATACGTATTCTGTATCTATTTGTATGTATGTGAATGTATATATGTAGAAATACTGCAAATTTAGTGTTTGATCGTTTGCTTCTTTGAGTTTGAAATCACTCTGTGAAACTCATTTTGACGCATTTTCTTATTTTCTAGGGTTTGAATTTTGGTGAAGGATGGGAAAGAAGCGTGTTATGCTGCCGGCGAATGAAGTTGACTTGACGGCTGTGAAGTATGAGGTTGAAGAGATTCAAGGTTTTTGTTCTTTTATTGCAGTTTCAATGTCTTTCTTTTTGCTTGTAGTTCTGTATTTTATTTGTGGTGTGTGGTTTGTGTAATTCATTATGGAAAGAAGAGAATGATCAGATTGATAATCACTTCTTGTTGAATTTTTGTGGTGGCTTGCAGCTCCTCATATGACCGGAGTGTCACTGAAGCTATTTGTTAAGTTACTTGAAACCCCATTGATCGGTTCTTTGATCCTGTCTAACTTGAAGAAGCAGAATAAAATGGTTCAGGTCTGATCATGTGCAAATTTCTTGTTCGGTTTGTAGACATGCATATGTATAATTGTATATCTTTGTCTAGATGTATGCATTTATTTAATTTTGTAAATTGTTCATTTGGTGTCACCAGTTGTGACTGTAAATGCAAGAGACTAATTGACAAAAATGTCGGTAATTGACAGATTTTGCAGAATACCGTGATACCAGAGACACCAATGTTTAAGCCTGAGTTTCCTCCACAAGGTTTGTTCCTAAAATTCTTGTATCTGTTCCTTTTTTCCTTAAAAGTTCAATGTTGTTAACATTGTTGGAAAAAGTAGCTCCATGTTCATTAACTGAACTGGATTAATGTTTGGGTCCTGGTTTATCAAGCAACTCATTTAACCTTTTCAATTCATCTGTCACTCCTGCTAATAATCTCTATTCACTGGTGAGCTATTAGATGAGAAGACGGGCTGCTTAGGCTGTCTGACATCACACAATCACATTTGTCTTAGTCTTTCTCCACGAATACTGTGACATACTTTTTGTCTAACTCTTTCTCGATGAATACTGTGATTTACTTTTTGGACTTTCGTTTCTTCCAGAGGCATTATTGTATAATCAATGTCAGAAATTTGAGAAATTGGTAATCTTGAATAATGATGCTATACCTTTCTTGGCCGTTTGGCTTAGGCCAAGGGTACTTACTGTTCTTGTCAATTCATGACATTGGCAATAGCTTTGTTGCTTTGCCTATGAAGGTTTAGAAAGTGAATGCAGGCAAATGAATCATAACAAAGAGAGAATTTGATAATTGCAGTATAGAATGGAGTGAGGCAAAAAGCGTCATGCTTGAACTTTTGGTTAATAAGACAATGGCCACCGTACACAACATTTACCCAGTTTATATGTGTGAGTTTAGATCCAGAGCCTGGTGTTGTTGGTTTGGAAGAAGATGGCAAACCTGAAGACCGAGTTGAATTAACATTGAAGTGTCTCCCACACTATGATGCTGCTACCTCTTGGACTGGTGATTCAACTCCATTGTTCCGCTATTGGAAGATACGTGATTATGCTTATGCTTATCGGTCTAGGCTGGCAACCCCATCTATGGTATCTTAGTAATTGTTGCTCACTTTTTTTCATTCCTTTTCAATTATTATGAAGAAGAATCCAACTGTCAGCAAATAGGTTGCAGAATGCTTCATTTCAGCCATGGAGGAGTTCAGCAATAAGAAACCCCCAGCACCACTACTCATTTCTTTTGATGCTGAGGAATTAAGGAAGCAAGCTGCAGCTTCTACACAAAGGTTTGAGGAAGGTATAACAGATTTTAAATGTGAATTGCTATTTATGTTATTGCTAGTGGCAATTCTGTTACATATTAAAATGGGTATTTTAATCTGATTGGCCATTCTGTGTATGAGCGTGTAAGTTTTGCTGAGCCAAAGTTAGTTGGCACTTAATTCCCCAATGATTGTTGGTTGCACAGGAAACCCATTGTCAATCTTGGATGGGATTTTCGTGGCAATCAAGGATGATATAGACTGCTATCCCCATCCATCAAAGGGTAAAATTTTCATTTCCATAAATTCTTCTTAATCAAGTAAAAATTTTGCTCAGAATTCTATGACAAACAGGTGCAACAACATGGTTGCATGAGGTACGCCCTATTAAAAAGGACGCAGTTTGCGTATCAAGGTTACGTAGTTGTGGCGTGATTTTTGTTGGAAAGGCAAATATGCATGAACTGGGCCTAGGAACGACTGGAAATAATTCAAACTATGGGTAAGTTTCCTGTAGTAGCTATATGATGCAATCAAGTTGATGTGGGACTCATGAGAAGAATGATAAGTTCAATAGTGTTAAGTAATCATATTAGGATTCTTTTAGATAATGTTTCTATATGTTCTTTAGTGATAAGATTTAACCTTTGTTAGGTATCTATGTTGAATAGAAAGAGTTTTACAAGGTTTCTGTGAGTTATTAGAGTTCTGATAAGCCTATAAATAGGCTATATTGTATCAAACGAATTTGGCCTCCCATATGTGAATAAAACTAGTTTTAGTCATGCAATTTTTAATTTTTTGAACTTATTGTTTTTGTTCAATCCCAACAATACAATTTTCCCTGTGTGAATGTTGTTCCACACAACAACAGTACTAAATAAAATATTCCAATGGTTATTCTTTTCTGGATGATGCTATTCTTCCAGTATTTTTGGCAGTGACAATTTTGATAAGGAGGATGATTTAATTATCATATTTAGAACATTTTTTCAGTGAAGTATAATTAGCAACAGTTCATGAATCTAAATGAATAGTTAAATGAGTTATTGAGATAGAGAAGATATATTTCATATGAATTCAATGGATGCAATGTATAGTGGTGTAAGTTTTGTTTTGTAAAATACATGAACTAAAGAAATATAATGAACCGAAATTCAAAAAACATAAATACAGTGAACCTAAGAGACAGCTCACATATTTACAAACTATTTGTAATTCAATGGATCCAATGTATAATGCTATAAGTTTTCTTCTAGAAAATACATAAAGTAAATAACTACAGTGATCCATAGTTCAAAAATAAATTCAGTTAGCCAAAGGGATTGGTCAAATATTTAAAAGACCAATTATTCTTTTTGAGAGAAAAATTATTAACAAAAACTTAAGAGCCACTTAAAATGAGCAACTTGTTGTAACCACAGTGATGCCTCCTTTTCTATATTGTATATAGAAGATAGATATAGATAGATAGATAGATAGATATAGATTTAGATCTGATTGATAAATTTTGTTCTCTTTGTTCGTTTTCTTTTGCTTCTTCATTCTTAATCTCTTCTCTTCTCCCTAATACCATTTACTGTAAAAGTAAAAAGAAATTCAAGAAATATGAAATCTAGTCGTATCTTGGTGTTTCTTGGACATAAGAATTAGATGAATCTGATACTTAGACACATACCTTTACCCTACATCTTACTCAAGTCCATATAATATGTCAAATATCTTGCTTCCAAGTATTATTTTTACGGTTTACGTATCTATCCTCGTTTGCAGATATATGGTAACCTCATGAGCCATAAGTCATTGCTAAGTACTTGTTTTTAGCAGAATAAATGTATAGATTAGACAAAAATGACCAAATTTATGCATTTTTTTTATATCATTTATAACCCAGATTCCCGAATTGTATTTTATTCTTTTGCAGTTAATTGTTCTTAGTAATAAAAGTTATTCATTGGCTTTATATTCTTGCTCACTTCATTCATGAAATTGAAAGATCTCACACTAAGATTTTTTAATTAAGTAATTTCTTCTTTTTTTTTAAGACATGTTTTGTTCACCTTTTTTACATGGTGACAGCATTCTTTTTATCTCCATCACTTCTTTCATTGACTTCTAAATTTCTATCCTATACAAAAGACTTCCATAAATCTTTTCACAATGACAGAACAACAAGAAACCCACATGCTCCAGAAAGGTATACAGGTGGATCTTCCTCAGGCCCAGCAGCAATTGTAGCTTCTGGACTTTGTTCGGCCGCACTAGGAACAGATGGTGGAGGTTGAACAAATCTAACAAGCCTGGCTTCAATACAGATTCTCTTTATTTTTCACGATAATTATTGTAACATGTTGCTTTATTAATGCAAAAGACAGGTTCAGTCCGTATTCCTTCTTCCCTTTGCGGTGTTGTGGGCTTGAAAACAACGTATGGACGGACTGACATGAGTGGGTAAAAATTCTTGGACTTATATGGCATCAAGTGTCATACATTAGGGTTATTCATTTTACTGTACTGTTCTGTGCATAATGAAGTCATGTTAACTGAATAAGAACAACCCATAATGCTCAGTTACATCCTTGCTCTGGAAGTCGATCTTCTGTGGGGTTTTTGGGGGAGCTTAAATGAATTCTATACACACACACATCACACGTGAATATCATTGTTGTACAATTTTTTTTCTGCTATGTGATGAAGACAGGCTTCAAAATCATATGCCGTTGGAGTGTTGGGTAGGCTATCAGTCTATATATGATCACTGTTTATCTTAAAAAGTATCACACCTGCCACTTTGTATAGGTGGCAATAGATTACTGTAACCTCCTACAAAGAGGAAATTGTGGACATCAACATGAACATTGGTTATTGAAACTTTCAGCATGCCAATTTCACCAAAAAAGCAAATAATCTAAGCTTGCTTATGTGCTGGTTGGTAAAAATTCAGCCAACATGGTTGTGAAAACAGAACTTCACTTTGAAGTCTGGATTTTGTTGGACAATTTTCAAGAGCTAGTCAGTAAGATTAACATCAAATCTATTGGTCAACCTGTTAGGTAAGAATACTTGGATTTTGTGTATATTATCAGCATATCAATTTTTTTGCCTTTCAATGAATTAATATAAAAGCATTACTCATTTTTTTTTATGAGCTATATATATGTATATAACAGAAGCAATGAGAGATTTGCAGTGTTATAAAGGCAATAGCCCATACAACTGAAATAAAATAAAGAAAAACTTCTATATCAAGAGAGCAAAGAGAGCAAGAAATTTGTGGCCACACCATGCTTCACAGTCTAAAACAAGCAGAAGAGCATCATTCATTACGGAGGGTCATGTTACCATGGCCAGACAAGCTCTGGTTTATAGTTGCATTCGATGCAACTATAGTTGTAGTTAGCCGAGGGTGCTATTGCTTTTAAGTTTTTGTTCAGAGTTCTGTGCAAGACTGAAGTTAGAATTGCTTAAGGGCTGGCAAATGCTTTTGGTGTAGTTACTAAGGTATTCAAATGAAAAGGTTTTGATCCGTGGTCCAGTGCTGTTAGTTTTTTTTGGTGATAGAAGAAGAATTTTCTGTTTTTCCCCTTGGAGTTACAGTCCAATCTCTTCTCATTTCTTTAATATCCATCCAGAAAATCAATCAGTTAGTGTCACTTTGGGGTATTAAATTTGCAACATGCTTTTGGTCAGCCACCAAGTCTTTTGATTCTTTTATATGTGGCACAATGCTCCTTCCCTTTTGCTATGCATCTTCCTTGCGCAGGCTTGGATGATCTCACAGGCTTCCCTTTTTAGCAAAAATTAAAAAGGATCTCTCTTTAGTATAGTTGATCAGCACATATGATATATGAAACTTCATCTTGTAAAAAAAATTTATTAATCCATAACCGTTACAAAAGAGATATCTTCTCCACGCTGATCTTTTTTGCAACCTCTGATTGGCAACCCAGTTAGCTCTCTGCCAGATGTTTCTAACCATTGCAACATTCGCTGGATGAATGCTCATAATAGAGTAAATGTATACATTTTTCACTCCTTCGAGTGGCCATACTAATGGCAATATTATCTACCAATCACCCTTGTCGTCATTTGCTATATTGAACTGTTAAGCCTAATAGTTGACGGTATGTTTTATTGTTAGAATAATCATTCTTGGGCTTTATTGAGTGGCTACCTTTTGAACCATATGTTTTTGTCATGAGTAATTTACTAAGACATTGATTAATGGAAGCCTCATTAGTTAAACCAAGAATTTATTAATGATAAAAGTTAAATGCAGGCCAAGGTTGATGTTATAAGAAATGTTCTGTAATAGATGATCTAGTGGAGTTTCCCAATGGAATTTATATTGCAATACCTGCCTAACCCCCTGATGGAGTCATACAGTTGAATTTTTGCAATATACCTTATAACTAAAGAAAGACAATTTGTCCTAACTCTTATCTTTTTAGATTTGCAGTATCTTTATAGCAAGCATTTTCTATGATGATGTTTTAAATGTTTGTTGGATGGGCCAGTCATGCTCCATTTCCACTTCTAATCATTTGGATGTCTACTCTTGTAGGGTATTATGTGATGCAGGCACTGTGGAAATTGTAGGACCAATTGCATCAAATGTGGAGGATGTGATGCTTGTGTAAGTGATTCATGCTCATGCATGGCCGTTTTAGAATATCGTTGTTCTTTTAATTACTTTCTTATGTGGTTAATCCCTTGGCATTTGTTAAATAGATTGCCTTACAAGTCCATGTCTTATCTTTATATCCAATGTATGCGTGGTTTAAGTATTGTATATCATTATTTGGATTAGCTTTTTATAATGGGGCACATGCAGGGAATTTCTGTAATGGCTTGTATGTTAAAGTATAGAATCTCTCAGTAGCTTGCAGTTCATCAGTCAAGAATTTTAGGCATGTTTTTTATAATATCAGTGTCAATGGAGGATTCAGAGCACTTCCATTAACCATATGAGATACAAGAATAATAAAAGAAGACATAAAATATATTGGAAAAGTGACCCTGTGAACATATGAGCATCCTTGTGCTGAACTAACCTGGTAATGGTGGAAGGTGATCCGGTGGTTGTTTGGGTTGGGCTGGTAGAGAGAAGAAAGAGGAGGACATGGGGAAGTTGGCGTGGTAGTGATGGAGTGGTTGCTTGGGTTGGGTTGGTGTAGGAAAATAGAGAATTAAGGAAATTAATTGTTCAAAGTAATTGAATTAATTCGTTTAAGAGAGAGATGAAAAAATTATTTTGTTTAGAGAGGCAGAATTAGAATAATAATTTTTTAATATTTTTTAAGAAATTATAAATAGCGTAATCCTGGACTCATGATTTTCATGATGGGGGCATTCTGGTGACTAGAGGATGGGCACACGCGATGCGTGTGCAACTCTTCACCGTGTTTACAGAAGAATACAGAAAATCAAAGAATAATGGTGCTTCTTCATTCTTCACTGTGTTTACAGTCAACACTACCGGATGATGGTTTTCTGATCTGTTGATTGAAGAAGGTGTAGAGTCCAAAAGGATTGAATAATTGCAGCCGTCAGAAAGATAAGGATGTGGAGCAGTTATGTTGTTTTGAACTTCCATGTTTACCCTTGCAGTTATTGAGTAGAAAAGTTATTGTAACTATAATAAATTAGTTTTTAGAAGACAAATTTTAAAATTTTAAAATGTCACGCTGCATGATACAGCTTCAAAAGGAGACAAACACCAAATGGGGTTCTCCCTTTATATATTAGAATAGATTTGAGGCACTCTCTCAAGGCTATTATAGTGCTTGTGTCATAACTGAGGGTATATTTGGCACTTAGAGGAAGTGGCAGATTTTTTGCAGAACTTTTTGCATAAGGGATGCTACTCTAAATACTAGAGCTAGAGGGGTAGCAAGTGTGTCTTGGAGAAACCACAGGGATACTGGGTGATTTTTGTTTCCTTTCTACATAATTGTTATCTTCGCTATGCTTGTACTTCATGGCTCTCTATTTCTCAATCCAGACTTTTATTTTTTTGTAGGTTATAATCCAGTCTTTTTGTCACACTGATAACTTGATACTAATGCTTTGAGAGACATAAAAACACGACGAAGTTCTCAAAAAGAAATTTGAAACAGGAACACAACCTTGTGTTATCAAATAGAATATTTCAAATCCAGACGAAACAGCATAATATTACTAACAATATTGAGAAAAAAAAAAAAGTCCCCTCATAGCTAAATCTATAATTGGTGGTAAGCCCTTAATAATTTATTCCTTCTGTGATAATATGCATGGTAAACAATAGAACGTCACACATGAACAGGACAGTTTAAAGTCTATGTATAAGAAATAAAGCTAACTCAACCAGCCTTAATCCCAATCACTTGTTGTCGGCACATAGATTGGTCTTCTCCGTTGAACTCTGCGCAATCATGTCCTTCATTAAATCCAAGGTAAACATGCCCCTTTCACAGCTTCAATCCACGTCCATTTTGGCCTACCTCTTGTCCTTTTAGTAACTTCAACTTGGACCAAGAGCCAAATTGTTCCTTCACGGTGCATTAGCCAGTCTATGTAAAAGTGTAAACCTAAGAGAAACTAATCAGAAAACTGTAAATAGCAGATTAGTCTGTGAAGGTGATGCTTGTAGGGAGCCACACAAAGGAAATGGGATTCAGGGTGGTGCCGAAATCTACTTTAACAATGTGATGTGTGTAAGCCTGTTAAGGAACCAGACAATGGGATTCTTGGAGCTGAAGTCCATTTTTGCGTAGTCATATCAGAAGTTTCGTCTGGTGATTCCTGTTTAAGCCTCTAATGCAAGATAAATTTCTTTATCCAAATAAATTCTATGTTTTCTATTGTTATTAACGAATCTAGTTTTAATCCTCAATATTGCTTCAGGCTCTCTCTTCTGCAGATGCCTCATGCATTCATGCAAATGCCTGAGTGGCATTTATTTTTTTCTATCAGGGTTATTTCCTTTATGTCTCATGATTAAGTGAAAACTGGTTGCCTTCTAGTCTACTGATTAGCAAAAGTGACTGCCACAAGATGGCAGCAGTACAACTATGGGCCAACCCAGATTCCTGCCTAGATGGTGGGCATACCAGGGTCTTGTTCCTTCTCTGGGCACGCATGGATAAGGCACCTTTAAGCAGTGCCCTAAGGGCAAGCTAGGGACTTTCCTTGGACACACGTCCATACTAGGGGAATTTTAGGAGGGCATTTGTTGCCTCCATGGGGTTGAGTGTTGAGGCAGCTTATGGCCACTGGGTTAGGCAATAGGTAGTTTGGTTCAGTAATCTGAAGTGGAAACTGTCCGTTGGCCTTTATATGCTGGTCTGTATGGACTTCAGGATTTCTGACGTGTCAAGTGAGCAATTGTCCACATGAGACAGACAATTTGGGTTGCCTCCAGTTGATTGCAACTTCTTGTGTTTGTTTAAAATGCTTGCATGACTTCTGCAAAGCATTCAGGTCCAGACTCATATTTACGTAAGTTTTTTGTTTTTGTATAGTGTAAAGTGAACCATGTTCTTTGAAATCCTCTTGCTTGAACTATTTTTTTATGACAATGTAGTTTGAAGTGTATAACCATCACCAAGTGGGAAGCTTTAGACTTTCTTGATTGGTTATTATTTATTCTTCAGGTATGCGACAATTTTGGGCTCCTCTCCTGCTGATAGAATCAGTTTAAGACCGGTAACTACTTCAACAGTATTATTTTTTTTGGGATGAATGAAAATTTGTTGCTATCCCCTCTTAAGGGCTCAGCTATACAGCCTATACTCATGTAAATCAACTAAGTAGCTGAACCTGCTGAGTTCAAGCGATGAAAAGATTCAAGTGTTCTTATCTTTACGACATGCTTCATGAGCAATATTGAGGAATTCAGGATTGTTTTGAGAATACATTATGGTCATAATCTTCTTCATATATATTACATTCTGACCTATGTTACCTGAAACGCGGATTGTTTAGGTACGTGAAACGGGAACGGGAACATGACACGCCACATGTTCTAAAATATGGTACACTAGGGGTAGACTTGTATAAATTACACCCATTAGAATTAAGGTACTTCTAGAATTATTTTCTTTAACAATTAGACATTCAGAAATATAGTCTATATTTTTTCAAATTAATCATCTAAAAACACCTTTTTAGAAGTATTTATGACTCATTTTTGTTACATATTGTTTTGCCAAAACTCCATTCTCTCTAGATGTTCATTCATTATATTTGATTTTTTTCCTCATTAGGTGACCTTTAAAGAAATAAATAAGAAAAAAAGTTGGGGATCGCATTGGATCTTCAATGTTTTGGAATGTAAGTGTACCATGTTTCGAAACGGTTTTCAAAAAATGTAATTCGCTAGGGTATTAGAGTATTATGGTAATACAGATTTTGACCAAATGCCCTAGATATTCAGAAAAATGAAGTTTTCATCTTCTGTGGAAAACTAGAGATTCATGAGATGCTTATGAGGTTCCAAGGTATCTTGCTTTGATGATGGGAGTTTGAGCAAGTTGAATTATTTTCCTTTATCTCTGTATGAAAAAGACAGGCTTGGAAGAAGAGAGGTCAAATAAAACACAAAGCCAGGGGTAATTTTGTTAATGTCATTAGTTGATTGTTAGAATAGTGATATACACCTCATTGAACAAGGATATTCTCTTTTCCTTTTATGTCGTTGTTGAAATAACTTTCCCATGAAGCTATCAGTCTTGTCTTATGCATCCAAATTTGTTTGCATTCGACTGGTTACAGCATCATTGTTCATTCAATATTTTTGACATTTCTAGTGGTGAAATGACATAGATTCCTCAACTAAACCATTAATTATTGTAAATCTCTTAGATGATATGGAACCCTGTAAAGCCTTTTGATTACTTGGAAGACTGAAAGTCAGATTGCTTTGTTTTAAAGTATGAATCTCTATTCTGCTTGTTATGTATTATACTGTATCACTGTTAACACTTCGTTTGTAGTCTCTGCCCGGTTTGCCAAATTTGTCATCACACGAAAGTTCAAATGCTTCGGGATCATTGCTACTAGGAAAGTATACAGAGGTGATAACATTCTCCATTTACTAAAGCATGCTCAATTTTGTCATTCTTGGATACCATATTATGTGTATGTGGCTTCTTGGGCAGTGGTTTAATGATGTATTTTCGAGTGATATTTCTGAAAAGTGTGACAACATTCTTAATCTGCTATTGGAAAAGCATGGGTGCAAAGTAAGTCCATCACCCCTACTATGTTCTTGTATTGTATTTGTCGTTCATAGTTATTTTCATGATATATTGTTCATGATATAGAAGAAATATCTGCATTGATACAGGATTAATGCATATTTATATTTACTCTCTTCTAAATTCAACTGTTTTTGTTTTTCATTGCCTAAGACAATAGAGATTGTAATACCTGAGCTGTCTGAGATGCGCATGGCTCATATCATTTCAATTGGTTCTGAATCATTATGCTCGTTAACTCCTGACTGTGAGGACGGGTATGTGTCTTTACCTTTTTGGAGGTTGCATTATTTGCATGTTAGATTGGTTTTCCCACAACCTTTTATGCTGCATCCACAGCCTCATAAAAGGGAAATAGCCCTATCTCTAGGAAGATCTGGGCGCAGCCTAAAAGGCTGTAGAAATATTATGTCCAACTTTCAATTATTTTTTAAGGATTATATCATAATTTGGATTATATAGTTTGCTCTTCATTCTGTGTAGGAAAGGCGTGAAACTTACGTATGACACTCGCACTAATCTGGCCCTTTTCCGCTCGTTCACAGCTTCAGATTATGTTGCTGCGCAGCGTCTTAGGTGAGGCAACATTTTATCAGTAAATGAAATATTATTGGAAACATGCAAGATTGTGGATGCCTTTAGGTGCTATTATATTGCATTCTATTTTTTTTTGGCTGTTGATAATGGATAAGCTGTTTGAAGTAGGATATCAATACTTGACAGTTTTATCTTCTTTTTTTTGTTTTGTTGAGTATTACCGTTTTATATCTTTAAAATGTAGTAAATATTAATCTAGATTACATGTTCATTTTTTTCTTGCTCTTTCCTTCTCAAGTCTTTAGGAAGAATACTGGATCCGAAAGCTAACAAACTAATGGAAGATGCGGCTTTGAATGAGTAAACTGAGCACAAACTAATGGAAGACGGACTATTTCTTATTCTTTAAATGTACCTCCCTGTTAATTATGGTTAAGTTGTTTGAAGTAGGATGGTGGTGCTTCACATTTTTATTCCTTTATATATACTAGCTTTTCTAATGTTGATGGTCATTTTTTTCCTGTTCTTTTTTTCATTAGTCCCTAGTAAGAATACTGGGTGGGGCACCACCACCACTGGGCTAACCCCTCTCCTCTTTGGATGACATTGATCATGATAATAACATAAAAATTTATGAAGCTTTAGCTTGATGCGAAGTTTCTCTTACTGTTTCTGTTACTTCATTTTCATGTCTATGTAACTGACGTGTTCAGTTGATGTGGAAAACAGTGTCTTTTCCTACTATAATAAAAAGCAAGTTCAATGAGGAAGGTGGAATATCTAATGATTCGTTGTGATAGATCATTCTTGTTTCATCCATTATGGATTAATGATTGCGTGGTCTAAATAACAATATCACCCTAGGTAATGGTTGTGGTGTCACCGTATCAGTGTAGTGTTATCGCCTGTATTGTCAATGTGTAATGGGCAGGGGTGGAGCTATGTATAGACCAAGGGGGGCCCAGAAATTCTTTTACTATCCCTCAAAATTCTGTTCAAGTCCTATAGTTTTTACCTTGACTTTCCAAATTCAAGAATTTTTACCAGTCTTTTTTTAACTAGAATAAAAAGCGAAGTTCATTGAGGAAGGTAGAATATCTAATGATTCATTGTGATAGATCGTTCTTGTTTCATCCATTGCGGATTAATGATTGTGTGGTCTAAATACCAGTATCGGTCTAGGTAATGGTTGTGGTGTCACCGTATTAGTATAGTGTTATCTGCTGTATTGTCAGTTTGTAATGGACCTAGGCCGCCCCTTATTTTTTGAAAATTCCTTTACTAGCCCTCAAATTTCAGTTTAGGTCCTGTAGTTTTCACCTTGACTCCCCAAAATTCAAGATTTTTTACCTAGACCCTTGCCCCCACCCCTGCCCCCGCCCCTGCCCCCCCGCGACACACACACCCAAAACCAACAAAATTCCTGGGTCTGCTACCAGTTTGCGAATTGGGGGAAATATTTTTCATTATTGGCCTCTCTCTAATTTTCTTGACTAGGGTCAGATTCAAATTATAGATCATTAGTATAAGCAAATGTGGTCAAATATCCATTGATGGTGCAGCTGAATAAATTATGAGAAAGCACAGTGCAAATGAATATGGTGGGGCTTTCAAGGTGACAAAATATTTGAGCTCTCAAACTCTGTAGTCTAGTTCCTTGAGCTCATATCTTACTGTTTTGACACCTTAAAGCATAGATCTAGCTTATAGATTTTGGATGGAGAAATTGGTGAAAAATGAGGTGTGGAAGTGTTAGGTACCTATCAAATTCATGTCCTATGTCACACTGGAAGGCCACCATAATGGACTATGAAGATTGATACGGGACAAAACAGTACATAGTGGCCAACACTGCTGTGATTTTTCAACCCCACAGATTAGTAACCTATAGTATTGGAACCCTCTTATTGTTATCTAACTATGATGATTCTGTAATGTTTCATTTTTCAAGTGATCATGAAAGCTGGAAATGTTGTTTCTTTTCACCCTGTCTTGTAGTTGATTCATCCCCAACCCCCACCCCACCCTTTCTTTTCTTTTCAGTTTTATTGGATCTTGCTTCTTGTATTATATTCAGCTCAATTATATGGTTAATATTTGTTGGTAGTTTCCCCAGAATATGCTCCACTTGGTATTAACATCCCCGGTTCAAAGATTCTTGGTCAAATATAGCATTTTGTCAAGAATCTTGTTTAATGGAAATGTACAAGATTGCTTGTGACGTGGTTTATTTTGTAGACTGCCTGTTTCAGTTTAATCTTGTTTATCACAGACGGAGGATAATGTACCACCACATGGAGATCTTCAAGAAGGTTGATGTCATAGTGACCCCAACAACTGGGTATGAGAAGCTCACCTGTTTACTATTGTCAGTAATTTTGAATTAAGTTCATGTACTTTACAAGCCGTACTTAGACCTTTCTTATTCCAGGTTTTGGCTGTTGCTTTTGGGTTTTTTTACTTCATTTCATTTGTTGCTTTTTTGAGGTTTTACTATTCTCTGTTTGGTTGTCTTTCTTTTTTTTTTTTTTTTTCTTTCTTTTTGTGTGTGTGTGTGTATGTATGCCTAGACATAGTTTTGTGAATAGATGTAAATATGCATTTACATGTCTGAGCAAGATTTTTTTTTTTTTTTTTTTTTTGGTCTTGGCCTCTTTATTTAGTCTTTATTGTAATGCTTGAAATTTTTTTAAGCAAAATGATGTGCTCTCTGTTTTACCAGAATGACAGCGCCTCTAATTCCTCCTAAAGCTCTTAAATCTGGGGAGACAAATTTGCAGGTTTCAGGTGAGTTTGGTTATCTTTCTCAAGTTGCACCATGAGAAAGTTGCCTTATTGAATCTGAATGTCATAATTTGAATTGCCTTCTACAATCACTTTTGATGAATGTAACATTTGATCGAAAAAAGGGTTTACTTTTATCCCACTTGGGACTTTCTTCTCAAGTCAAGGCTTCAACATGCTAATTCCTGCCTCCTATTTCTCTGACGTCATTAGTAGACAAGTAGGGCCTGCCACCTGCAGTAGTAGGGTGGCTCAATGCAAAAGGAGGTTTGATTGCATTGCTATTAGCCTTCACCCTCTGCTTATTCTTCAGTATTACTTGGACTGGGTAGCTGCCACCAATAACATACTCCATTCACTAGTTTGTAATTATCCACTGTCCTAAACTTCAGTTATTGATGAGAGCACCATATCATGTGCATAAGGCAAGGTCTCTTTCGTCATAAGCTATGTTTCATGGAGTAGGATACAGGTGTTGGGTATGCGTCTAAGTATCGGATTCATCTAGTTCTCGTGTATGATAACACGACCTTATATTCATATTTTTTTTAATGTACTTCTTCTATTTTTTTAGAATAAAATAATATTTACAAGGAGCTATAGAGTATTTCATACATAATATGAGAGTTTTATGCATACTTATATAATAAACTCGAATTACTAAAGTATTTTTTTGGTAAATGTTCACCGGTACGTGTTAGATACATGTATATATCTATTCTCTTATCCAAGTGTTGGAGTCCAAGGTATTTCATACATTTTAGACACAGGTCATAAGTTCTCAGATATGGGAGCATAGATGTAATGAAGGTGGTCTTATCGGAAGTTTGAGACCACACACAAAAGATCACTTGGGGAATGTGAGAAACGATGCTTGTAAAACAGTAGTTGCCCACTAATAGTTCAGCACCACAGCTGGCTTTGTTGAGCTTTAACAATGTTTCTCTTGGACATGGAAACGGTAATGACAATATTATCATTTTCCATGAAGTGGAATGTTTTTGCCCTTTTGGGTCATTGATCCACCTTAGGAATGGGAGAAAAAAACCGAGAGAGAGAGAGAGAGAGAGAGAGAGATTTAACCGTGTTGTCATCTTATTTCAGGTAATCTCATGCGATTTATTATAGCAGCAAATCTTCTTGGACTCCCTGCCATTTCTATACCTGTGAGTTACATTCATATCTTTTTTCTCTTGGTATTAGACTACAAAGCATTCAACAAGGTTAAATCTGGCTTCTGGTATTTCAAACTCAACATCAAACAGGGTCCTGGGGAATACCAGTCATGGCTAGAGACGTGGTTGTGTGTTTCTCATTCTTCTTTTGACACATTTCAATGTATAGGTTGGGTATGATAAGCAAGGACTGCCAATAGGTTTACAACTAATAGGCCGTCCATGGGGTGAAGCTACAATCTTGCGTTTGGCTGCTGCAGTAGAGGTATCAAACTACTATTTTTACCCACGAAAGGCATATATGGAGGGCATGATATGTAGAATTTACCAATACCATCAGGCTACTAGTGCCATATCTTATCTTTCTGTTACGAGTAATGCTATACAAGTAGAAGTTTTATATGAAATTTTTATACAAAATGACGTGACTATTAGTGATCCTTTCATTTCATACCAACATTATACCGGTTTTCTCATAATTTCAACGATAACATTGCCACGTCATTTAGTATGGAAATTCTAGAAGAATAGAGTTTTCCAACTGCAATATGTAAGTAAGCGGATTTTCTAACACATGCTCTTGACATTTCCAGGAACTCTGTCCTGAGCCCAAGAAGAAGCCTCTGTCATTTTATGACATTTTGAAAGGAAACTAAGAAACTATGAGCATCTGAGCAGGCTCGCGTCCTGGTCACCTTCATATTGTGTTTGAGCAATACACATTGTTGCTGCAGTTTGAAACAACTGTTTCTTTTTTTCACATACTTCAATTTCAATCTTTGACTTCCAAAAAAATGCATTGTGCATTCTAAGTTTGGGTCAATTGATCAATGATACAAACGTTGCTTGAGGAAGATTCATATAGTTTGATAAATCTGATGTGTCCACCTCTAAAGCTAACGAATTAGATGTTCTTTACCTATGTAAATCCAGAATTGGGCATGGCTTTCTCCGGGTTCTTCTCATCCACTACATCACTAGGCAGATCGGGCCCAGGAGGAATCTTTCCTGGATAATCAGTTGTTGAGTGATCTGATCCTGACATGCTGGAGGATGAAGAAAATTCAAAATAAGAACCCCGAATAACCGAGAGGAATTCATATAGCAGGGAATGAAAATGAAAATTTTACCTTTTGTCTACAATGACCATAGAGCGAAGCTCACAATTTGCAAAACTGCAGATGCATTTTGCAAAGTCATTAGGTGCAGCATCTACAGAAGTTCATATAAATGCTAATTTCTGATTGCTCCTTTTCCATTTTCTATTCTTAGAAGCGAGAAAAATCTTAGAGAAACAAATAGGCACTGAATTTACAAGCTTAAGAAGCAGGTCATGGTAAAGCGTAACTAAAGCCTGGTAGCTGACACAGAATAATTGTCTTTTACTTTTCTCATGCTCGAGCAATTGTTACTAGAGAAGAACATAAGAACATACAAGAAGATAATTGAGAGTATGCGGATGCACAGTAGTGTCTCATCTTTCTAATCAATAACTTACAGTATATATAAACTAAGCTTGACTACATTATCGAGTACGTATACATAGATGTTTCCCCAGAAAAATTGAAAAACACTAGCAGTGAAAATTTTGTTGTGTTTTTTCTTTTTGGGTAGGCTGCGTTTCAAGCAGAAGAAAATAATGATGTACATGTTATTTCTATAGGAAAAGTAAAACAAAAAATATTAGCCCCCTTTTGAATGAAATAAGAGGTTCTAATCCTGAACCAAAAGAAAGTTCTAACCACCCAGCTGAAAAGAAAATTAATCCTTCCCAAAGAAAACTTAAAATCTTGCAAACAACAGGTTCAATGCGCGAAGATTATCAGAATCCCAGCTCAAAGAAGTGTAGCTTCACAGACACTTACTGCTTGCAAATTTCTTTTTTAACCAAAGGGTGACAGTCATTGCCAAATGCATTTAGTGTGTGAAACAAGAATCCACTGTGTGTGACAATTGCTATCTCCTTCTCTTTCCGTGTCCACAACCTGAACACAGTCAAAGAAATTGTCAAGGAGAAGCCTCAAATTCTTATTATTTTGCATCAAAAAAAGGAAGGCTGAAGTTCTCACAAACATTTACTACAAATTAAGCATCCTGATGTATATATCAACTTTTTTCAAAGATGCAAGAGAAGAATTGGGGAACAAGTCTAACTAGTATATCAACAAAATGCTTGTACATTATTTTTTCCTTGGGAACCATTTGCTAATTAAATACATGTCCTTTACAAGTTGTCACGGAAATGGAGCTCCAAATATGGGTGTCCTTGAGAAAGGTGAGTTGAAAGGACATGTACACCAGACTGTTGAATGCAATAAAAAGAATAAGAGTCAAGCTAAGGTTACAACTCAGGATCAGAAGAAGCGACGTCTGTTCTTCAGATGGTTACAGAGAATTTCTATGGTAGCAGATTGAGCATCTTGCACATAAATTTAGGCACCAGGATGACATTATCATGTGAAGCTAATGGACTATCTAATGAAACACTTTCAGCCATCCACAGCAGCTTTTTCATACTTATTAACACTGAAACATAATAAGATGATTGGGGAAACACTCTTGGAGGCTTAAGTTTCATGCACAATTTTTGGTTCACATGCAGTCTCAGTAAGGCATCTCACTGAAGTACTGTTTTAATGCATGCAAGGGAATAGAAAAAATCAATAAATCCAGTTCATTGGCGTAAATATCAGAAGGTATTCACCAGTTCATGAACTTCATTCCCCTGGCTGCAAGTTCTTCCCTTGTCTCTCGTATATTGGCCTTCCATAATATATCCTCATCACTTTCTATCTAATTAGAAAATGAAAAGGTATTATGAATGTAATAGGACATGGCTTGCGTATGCTCAGTCAATGTAATGATAAGCACTGCAGTCAAATGTTTTGTACTACTTTACAAAAACATTACAGATGTTTGAGTGCTTACTAGGGAAAAATCAACAGCTGGGAAAAGGCATTGATAGTCACTAATGCTTCTCCTCCTATCACAAGGATGAACACCCTACAACGAAAAGCATACTAGAGAAATTGGCAAGGCTTTACGTATCAATATGTGTGTGTAAAACGGAACAAAGAAATTTATTTTTACCAATTTACAAATCATTTTTTCATAAGTAAAAAGATGCACACCAGATATCACATGCCAAGTATAGTAGGAGTTCAAGTAACTTTTTATTTAAACTTAGAATTCATAAGAGATGGACGCTGAACTGCATTTCTAGCAAAGAAAAGTCGGGTGTTTCTGACAATTGCCCAATCAAAGAATAACCAACCCTTGCCAACACACTCATATAGGTTGCATCACTTTAAAGCCACACATGAGAGAGAGAGAGAGAGAGAGAGAGAGAGAGAGAGAGAACTCATCTAGCTATTCCAATCTCTAACAGAATATACAAGCTGAAACCATTTCAAACAAACATCTACTCGGCCAGATTACTCGTGCAACTGACCATCAAAACCTCGTCTGTATAACTATAGTTCAACTTTCTTAGAAGATGAATTGAAAGAAAATGGAGAATCGCATAAAAAGTTAATAATGAAACCACTGCAAACTAATATCTTAATGCCCTCTTTTACTCATGCATGAAACTCAGAAAAAAATCTAGTGTTAAAATACATTCTACCTTCTTACAATCATATGCATTTAAAAGAAGAATTACAAAAAATTGTGCCAAATTACTGGGTATTAGTTTTTCCTTTCCATACAATGTTTGCCTCTCTACAAAAACATGATTACATCGTGCTTAGTTAGCTTGTAATTTTTTTAAACTATCAAGGCATATATGGTATTATCCCTCTCTAGCATATAACTTAGCTACAGAAGCTTTGACTTGCTCCCCTCGATATCTTAAAGGTTTTTCACTATCAGGCTTCTGGCTAATTTTTCCAAGCACACCTGCAGGGTTCAACTTTGCCACACAACTAAACATTTAGCCATCAATGACATAATAGACTCTTTTGCAAAGAAAGGCACATTTAGGATTCCTTTCCTGATGTTACCCTTTGCTGCAAGAAAAAAACAATATATGGTGCTCAAACATAGTATAAAAATAAGCAACAAATTAAGGACACACAAATATGGCTATATAAGATTGTCAAGACCTACCAAATGTTCTCGACAAAGTTCTACTGCAATGATAGGTGGGCAATCTAGACTTGAGATTGCAGGACGGTCACTATTTCCAGCATTTGCCACCATTAATGGTAGTGCATCCATCCTGTCTGTATAGCCTTCACCACCAAATGCTCCAACAGCCGTTTGCATAGTCCTGCAATGCCATGGTAAGTAATCATAACCCAATGTATGGAATTAATAGCCAAAGCATGCCTTATCTGACTAAAAACAACAGAGAAAAAGCGGAGAAAAAAAAGGATCAAAATTCAAAACCAGAAAATACATGCACAATATCTGTGGTCTGAAAAGGCGATAAACAGATGAACCTACAATCCTATGTTACTCATCCAACATAACTGTACCATATATTAACTGAGAAGTTGGCTGGATTCAAATTTCAGAAACACAAATTCCTAATTAACTATTTCTTAGTGGCTTTAGTATCTTGTAACCAATTAATGGCCAAATAACAGCCTTCTCAACTCTCACTAAGCCATTTCCATTCAAATCCATTTAAGAAGAACACAGGATACACAGATGGACCTACATTCCATTGAAGACCAAGAAGGCACTAGACCTTTGGGTGCATGTGGGTACATGACAATTAGCCATTACTCTGTGTCCAAACAATTCTGATTGTATAACCAGAATCAAAGACGTTTGTGCAACCATAAGTCCACCATCTCTGAATAACTATACTGCTACTTAGCTGCTTGCAACCTTATCTATCACATTCCTTCAACACTTAAATCCAATAAAATTAAGTGGGTTCAAGTATTGATTTAACCAGAACAGTAGGTTTATAATCAACTACAAAACTTTCAAAGGGCATAACAGAGAAATTCCTTCCAGTTGTAATAACACCATTCAAAAACATTTCAAATCTACAAATATACTTACACTTTGAGTGCAAATTCCAGGAAGTATTTTCAATTTCATGCAAGTAACTAGATTCACCATCTTCCTAACTCCTAACTCCTAACTCGTAACCATCAGCGAAGAACACTAATGTTCAATTAAAGAGTAAAGTTTTAGTCCAATCTAATAAAAACTGAATATAAAGCCATGTAGAATTAGAAGATTATCATGTATAAAAAATATCCATAGAAGACTGTCAAAGGGAAACCAGCATCAATACCTTAATAAAGGGGATGTGATGACTAAATCAATCCTCTTAAAAAGCCCGCATGATTGAACATGTTTACGCAAATTATCAACCTGTTACAGTAGTGCAAAATTTTCTACAACATTAGACTCCAAAATTTTCCTCAGGACTCCACATGTAGGACACTTATTATTAGTTTTTCTTTATCCAAATGAGTCTGCCTAACAACACAAAAATGATCAGTTTCCCACCTGCTGCCATCCCAGAGGAGTAAGTTGTGCATCAAAATATTCGGGAGACATGTATGCTTTATAGTTCTTATCACCATCTACATTGTGAATTCCTTGTGCATGCCTCACCTGGATGTATAGTTTTTTAAGTCTTATAAGACGACAATGGCTTGGAAAGCATGAGCAAAAGCCAACACAGATAGTGGTCTTGAATGCCCTTTAAACCAAAGGCATAGCAACTTCAAATCAATGCACCATAATATATAGAAATGAATAATGAATTTGACACCTACAACGTGAAGAGTTTTGCAACGGTGCAATGGATACAAACTTGGACCTCCACTAATATCCATGTTTGAAACTGCATCAAACAAAAATTAAATAGAAAAAGAAATGCCATAAGCAAAATAGAGCAATAAAAATGTCAAACGCTCTTCAAAGTTCTATATGATATCTCAAAATAACAACTACATAGCCACTTCCAAGTTCACATATTTCAGCAAAAATTAAGTTACAAGCAACTTTTAAAACAGAAAACCTTGTAACTTCAAAATTTGTTGACTAGAGAACAAGTACAAACCAAATACAAAAACTAGCACTACAAAATCAACTGCTGCAGTTAACAAAACAGTACTAGGATAGTATTCTGCTTTACTTGGTATATGAATGTGCTACACATGGATCAATAACTTAACACCATCGGGAGATCTTAATTGAAAAATGGTTGAGGGGGGAAATGGTGACTCTGGCTGGGAAAGGAAAAGCAACAATTCGCCTTTCGTAAATCTTGTTCATACAGCCCATCCAAAAAATATACCAAAAGGTCCAAAACACAATATCATGTAAAAAAAAATACCAGTTAGTCAATGCAGATTTCAACCTGCACCTAGCCGGGAAATAACAAGAATGTTATGCATGGAAAAGCAAGCAACATCAGTCACTCTTGCACATATTGATTGTATAGAATGTTAATGAATCATAATGTGAATCGATCAAATGCTGGAAGTACTTCACAGCATTACTTGAGAAGTAGAGATCAAGCCAGTATCTACTGCTCATAACCAAACAGTTAATCCTAATTTGAAATATCATCACAGACAATTGTAAATTCATGCTAATCCTAATCATAGAAGAAAATTCCAAATCAAATCATGCAAAATGACAATGGAGACCTCCTTAATCATCACCAAATCAACCTTACAATTTGAGCTCCCGGTTGTCCAGGACAAGATCTTGCAATATAAAAGCATCTTAAAGTATTCAAAAAATACATACATACATAAATATATTTATATATGTATTGTGCACTAATAGATCTAATATTGATCATTCATCAAGTAAACACGAAAGACGCTTCCAGAAACTTCGATTGCTAAGTTAGCAAACGCACAATTTGCAGCGACTTCTCAAAATTGATATTGATTTTTAGGGCTTGTGATATTTGCGTACCGGAGAGAGAACAGGAGCAACGAGCTGAGAGACGAAGTGATTGAGGAGGTTGCGATGGATGAAGATGACGCAGAGAAGCTCCAACTGTTCTTGATTTGACCCTGCAGCTCAATAATGGTGTCGAAGGGAATGAGGCTACGCCTATATATAGACAACCAGCACTGTTGCTAGTGCTACTACTAGTGGTGGTGGTGGTGATAGTCATAAAAGTGCCCGAGATTGGACTCTCTGAATATTGGATATAGGTATATATCCAGACGTATAGTGTACTGGGGTTAGTCTATAAAACGATGTCGTATTATCGTGCAAGTGCAGGAGACCCTAAACTTCGGGTTCGGGCCGGGTCTCAAGCAAACCAGATGTCTCTCCAGTTTCCAGTGTTGCAGATCTCACAGTGCACTCACCTTCTCTCTCTCTCTCTCTCTCTCACTCTCTACATATGTTTGTATGTATATCTTCGCTATGACAAGGGATGATTAACAATGGCTCCTAAACTATCCCCACCACTCTTCACATGGCTGATCTTGCCAACATGCTTACTCATCTTCCTCTACTCTACCCTCCTTCCTCTCTACGCACCTTCTTCAACCCAACCACAACCTTCACAACTCCCCTGCAATCTCTTCAATGGCCGTTGGCTCATGGACCCGAATCGCAGACCCATTTACGATGAGACCTGCCCGTTTCACAGGAACGCCTGGAACTGCTTGAGGAACAAGAGAGAGAACATGGGTCGGCTCAATTCTTGGAAATGGGTCCCTGAAAAGTGTGAATTGCCACGGATCGATCCATCAGAGTTTCTGAGTTTGATGAGGAATAAGAGGATTGGGTTTGTTGGGGACTCCTTGAATGAGAATTTCTTGGTGTCTTTTCTCTGTATTCTTAGGGTTGCTGATGTGGGGGCAAAGAAGTGGAAGAGGAAGGGGGCTTGGAGAGGTGCTTACTTCCCCAAATTCAATGTTACTGTGGCATACCATCGCGCTGTGTTGCTTGCGAAATATGAGTAAGAAAATTGGAATTTATCTTAGCATGCTGGTTGATACTATATTTACATACATTAACTGGATTAATGGTTTATGCTTGATTTGTATATGACCTAGCAAGTGTATCGCTATTTCATTTCTCATTATTGAATTTCATGAATGTTGGGGCAAATTGGACAAACTGGTTCTGAGTTGAGCTTCGGGGGTTTAAGCACTGATATGTCTATAGATCTTGATAATTGTGATGAAAAAGGAGCACCCTATTGCCACGCCTGCATACCTCTGATTATCTAAATGAACATAGTGGTCTACTAGCAATGCATTTTAATCCAACAAATCAGAAGAGACTTTTACCTACATGATTTGATCAGATATAAAATAAGTTGGAATACTTTCTTGTTCATTTTAAGTAAGCTTTTTTCTTGTAAATTGTGGGTTTAAGAACCTCTGTTTTATGCCGTAGTATGATTTGATATTTTCATCTAATTTTGAAAGTAGCAGCCTCACACGCTCATGACTGATCTAATAAGGTGGCAGCCAAAACCGTCAGCAGTCTCTAATCATGATGGAGTGAAGGGAATATATCGAGTAGATGTTGACATTCCAGCGGATGACTGGGCTGACATCACCGATTTCTACGATGTCCTCCTTTTTAATACTGGCCATTGGTAATTCCCTTTATTCTCATTTTGCTGTTTAACAGAAATAGAATTAATGTTGCCCAAGACAATATGTAAAATTTGAAAATTATCATGAGCTCAATGACATAAATAAGGGCTCATTGTATGTAATGCATATGGTGCTGGGGGATTGGGACTAGAGGTTGCCTTCCATTTCATTGTTGGGAACTAGGCCTGTTCTATTGGGCTTAGTTGCCCTTTTACCTTTGTGGGCATGAATACTATAGTTTGACACTTAATAGGTAGATGGACTCTGTCCCCTTGATAAGCTTGATGTTAAATGTTGAGGTGCCCACACAAAAACCATTAGATCATGGGTTGTCCTGAGTCTCCTGACTCTTTGTTTATTAAACGAAATCAAAGGAAGCACAAAAGGAATCTCTTTCCATAGTTCGACCCCTTCAGTCCTTTTTCCTTCTGGGGGCACACACACACACCCAGGTGTTCCACTAACAGGCGAAAAATTGATAGGATGGAAGAAAAGCGGAAGAAAATTATAATAATGGTCTCACTATGTGAAGAGATGCTCTGTCCGTTTCAGCAACACTAGTCGGGTGCATGAGTGGCTTTGCAGTGTGGTGTCTTTTGTTAGTTTGATGATGTCCGAAACATATTACGAATTCCTTGAATTGAGACTTTACTTGCTTTTCATTTTTCACTAGGTGGGGCTATGATAAGTTCCCAAAGGAGACACCTCTTGTTTTCTATAAGGCTGGGCGACCCATAGTTCCACCCCTGCAGATGTTGGATGGACTTAAAGCTGTCCTTGAGAGTATGGTTTCTTATATAAAAAAAGAATTCCCGAGAAAGACATTCAAGTTCTGGCGCTTGCAATCACCACGACATTTTTATGGTGGCGACTGGAACCAAAATGGTAGTTGCTTGTTCAATGAGCCCCTTGAGGAACTCCAGGTATGAACTGATAATTGCTTTTCAGTGCCTCCTCACCAAGTTTCTTTGTTGATAAAATACGGGTCCTGGTCATTGTTATAAAAAAAGAATTACCAAAACTTACTGCCAGAACATATTTCAATGCTATAAGATAAACTAAGGTGAACCTACCAAGTATTGCTTGGTTGGTTTTTCACCAGGGGTTTATGCCCCCTTGTCATTGTCAGATGCTTTGACAATATGACCACCCTTTTGAAATCCAATTTTATTGAAACTTACTGAAAATTTCGCTAAGACACATTTAAACTTCAGGCAATATATGAAACTAGAATAAATTATCTAATTTTAAAAGGAGGGGCTATTTCCTTGGCCATAATGGCTTGATCACATCCCTCCACTCCATGGGTGGGAGCTACTTGAGTGTGATGTTGGAACAGTAACCATTTTCCTTTATAAAGTTGCCCTGTTGATCTTTTCATGAAAAATGTTTTTAACCCTGATACCTGGACAGCTTGACTTGTGGTTTGATCCGAGCAACAATGGAGTGAACAAAGAAGCAAGACAACTGAATCGTCTTATTGAGGAGGCTTTGCGAGGCACTGATATTCAACTACTAGATCTGAATCATTTGAGTGAGTTCAGAGCAGATGCCCATCCAGCAATTTGGTTGGGAAAGAAGGATGCAGTGGCAATCTGGGGTCAGGATTGCATGCACTGGTGCCTACCAGGTCTCCCAGACACATGGGTTGATATCCTCTCACAACTGATCCGCCATAGCTTGGAGACAGGGTGATGACTTCAAGATTCATGTTACAAAATTCATTCAGATTCCGCTTTTGCACATTTTTTGCAGATCTGGAAAAGGAAATTCTGGATCAGTTTCTGCCAATGCACATATTAGAGCAAGATGTTAGGAGTCAGTTGGCAAACGGTACAAGCACATTGCAACAAGTCAAGTTTCCTTGAAGATTTGAATTCTACTTTCTTTTAGAGGGAGGAGTTGATTTACTCTATATATTTGGTGACAGCCAGAAAAGCTGGGTGGAAGGTTAGCTGATACAGAAATGATCTGGAGGTCTGAACTATGTAGTTTTTGGGAATATTTCGTCCAAGTAATCTGAATGTTTTTTGAGTTTTTTTTTTTTCTAATGTTTTTTAAGTTTTTTTTTTTTCTTACTTAAATATCTGAGTTCATGCTCATATACGAATATTTGCTGTCACTGAATCTGAATTTTTCCTTAAGCCTCCTTATTTTAATTCTGTCTAGCTTATTCTTAATTCAAACTCTAAAATCAATCTCAAGGGCTCTCGAGTCTCAACTGCATTAAATTATTTTGTTTTAAAAAAAAAATGTTTCAATTTTCCTTTTCTTCTGTGCAAGTTAACGTGCGCAGATTGTGAATTGAATTCTAACTCGTAAGTAGAAGGATAAACAACATGATGCAAGTAATCCTGCAGTATTCACTAATCCATCTATATCTAATAGTCAAGTGAAACGTTGTTTAAACTTAAAAACTTAGGGTTCGTTTAGTAATGTTGTCAATTTTTTTTTTTACTGTGCATTTTTTGTGATTTGATGATATGTGTTTATATGTTATTGTTGTGCCAATAGTACTAGACCAATATTTTGATAAAAGAGAATGCACCCATTTTAGTATTTTTAATTTTTTTTTCAAATTTTGAAAAAAACTAAAAAGAAAATAAAACAAACGATGTAAAAAAGCAAAAAACAAAAATAATAAACATTGCCAAACAGGCCTTACACTCTTAAAATTTTTTTGTTTATGTTTTGAGTTAAACTTAAAATTATCTATATAAAAGTTGATCTTAGACGACGTATGCATGATTTATTTACATAACTAGTCAAAATCATAAACCAGTTAACGATTCTATACATCTGACGGTTTGTTGTCCCTGTTCAAATAGGTTGTTCTTGTAAAATAGAAGAAAAGACAAGGGCAAAATAGTATTCAGAACAATCACCGGACTCCATATATGGCCAAAAAGTAGAACCGCCACCATCAAACCCTAGAGGAAGACTCTCTTATGTCGTTTCATGTTTGCTCCCGAACTTTACAACTACATCTCAAAACCTCAATTTCTCCAAGAGCCCTCAACCAAAACCTCAAATGGCTCTAGCAGGGGTTCATCTGCTCTATCCCAAAATCCTCCCAAAACCCATAAAATTCCAAACCCATCCCTTCCCCTCCACGACCCATCTCATCAAGGCGGCCAAACCCGAAATCTCATGCACCAGCAGCACCAACGATGCGGACCTTTCATCAGATTTAGCCACAGAAGTGGAGAAGATGAACACCCATCTGGTTCAGAGAGAGGAGGCCATGAAGAAGAGCAGACAGCTCTTGTTCATAGAGCTCTGCCAGTACCTTGGCTTGAGACCAGAGGAACTGAAGAAGAAATGGAAGGAGATGGATGAAGAGGACAAGTGGGTTTTGGTTAAAGGGTTTGTTTCAGAGTGGGGTGTCCATTTTCATCCATTGTCTTCTAGGTCTGTTAAAGAAATGGTTGAAGAACACCTGGATGAAGACTACCCACCTCCACATTCTTCTTCCCCATCAATCTTGTTTCCTGGATTGAAGAAAATTATGGGGTTTGCAGCAAACAAATAAAGAAGAAATTCTTCGTGGCCTTTGTAATATTAGACATTCCTTGAGATGGATAGTTGTCAATTTTCCTTTGGTATTTTTTTTTGTTCATGTAGTGAATACATCCTTTCCTTTCCATTAGGGGCTTCATGAGCATTGCAAAAGTTGTAGCTATGGGACAGGTATGAACTTGAGGGGAAAAAAAAAGTGGAAATGATAAGTTTGCTTCATTTGGGGGAAAAAGAGTCAAAGGAAAATAAGGAAAGGACTCTCAATTGCTTTTTATTTTCTTTCTTCCAACGGTTATCAGCTGTTAATATTATTCTCATTTTTTTTTTTTTTGAATTTCAAATAAGAATATTTTATTTTATTTTCTTCGCAAAATCAAAAAAGAGAAAATAGTCACCTTCTCTATAATTTTTCCCTTGCTCTTCTCTTTTTTTATCCACCAGTTTCAAACGGATTGTAACTAATTTTGGATTTATTTAGAAGAAAAAAAGTGTGTTGTTAGCTTCAACCTAAAGTCTACACGTTTTAATGGTAAAATATCTTGCTCAATAATATATAGTGTTTTTGGGGGGTTATCAAAGAAATTGTGTCCCATATATAACTTCAATATGTATTGTATAGACAGCAACACTGGCGGGGACTTGATCCCACCAACACTAGAACTAAAAACCAGTTGTGGCTGTCTAAAAGATGTTGCAACCCAACAAGCAATTGCTCCTCCAGGATGGATTGATAGCAATCATTGTACTGATCCAATTCTCTTCCAACCATGATTTCTCTGTACTGTGATCTCACATGATTTTAGCAATGGCAACAGCAAACAGATCCCATATTATTCTACAAGAGCTTTAGTCTGAAGCATTCCTTGCAATGTGGTTTGTGTTCAATATCTGAAAAGAGTCCCGAAGAATGAAAATCCTGTTATATAAGGCTTGTTTGTGCTATTAAATATCATCCATAGTACCTGACATCAATTACTTCTGATGATCAAAATGGAAAACTCTTACCCCATAACAATCTTGTCATAAGCTTCTAGGCCTTCCCCTCCAGGTTTTTCATGCTGCCGAACATTGAAGAAGCAATACTGATTACACTGAGAATTACCATGTAAAATTATGTAATAACTTTCAGGTCATGTCTCGCAGCATGAAACCAGCACAAAAGGCCATAAGATGAGTATAGGGAAAGGGAAAGGGGGAAAATATACAAAATTGCTTTGCAGGATAGATCCTTACCTCACTGCATACAAGAAATTAGAGAAGTCTCAATTCAAATAGAAGGGACAAGTCTTGCTCCCAATTTGGCACAACACTTCGGCTGTATACCTAGTCTCATTAAAACAATCTTGCCTCCTAAATGATATTCAATATGAGTTGATTACTGGTAGGAACGTAAAACAAAGGTGAAACACAAGTTCAGAAAGAATGTCTATTTACAGAATCCACAATAACAATAAACCCAGATTACCATGATCACCACCTGCACACTATTGCCAGATATTCAGCCCATGAGAGAGAGAGTGAGAGAGGGAGAGAGAGAGATGCACATCAGAAATAAAGCTGCCTGCATTGTGCAACCGAAGCATCAAGGGGACAGTACGGACACTTGAATGTGCGCGTGCTGCTTTTGGAAAGTTTCATGATAGATTGCTTGCAGAGGACATGCCCACAGGGTAAAAGCATAGGCGGATTCTCTTCACTGCCTTGCTCCCGACTAACTGGACAGACAAATATTGAGTGGAACTGAAATTCCTTGCCCAAATCCACCGGCACCGGCAATTGTTTAATAGCCTGCCACTCCTGCTTCTTAGCAGCCATTACATTTGCCAGCTTTAACAGAGTAGGCAATCCTTCAACCCCAGCAGCTACTGTCACACTCAATGGGCTCTCATAGGACTGCCCCAAGAAACTGCAGAACTGCCGAGCTAGCTCCTCAGCCAACTCGTCCCAGTGGGTTGGAGACAATAACTCTGAATAAGGGCATCTGTCAAGCTTTCCCACCCACAAGAGGCAACCCATGACCTTCTGGATCTCATCCATGTGAAGGTAAGCAAAAGGAGCAAGGTAAGTCCTAGCATAATTCAGTGCATCAGCTTGGCTTCTATTCTGCAAAATCTCCACAAACTGTAGCTGGTGAAGTTTCAGCTCAAGATTTGAACCAATCTGCTTGAGGTTTTCACGGTTGGTAGAGACCCAGGACAGAGCATGCTCAAGGTTTCTAGTCCTCATAGCGTCCAGTATTTGATGCAACTCTAAAAAACGAGATTTGAGGGAAATAGCCTCTGGTTCCCCAGCCTCGTTTACTAAGCAGTCCGCAACATCAAACAGACCTACACGATAAAAATGGCTTGCAATGATATGATTCACTATGTGTGGGTCAAAGTCAACATTTCTGCATGCTTTGGATATGTCGGGATTGGAAAATTTTTCTATGGTTTTTGAGTACTTGCTTAGGTTTATGTTTAGCTCCTTCTGCGATCCCTCTAGCTGGTTGTGTGGGCCAATTGCATTCAGCTTAGATTTAAGTTCGATGAGGATGGCTTTCTGTTCAGCAGGAGATGTGGGGTCCTGAATGGATTGGATGTTTGCCAGTGCCTGTCCGATTTCATGGCCAACTTGGTCTATTACTTCCTGCAATTTAGAAGTAGACAGCTTTTGCTTCTTAGCAACACGATCAAATGCATCTTTGACGGTATTCTGCTCCATTTATAACAGAATTGACAAGATCCTGCAAGACAAATGACAGGCAAAAAGCGCCATTATCTGGAGAAAAGGAAAAATAGGCGAAGCAATTAATATCTTGAGATAGAATCACAGTATTTGTTAAGAGAGGCCCTAGTTTCACTCCAGTTTTTCATTATTTCTGCCCACTCTGTGAGCTAATATGACTTGAATAGGAGGAGGATGGAGCAGATACTGGAAAAGGTTTAGAATCTTTAGATCGAAAAGGAAAGGACTCTGAATGGAAAAAAGGAAAAAAAAAGTTAACACTTAACTTGGCACAGCTGGCTTTATGCTGACTCAGAATGGTGTACAGGGCACCATTTCATAAGATTAGAGGTTTCCAGAACTCATAGACAAGAAACAAGAAGTCTTTCCATAAATCTTTCTTGTCGTTCAAGTCTATCTTAAGAGTTGCCAACGCAACAAGAAGATCAGTATCTATGTCTATATAATTTGTCATATGAATATGAGTCCGAAACGTGACATAGGGCATGGTCCAAGAACCCTACTCAATATCATTACAGCAAATATCTTTAAAATGTTGCCCTCAAGCTTCTCTTCACTTGATATAAACTAAACACTAGACCCAGTTTCTTGCAACTGCACTCCAGCATCCTAATGCTGCTTCTATAGCAGTTGCTTATAATTCCATACTAGTCTTCGTTCTGGGTAGTTCACAGAAAACCATTAAACCCTAAATTGACAACAAAACAATGCAAACCAAAATCTGAATCCAAAGTACCAAACCATCTGCCTCAGAGCACACTACCAGTTTAGAGTCTGCAAGGACCGCATGCAGGGGCAGATTGAGGATTTTTGTCCAGTGGGGACGAAACTTACATAAAATCATACACAAAATTGTTTCCTAATTGACAATCAAAAGAAGTTAAAAAATAAAACTTATTGCTTACAGTTTCTATAGATTGTATGATGTAGATGGTCTACTCAAAAGATTCCATTGTCTTAAACCTCCACTGGTAGCAAGAAGTCATGCCTCTGTTCTATACTAAAATACTACTTCGGATGAATGGGGAATTACGTCGCTCTTTGATCTGCAGAATAAGGCCTACGAGCTCTTTGTTTTATGGCAGAGATCTCTCCACACCAAGGATTCAACAGATTTATAATTTGACCTCACTAATTGAATCTCATTTGCATTCTAATCCAATTTTATTTATATTTTAGCCCCAAAATCATTTTAACCCCAATTTATACTAATGCATAAAATAAATTGTAACTCACCCAATACTCCTAAATTCCAAAGCCTTACTTTTGGCTTTTGATTAGTTTCTTCCGAATAAATAAATGTTCTACTTTTGGAAACATTTATTCTAATAAATTTTTATTACCTGTAAAACTACTACAAGTCATAGGTTTAATGACTATACACTTGAGGCTATCGCTTCAGACTTGGCGTCATGAAATGCCGCTTAACTAATCAGTTATTTTGGGTATTCGTCTTAAGGGGTTTCTATTTCACCGACATAGTTATACAGTGACTTCACAAATTAGAGAGAGAAAAGAATAAAAACTACTTTAATAGAATCTGAATATTCTTGACTATCAGTTACAGTGTCTCTTAAGAATAAAACTTGGCACCAAAATGGAAAAAGGTGACACATATCAAGTGGTTGCTGAAGCATCACGTCTAGAATTTGCACAACTCTTCCAGGGAAGAAAACCAAACAAAACAAAACTGATTAAGATGAGCACTATTTAGAAGCAGCACAAAAGCTTTAGCTTTAAACAAAAAGTTCTAGTTATCTGATTTATCTACATGGAGAGTAAAGATTTTTGCTTATTTCCTACGAAGCACGGACACATCGTTTAGGGTGCCGTATCCATGTCGGACACATGACGGACAAACATATTTCTCGGGCACGCCAATTGGCGTGTTCAATATTTTTGTTGATATTTTTTTTAGTGGACACTTATCGGACACAACGTGGACACACATGTCCACTAGTTGGACACGTTTTGAGACACAACGAAGTTAAAATGTTATTGTTAAAAGTATTAAATGGAGTCGAATTTATTAATTCAAAACTTTAAAACACCAAAACATAAAACACCTAAATCCAATTCTTCAAATCCTTAATTTGTTAGTTATTGTATTATAATAGTGACCTTATTTAGTTGTTTTCATCTTGTTTTTGGTAATTTATGAATTTTGCGTTCCTATACATAACAATTAAAAATACAAAAATATTTTTTTGCCTTGTTTCTGCTGTACCCGTGTCCTCATTTTTTTTAAAATGTTGTGTCCAGTGTCCATATCCGTACCTGTGTCCGTATTTGTGCTTCTTAACTTATTTCTCAACATAAAAACAATCAAGAAATCTGAGTTCCACTAAAACAGAAGGTCTAGGGAAAAGGAGATTACCTTTCTTAATCGCACACAAAGTTAGCTGTTGCCTACAGCCAAAAAAACATCATTATTCATTACTGGTCAAAAATGTAAAACCACTAAACTACGATAAAGTAGATTTGTACTCAAACAAGCATCATAAACACTTCCCACTAAGACAATTACCCAAACTGCTCGTTTCATATACATACACACACAGGGGCGGACTGACCAAGCACCGAGGCGAGGCGGCCACCCCACTTGAAAGCTGGGAATTTTTTTTTTCAACGCGACCCATTTTTATATTTTGACCTGACCCGTTTACCCCAACCAGACCCGATCCAGGTTTCCTTGTTTAAAAATGTAATCCCTAATTTCCTCACCCCACCCAATGCCCAGATAGCTGCAATTTAGCAGCAATAACAACGACGACGAATTGAAGACCAAGAACTCAAGGAGCACATATCGTTGCGTCTCTCTCTCTCTCTCTCTGAACTTGTTGCGCCTCGTCGATTATGTTTTGTTAGGTTTTATTCAGATCTGAAATTCTGAATTATTTTCTGTCTAATTCAATGCAGTACATGTTTCTAAAAATTTCATGAAGCTTTTAAGTGGTTTTGTCTAATTTACAACCCTAATCTATTGTTCTTCAACCATCTAACTAAGAACATAAAAATGAACCAAACCAGTCCCTAGTTACTGTTCTCGGTACTATTCACAGCACCCAGAAAACAGGGTTGCAGATTATTTGTACATGTTTTGGAATGATTGTCTTTGTATTTGTTTGCTATTGCACTGTTTTAATTGTTTATTCGATAGTGCCAATTTTGCCAATAGGTCTCATGCATATTATTTTGATTTTCAGGTTCATGCATCATCTGTTATTGGTTTGCTGCATTCAGATTAAAACAAGCATGCAATCAGCGGCATCTTCATCCTGCAAATAAACTCAGGGAGGCTTTTGGACCTGTTCATTAGGTAAGTCATTCTTCTAGTCACTTTAGAATTTCTCATCTTACTTATGAAAAATTTTCGCCATACCTAAAAAAAAATTCCTGGGTCCTCCGCACATATATACATACATCACAACAAAATACAGGACTATGCTCTTTTAACTCGTAACATTCAATCAAAGTTGAATCATCACATAAAAGCAACTATCATAGCAAAACATAAAGGTCACAAACACGTTTAATTGCTAACAAATTGCAGGAAATAAATCCAAAGATAGTTTAAGTTTTGAATTGCATAGTTCTCATCATTGGCACCAGACAAGAACTGAAATTCTCTCTCTCAACTGAGTCTAATATATCAGAAACCAAAAACAAGGAAACATATCCATTGAAGTCTTGTTTTTTATTCTAATTTCTCAGCAGCCGAACAGTGAAATTCTGAATCGCCAAATTACAAAACCGACCATATAGAATTCAATCACGGAATCAAAGAAAACAACAAAATAATTAGGAAAAAATGAAAAATCAAAGGATTGATATGGGGAATGAAGTAGAGAGAGTAAGGGAAGTTCACCCAGAAATAAGAGTAATACCTAAATCAGATCCAAATTTGGTAAAATAGAACCTTCGAAGAGAGAGAAAGAGCAGAGAAATCGGAACGCAACAGAGAGATCTCAGAGAGAAGGGGAACTGACAACTGAGAAGCAGTGCGACTGCAGAGAGAGAGAGAGAGAAGAGAGAGAAAGAGAGGCTCGCGTGGAGTCGGGGGAAGAAATGAGAGATCTCTTCGTAGTAGGCGAGACACACGTGTTAAAATATCTAACTCTTTTTATTCTAATTTTGTTAATTAGTAAAATGACCCTTAAATTATCTTTAATTACCATTTATGCAGTGTACATTCTATTTGGGAGAATCTATCAATGAATCACATCAACATTGAGACCACAGTACTTGCCATCTATGGCAACTTTGAATTTATAGAACTCCTTTCAAGCATTAGTGACACTTTTTAAGTGCCATTGTTGTTGTGATTGTATATATTATAGTAAATTTGGCCTTTTTTTTGTTAAATTGAGTCACTCATTATGCGTGATAAAATCTGAACAGCGATTGTGCGACCGTTATATTGAAAATTTATCCTTCTAAACTCGTTGTTGCGATTGTGTATATTGTAATAAATTTGACATTTTCTTTATTAAATTGAGTCGCTTCTTATGTATTACGAAATCAGAACAGTGATCGTGTGACCGTTGTACTGAAAATTTATCTCTCTAAATCAATACCAAAACATCATGTCATTTTTAGATTTAGAATAAAAAATGCAAATTTCAAAAGCGAATTCAATAAAATGTTTGTTATTAAAAGTTAATCAAATGGAATAATATTGTTCCAATTTTAGCAAAAATGTCCCAGGGAGGATTTGGTTGCAAAACCTTCTCATTCTTTTTGACCTATCATTCATTCATTTGCCCCTTTTTATGCCTTCAACTTCTTACATGGTACTTTTCATGACCGCAACTTGAATCAAATTTCACTTGTTTATAAGTGCGTTCATTGATCAATATCACTATAATCAAAATAAGATTAAAAAATAAAAATTTGGTCTTATCTTTAATCAGTGGCAACTCTACTTTTTTTTCACAAAAGCATTCATCTCAGAGCACATCTTTTACTAAAATTTCTTCAATTGGCTTGCAAATATTATAAATAGTTTCAATTTATACACTTTTTGCAAGTACTTATTAGATCATAAAGCTTCAGATCTGTGATTGATTGAGGAAGTTTCAAATTGCGGTGGACATCAGATCTAACATTAGAATAAAAAACAGAGGGCAAAGGAACATTGGACAGATAATAACTTTGCAGATGTCTGAATCTAATATCACAAAGACTTGTATATATGAAAATGGTTAGTTACAAGTAATAATAGTTCAGCAATGGCGTAACTCATTAACTACAGGAGCAAATTGCTCGAAGCACAGTCCAAAGCTCACCTAGAAAATATTTTACTCTCTCCTATCATGCTAAGCTTAGGTCAAAAGTTTTTCACTTTCCTTCTATGTGAAGTTCACCTCAAGAAATTCACTTGGAGTCCTACCATCCCGGGTACCGATTAGTATACAGTACTAAAGTGGTGAAGCATATCCCTCTTCTTCAAAGTTGGGATAATGGTGTAACTGAAGCGCAAAGAAACCTATTAGCTTACTTTTGTGTCTGTTCTATCTTGGCTCGAATCTTCTGTTCCAAAATAGACATATCGGTATCAAGCTTAAATATTCTGTTAAGAGCGTGCATATTCTCAAGTATCTCACTTAGAGTCCGAGTGTCACTTCCATCGCATCTCAGGTGCTGCATTGGACCATGAAGGAGCTTGTTAACGATACCGATGCTAAGATCATAAACAGCCCCCTTTTTCTTCTTTGTAATATCATCGCCCATCTTCGACAAACACTTGTCCACCTCGGAAGCCCTAATTCTTTCAGCATATGCCCTAAGCTTCTTGATTGTTGGAACAGTCTCAAGGGAATCCTTCCAAGCTTCAAATTGCTTCACTTCCTCCATAATAATAGCCTGAGCTTCCATTGCTTTCTGGCACCGATCCTCCTTGTTAGCTTCCACAACTTCCTTGAGATCATCCACATTGTAAACACATGCACTTCCAAGATCTGAGACACATGGTTCCACATTTCTAGGAACAGATATATCAATGAAAAGCCTTTGCCCTCCAATTTGATGGCTCACAGGGGGGAATTTCTGAACATGTTCTTTGGAGAACAATGGTGTTTCTGAAGCGGTGCTGGTGAAAACTACATCAGCTTCAGCAGCACATGCCAGCATTTCCGAGAGAGGTTTATACATAATCTCAACGTCCTTAATATCTTCACAGATGGCAGCAACCCTATCCTCGGTCCTGTTGACAACCACCATTTTTGTGCACCCTTTGGCTACCAAGTGTCTGATCACAAGTTTCCCCATCTTGCCAGCTCCAACAACCAACACTCTAGCATTAGCATAGGATGATTCTGGAAGCTTCGTCAAAGCAAGATCCACAGCAGCTGAACTAACTGAAACTGAACCCGTAGATATATTAGTCTCTGTTCTAACCCGCTTTCCCACAGTGATTGAATGCTTGAACAGCCCACTGATTTTCCTACCAAAGCCAGGGACTCCCTGTCCAGCTTTTACAACATGTTTTACCTGCGCGAGAATTTGACCTTCTCCTAGAACAACAGAATCAAGCCCAGCAGATACTTCAAATAGGTGCCTTGTTGCATCTTTGTTATACAGCAGAAACCGGTGCCGACAAAGCTCTGAAACAGGAACACCACTTACCTGCCAATAGAAACAAAAAATATGGTCACTTATTTCTATTTATAGGACCATTGCTTGGTGCAATTGTAAAAGCTTGCTGCCAAGCATGAAAATTCTGGTTGAACCCCGGTTACAAATAATGCAGGAAACTCATTTTACACCTAGTCCACCTCTCCCAGCAACCTCCATTGGTAGAACTACCACTAAGTAACTTATCTACCTACTTCTTAAAGCAAGAAACTCAAAATGCCATCTTGGACACAAGGAAGGGCAAATGCTACAAAGGTAGGTGAGTCCTAACACTCAGTAATCATTAATTTCTTCTTCTTCTTCTTCCTTTTTTTTTTTTTTTTTTTTTTTTTTTTTTGTTTCTCTTCTTCTCTTGACAAACTTGAAAGACTCAAACCCCTGACCAACTCTTTTTTTGACAATTCATATGCTTAGTGTTCCCTAGGTAACCTAAGATGCCAAAGTTTTTTGTCACAGAACATTAGTGAAGGCTCAGAGCCTTGGATGAGTGTCATTTGAATGGATTAGTTTCTATTGTTTGAGACACCATGGTTGGGTCCACAGAAAGGAGAACCTCCCTATCATTAATGAAGGCTCAGGGCCTTGGATAAGTGTCACTTGAATGGATTAGTTTCTATTGTTTGAGACACCATGGTTGGGTCCACAGAAAGGAGAACCTAAATCACAAGCTCCCTATCACCCCCATGTCATTATAACCCGAAATCACTTCATGTATTTTCTTGGGTTACTGTTTACTTGTTATCCTTTTCTATTTTTCTTTCTTTTTTTTTTTTTTTTTTTTTTGGGGGGGGGGGGGGGGGGGGGGGGGGGGGGGGGGGGGAGAGTGGAGGGGGAATGGGTACCTTTGACATCCACTCAGTAACTTCTTTAACCCCACGGTGCTGAGACATGGCCACGACATATATCTCCATTCTGTTGCAAGTACTAAGAACAGCAGCTTCTTCTATATGATTCAGAGCACAAAGCTCGCTAATAGCTTGAGGCCATTGTGCTTCAGGAATGGAAAGTTTTTCACGTATCTCAACTGGTGCCGTGTGAACATTGAGTCCTAGAACCAGCACACTGCTTCTATCCTTTGTATATCCTGGAAGAAAAACAGAATATAAATTTGATCAAATCAACACCCCAGCTAATTTTCATGCTTTGTAAGATGCAATCAAACAACTAACAGGAAAAAAACAACTGAAAGACCACTTCTCTTTTAGCGTCGATCTATAGTTGAAGAAACCTGCAGTTTTAGCAAGTCTACCTTACATTTAAGCCAACGAAATTCTTTTCACTTTAACTTTTTTTGTTTTGTTTGGTGTGTGCGTGTTGTTGGGGGGGTTGTTTACTTGGATTGGGACTACACTGCAAACTGAGTCTGAAAAGGTATAAAAATCAAGTTTTGTATGAGTTAATATCCAAGTTCCAAGTTCCATAATCAATTGCGTCTTTAACAAAGACTACCTTTGACAATTTGAAATGATGGTTGGAAGGATTCTGCAAATAACGACAAACATAATTCACTATATACCAAGAATCTAAGTGTAGATGTCAAATATTGCAGGCTACCAATTACACTTGATAAAAGTGAGGGTCATGAGAAGGTTTATCTCCGTTTATGGGAACAAGTGGCTGAGAACCCATAGATTGGATATGGTTTTGCACGCTGTTATTTGGGCTCGAGAAAGAAGTTTTGGGGCACATTTTGTTTAATCTAAGAAAAGCCTTGATAACCAATTAATTTGTTTCAATATAGTGTGGATCCTACCATTTTTTGTGTAAGAAACAAATTTTTTTTTCATATTTTGCTTAATAGAAACTGGTTTTATGTTTTATGTAGAAATTTAGTTTTGCCTCCAAATTCATTTTTCATTCTTGAACTTAGAAATCTGTGCAAAGAGACTAGAATATAATAATTACATCATTAGGAGAAAATGTATGTTTCAAGTTTTGGTACTCCCAAAACAAAGTCCTAGTTTTGCTCATGGATGCCCTATGCATACGAGGAAGAAGCAACATAGTTATAAAAAAATTTCCTTTTTCCAAAATCAAAAAAGCAATTGGATTGAATAAAAATGATTTCTAATAGATATAAGTATGGATCTTGACAATAATAAATGTAAATATTGCATGGGCATGTCAGTATGACAAGGTCACAAGTATGGAAACATATCCCACAAAAGTCAAACACTCTGCGCGGGATATGTTTCTCTTCAACCATAAATGCATGTCCCATACAAGTTAAAAAGGAAATGAAAACTTCCAATACAATAAATTTTGGCTAGCTCAGAGATTTTGGCTAGTGGGCCAGCTACATAACATTTTGGTTGCTCGTATTTTCCATCTTTACTTTCGGTAGAATGCTTTTTTTATAAAAGATTTTCAGTTTTTCATTCTTCCAATGAAGGAGATACAAATTTTCGTTAGTGCATTTATACAGGATAGGTTCCATGTATCTTAAGGTGGTGTTATAGGGGTAACGAACTAAATGAATTCATGCATCATAATGACCATATTCAAGAGTGCTTTCATTCTATCACCTCTTCATCTCACAATAAATCCTCTCTTCCATGCAAGGACCAAGCATGTTGAAGTTGTATAACCTTTTGTTTGAGAAAAAGGTGCACTTGTTACACTATTTGTTTGATTGGCAACTCAAGTGACAAATATTTTGACTACAACTTCGAGTCAAACTAGGCACTTGACCATCGCCACAAACCAAATTTAGGGGGGAGTGTAAAGAAAAATCATTCTACCAACAATGAAGATGGAAAACATGAGCAACCAAAGTGTCATGCATCAGAACCTGCTAGCTAAAGTCTCTAAGCTAGCATAATCTCATGTTTTGCAATCTCAATTTCCTTTTTAACTGCTATCAGACGTGCATTTACGGGTATCAGAGAAAAATGTACCATACAATATTTGTTTGATGTACATGGGATAAGATTCCATACTTGTCAAATGACATATCGCATGCAATCATTTACATTATTGTTGTGTACTTTCTTAGCAATATATATCTTTATTCACTATACAACAACTGAACGTCCAAGAAGAATTGGAGATTGTTTCCCTTTAAACATTCGTTCCAAAAACCTATTTATTTGACTTTGTTGTAATGGAGGGTTGATATCAACAATATTGCCTTCGAAAAATAACAACTATGGTTGACAACAAACTTCTCTTCATGTAGGAAAAACCATTAAGAAACAATTATCCATCCAATTCACTTTATGCAAGAAAAAGAAGAACCTATTCTTATTATAAATTGAACTGCAACGACGCTTTTCTTCAGGTTTGGGAAACTGCACCTCTTTATGTTATATATGGAGCATTTGGAGAGAGGAATCCTAGAGCCTTCAAAGGTGTATAGATTCCAATTCAGTCTATGAAGGGTATCATCCTCTTCTTCTTATATTTATTTATTAAAAAAAGTATTCCTTTCTTCAGGTTGAAAATAAACCACAAGAAGCTTTTTAGTCCGTTTCTCATTAAAAATTGAACTGTAATGCTGGTTTTCTTTCGAGTACAAAAATGGTATGTGGACATAGGTCAATCAGCAAAGCCCTGCGATCTAAACATTCGTCTCGTAATTGTAATTTCATGTGGCAAACTAGAAACAAAAGCAAACTAAAAAACAAAATTGGCAAACTAAAGAAAAAATTAAAAAAAATATGATAAAAAAACAACCTAGAAACAAAACCCAAAATCCGGAAATGCAAAGAGTATATAAGAATTGACTCACTGTCTGCCGCGGATGTCTTGAGCATTTCGAGAGCGGAAAGACTTATTGCCTTCAATTCGGGCTTATCGTCGCGAACCGAAGCGTCTGAAGCAACATCGCATCTAGGGATAAACAAGAATCCTCTATCGGACGCCATTGTTTTGGTCTTCGACAGTTTAGGGAAGACTCCAACGCGAGAGGGCAAAGAAGCCACGGAAGAAGAGGGGGTATGGCAATGGAGGCGACTAGTCGACTCCATCTTCGTCCTCAACTGCGCAAAAGAGGCCACGAAGCCACACGAAGCCGCCATTGATGCGTTGGTTTACGCAAATAGCAGCAGCGAGCGAGCTCCGAAACCCTAGACGGCAATATATATGCAGAGCAGGTAGAGTAGAAGAATTGAGGAGACGCGTTGAAGAGAGAGAGAGAGAGGTTGAAGAGAGAAGGGATTGGTTTCAACGAATTTTTCAAAACTTTTGGTTTGGTGAGTTTGGTATTTGGTGCGAAATATTTGACCGAAGCAATAGAGGGATCAAAATTGGAAAGTCGAGTTGTACACACGCATCGTCCCCACACGCCCCCCACTAATTTTCTACGTTTACTCGAAATGAAAAACGTGAGCACGCCTGACAAAATAATATATTTTTTTAAAACAAATTATTTTTACATTAATTTTATACAAAATACTTGCCAAATGATGCTCTAGAGTTATTTTTGTTATTAAAAATTATTTTATGAATATCTTGTTAAAAGTAATACCCCTCAAATACTCACCTCTGTTGTATATAGTCTTTATGTATTTTTTCTATTTGTATAATATTATTTTTAAAAAAGTAAAATTATCTGCAAACACAATAATTTGAGGTTGCATTTTTATTTTAAAGTAACCCAAAACTAAACAAAAATTTTGTTTCTTAGTGGTACGATAACATCAAGCATTGATGCTACAATACCATGAAAGATTTTTTTTTTTTTTTAAATTGTGATATAGTATATGAGGGTGATGTAGAAATATAAATGTAGATAATAAAAATATAAAATTCTAATACATGCAGATGAGCCATGAGTCTTCTTCAGCAACAAGACCCTTTAGAGAGGGGCGAGGCACGAGAGGATATATTGGGCCAACCGTGATCCTTTTTAGCAGCTTTGTCAACTGCGGCCTAAAATTAAATCAAAAGCAAAGCTTGAAAACTCAATTCTTAGTTGCTAGAACTAAATCTAAAGCTACTACTTTAGTTGTTATAGCAGCTCCTTTGATTTAGCATGGGGAGGGTGGAAGCTATATTGGACAATAATTTTGTGCTATTTGAAATCTATGCTATATAGGAAGAGATAATAGCAGCTACTAGCACTACTTTTGCTAGTACTTTAGGAGTCATAAGATAGGGATAGCAAAATAACTCAACATCTCGGATTTCGACTTCTATTAGATCGGATATGGGGTGATACTAATTGGGCCGAGACAGTGGGGGTTTGAGAACAAGGGGGTTTGAGGACAAAGTGCAATAACCCACTCCAATCTGAACCCACCCCATTTATACATATAAATTAATTTTTTATATGTAAATATTTTATTAAAATACTATTATTGTGATTTTTTTTTTTTATAATTTTATCCCTTACTTTGTCCATGATGCATTTGAAAAAATAACTAACATAAAGGAGGTGGAGCAAGATAGGTGTGGGAAGGGATTAAACAAGACAGGACGGGTATAGGAGAGCGGTTACCATGGCGGAGCGGGAATAGGGGAGGCATTCTCAAACCCAAACTCGTTACTTTACCATCCCTACTTATAGCTCTAGGAGAGGAACAACTATCGTGCTTAATTAGGAAAGTATTTTAATAGAAAATAGAAAATAATTGCAGATCCTAGATAGCTAAATATGGTAGCTTAGGAGCCGAGCAAGTCAATTGCATTAGGAGCCCTAAAATGAGGGTAGATATTGCCAGTAGTTGGCTTTAAGAGCCATTTTCAAGCTATATAATAGCAAAACAACATTGTTTTAGTAGGTGCACAACCAACTAGGCAAAACTAGTAAAGTCTGAGCAATTCCCTTGCAGAACTATCTTTGCTAGAGCAAGCGCAAAAAATGACTTACGCGAAGAAATATGATAAAAATTGCCCTCACTCAAGTTGTAAGAATTATAGATCAATATTTGCCAAGGATTCAATCGCCTGCTTTATTGTACTGGCAAGCCCTATCTCTTAATGCAATAGCTTCAGAGCAAACTATGTGGTTGTAAGGAACTTTTTACTTATAATGGTGCATGCAGTTTCTAAGAATATCCCTAAGGGACTTTTTAAAATTTAAAGTAGTTTTTTTAGTCATTTTAGAAAATTAAATATTAAAAATAACCCTTCAATAAGTTATTTATTTTGTAGAGTTTCATTTTGATTTTATAAATGTAAAGAGTCAAAATTGATTCTTTAAACTTTAAATAGTATTATTTATAAATCTCTCTCCTCCTTTTGTTCTATTTTCTTGGGATAAATGTTAAAAGAAGAATAATTTACGAGATAAACAATTAAAATAAAAAGTATTGTTGAAGAATTTTTTAAAAAATAATTAATTAATAAAATTAATAAAAATTTTAAATATATTTTAACTACTTTATAGAGTACCGTTGAAAATGTTTAACAATTGGTCAAGTCTACTAGCTAGCCAGTTTCCTATTAAAAAAATAATTTTTTGGACAAACGGACTCATTAAGGCTATAAAAGTCAATGAATGAGATATACCGTTACTGACCCTTGAGCCTTGA